>CM076573.1:49396252-49508446 GCA_034641835.2 Pinus albicaulis | reverse complement strand
CTCTGAAGTAGACATGCTTTCCCCGTGGTAAGGCTTTGGTAAGAATATCTGCAACCTGCTCATCAGTGGGAATATACTCAAGCTTCACAGCTCCTTTCCGAACATAGTCTCTGATGAAATGATATTTGATCCCGATATGCTTTGACCTGTCATGAAATACTGGATTCTCCGTGAGTTTAATGCAACTCTGATTATCACAGTAAATCACTGAAGGTCTCAACGGCTGACCAAATAAGCCAAACAAAATCTTGCGAAGCCAGATGGCCTCACAACTAGCTAGACTGGCTGCCATATACTCTGCTTCCGCTGAACTCAATGCTACTGACTGCTGCTTTCGGCTGAACCATGACACAACCGCCGAACCCAACCCAAAACAGCACCCTGAAGTGCTCTTCCTATCAGAAGCACAACCTGCCCAATCAGAATCAGTGTAACCTGCCAATCTCACTCCATCCCCCCGCCTGTAGTCCAAACCATAATCCACTGTCCCCTGCAAGTACCGCAAAATGTGTTTTGCAGCCACCCAGTGAACCTTCCTAGGCTCACACATAAACTGACTCATCGTGTTGACTGCAAAACAAATATCTGGCCTAGTGTTGACCAAATACATCAAGGAACCAGTCAGCTGTCTGTACAATGTGGGATCCACCAACTCGGAATCCAAAGCATGAAGCTTCTTCCAATTGGTGATCATCAGTGTCGACATGGGTTTACAATCCTCCATGTGGAATCTGCTAAGGATATCCACAATATACTTCCCCTTCCCCAAGAAGAAATGCCCCTCCTCCTGCCACACCTCCAAACCCAAAAAGTAATGCATCAAGCCGATGTCCTTCATCTCAAACTCCGTCGCAAGATCTCTCTTGCAGTGCTCTATGAGTCTCTCTGCACCTGTAATGACTAAGTCATCCACATACAGCACCAGAATGAGAGGCTCCTCACCTATCACAATATAGTAAAGGTTCGGATCTCCCTCACTCTTTGTGAAACCCATCTTCTGCAAGTAAGTATCTATCTTGGAGTACCAAGCTCTGGGAGCTTGCTTCAAGCCATAAAGGGCCTTCTTCAGTCTGCACACATGGGACTCCTTCCCATGCACCTCAAAGCCCTGTGGCTGCTCAATGTACACCTCCTCCTGTATGAAGCCATTGAGAAATGCAGTCTTCACATCCATCCGGTGGATCTTCCAACCCATCTCTGCTGCTATCGATATAATGGAGCGGATCGAAGTATATCGAGCCACGGGAGCGAAGGTCTCCTCATAATCAACTCCCTCTACCTGGGAGAACCCTCTAGCCACAAACCTCGCTTTGAATTTCTCAATGTTGCCATCTGCAGCATGCTTTACCTTGTAAAGCCATCTGGAAGTAACCACGGATTTTCCCTCAGGCCTAGGCACCACCTCCAAACATCATTCTTCATGATAGAAGAATACTCCTCCTGCATGGCCTCTCTCCAGACCTGCTGGCTAGCTGCCTCCTCATAGCTAGAAGGCTCAGAGTCAAGGATGCTGGTAGCCATTGCCATATAGCTACAAAACCTCTCAGGTGGTCTGCTCTCTCTGACCGGCCTCTTAGGCTCAGCAACAGATGTGGCATCTCTCAAGGTGTCCCGAAGCCACTTGGGCTTCCTCTTCGCTGAGCACACTTCTCCTGCTGGAGAATAAAACTCCTCCTCCTCAACATCAGGAGCCTGAACTCCTGACTGTCTGTCTGTTGTCCTCCTGCCTGCACCTGAACCTGTAGATGCTGAGGTACCGTGTGAACTGTCCATCAGTGGACTCCCCAGTGAACTGCTCCGTGGACTGCTCTGCGTGCTGCCCATAGCTCCACCCCTCTGACTCTGCGAGCCACTCCCCACTGACGGACCTGACATCGTCATAGATGTACCTCCGGATCCTCCTGATCCCTGCCCACTGGATCCCTGTGACTGACTCAACTGCTGCTGAGGGTCTGGCTGATCCAGATACTCTAACTCCCGTGACCTCCTGAAGGCCCTGTCCTCCTCGAACTTCACATCCCGCCCGACAACAACTTTCCTCTGTGCAGGAATGTAAATCCGAAAGGCCTTGGAGGTCTCACTGTAGCCCACAAAGATACCCTTCTCTGCGGTGGGCTCTAGTTTGGTCCTCTTCTCCTTGGGTATGTAGGAGTATGTCATGCACCCAAAGATACGAAGATGACCCATATCAGGCTTCTTCTCAGAAAAAGCCTCCTCCGGAGTCATGTGCCCCAAGGCACGATGCGGACTCCTGTTCTGCAAGTAAACAGCTGTGTTGCAGGCCTCTGCCCACAAAAAAAATGGCAACCCCTGATCATGTAACATGGCTTTGGCAGCCCCTCCGATGGATCTGTTCTTCCTCTCCGCAACCCCGTTCTGCTGGGGGTTGTAAGGAACAGTGAGCTCCCTCCTAATGCCCGCCTCCGCACAATAGTCAACAAACTCTCCAAGGGTGTACTCTCCTCCATTGTCCGACCTCAGGGACTTGATCTTCCGACCTGTCTGTGTCTCCACAAGAGCTCTGAACTCCTGAAACCGCTTGAAGACCCCACTCTTGGTCTTCAAGAAATAAATCCAGGTCCTCCTGGAGTGATCATCAATGAATAACACATAGTACTCATATCCACTCAAGGAAACATGAGACATCCGACCGCACACATCGGAATGAATCAAATCAAGTATCCCAGTCGCTCTGCTGTCACTGCTGGGAAAAGGGGATTTGGCAAACTTGCCCATCGCACATCCTCTGCAAGTATCAAAGTGATCAGTACTGAAATCTGGCACACCTGTAGTGATCTCCCGCAAAGTCCTCAAGGCTCCATGATGCATGTGCCCCATCCTGCGGTGCCAAATCTCACACTGCTCAGAACTGCTAGCTCTGCTGTCGGTACTACTGCTCAATGCCAAAAGGGACTGAAAGGCAAACTTGTACACCTTTGCATGGCGTACACCTATCACTCTAGCTGAATCAGCTGGAGTGCCCCTGGGATACATAAACACCTGTCCTCCCCTGAACAGTACCTCATATCCTCTGTCCTCCAAAGCCGAGACAGATATGAGGTTCTTCCTCATCCCTGGCACATAAAGAACATCTGACACCTTCAAGGGAGGTTTGGACTCCCTCTGAAATGTCAATGTTCCCACACCGACTGCTCTAACAACTCTGTCATCACCGAGTACTACCTCTACATCAGTGCCACTCTCTGAAAGCTCTGAGAAGTACTCACGGACTCCCGTCATGTGACGTGAAGCCCCACTGTCCACATACCAGATACCCGAAGATGCTCCGCTAATCGAGGGAAATGCATGCTCCCTCTGAACCTCTATGGCAGATAATCCTGCACCAGAAGACTCACACGCCATGAACCCAAACTCCCGGTCAAAGCGATCTGCAAAGTCCTCAACCTCTGCTGAAGCTGCCATGCTCTGGTTCTTCCCCTTCTTCTTCTTCTTCTCCGGACACACAACTGCATAGTGTCCCATCTTCTGACAATTCCAACACTTCACTTTCGAATAGTCCTTCTGTGTGTTATCCTGTTTACCTTTACCTTTGCCTTTGCCCCCACCATTGCTTGTGGAAGCCTGCTTCTTCCCTTTGCCTTTCTTGCGTCCTGCCAACAGTGCTACATCCTCATCCTGCTCAACCGGCTTGGCTGCCCCAAGCTGACCTTTCCTGATCTCTGTCTGAATGCAATCATCCCAAAACCTCTCCCATGTGGGAAGGGTCTCACGTGCACAAACTCCATCAGGAAAGTTCATCCATGAACGGGGGAGGCCATTCACTGCAATCCGCACCAACTCAGTGGGTGGAATGGCCTCTCCAATCGCTGCCAACTCATCTCTCACATTAGTAATCTTAGTGAGATATCCAGCTGCACTATCATTGCCCATCTTAATGGTCTTCATCTTCTCCTTCAAGACCATCTTCCGGTTCTCATTGGTACTCTGGTAGAGATTGGACAATGCTGTCCACATCTCATGAGCATTTCTCTTCCCTCTCACATGAGGAATGCAATGGTCCTTGATTCCGTCTAGAATCAGTCTCTTACCCTTGTTGTTCTTTTTATTATATGCTGCCAACTGAGTAGCATCAGTAGGCACATTCACAGGGTTCTGTGTGGTATGTACCATAATGTCCCAAACTTCTGCCTCCTCAAAGATACTCTGCATTCTCTCCTTCCAAATGCTGTAGTTGGAATGCCCATCCAACCTATCCTCCACCCTCAGTCCCAATGACATCCTGCTGTCCTAAAACTGAAAAATAGCACTGCTGTGGTAAAGATAAAAACTGCTGTTTGTGAAAAATCAGCTTGCTGGAATTTTCTGAGTGAAAAATCAGCAAGCTGTAATTTTCCTCCTTGCTGTCCCAAACTGCCCTTCAGCACTCAAGCTCCGATACCATGTAGAAAATTCAGTTTCCCACCCCGGTTTTCAGTTTTCACCTTATTACTCCAAAATAATTAAATGCCCTTTCCCATATCCATACATTTAATAACTGGAAAATAAATTTTGCTGAAAACACAAATTCTGGAAATTTTTCAGAATGCTGTAAATGCAGAAATAAAATAACAGCAGTAACAAACAGTTATTCAACACATCATAACTCAGTATTTTTGGTCAAGGTGACCCTGGAAAAACCCCCTACAACTCTTGGGGAAAACCAGTTTGAGAGCTCCTTCTTATTTCTGAAAAATGCTTTTTACAGTGAGAGAAATATTCAGAAAAATCAGCAAGTAAACTTTTACAACTTATCTCGTTTTCCGTGCTTAACCACCGCCTCGAAAAATGTGCAAACAGCAAAACAGGAACATCAATAAATGCTGTACGGATTTCCTCGTTTTTCGTGCCCAAAAATCTGCAATAAATGCAGCGGTACAGCCACCTCGAAATCTGTGCCAAAACAACAATAAATGCTGTTGTACGAACCTCGAAATTCGTGCCAAAAGACAGCAGAAACTTGTTGTACGGAATTTGCCTCGATTTCCGTGCAACGGTACAGCCACTTGCTGTACGGCCTGCCTCGAAATTCGTGCCAAATCAAATAGCCCCTTTGCTGCCTCGAAATCTGTGCTGAAACTGCTGTACGGCCTCTTGGAAATCGTGCCAAAAGGCTGCTGTACGGCCTTCTAGAAAATCGTGCTGTAACCGCTGAATGTGTGCCAAACTCTCATTGTGACGGACTTCTGTCGAACCGTTGCTTGAATGTGTGCCAAGTCGCCGTTCCTTCTCGATCGCCCCGTAAATCTCCCCTTTGCTCTCTTGCTCTCCTTCTCCCAATCATTTCATGAAAGAATGAGTGACCTTTTTCCTCCTTTTCCTCCTTTAACCTAACCCTAAGGGACTTTTCGGGAATTAACCAATGGTCGAGATAGATTGAGATCTAGGCCGAGATTAAATGCTCATTTAAATCTCACTTTTCATTTTTTAATTCACCCCACTTGGGACAAGACCTACTTTGTCTTTATTTCTAAAGTTTGCCTTTTTTCATTTCTAATTTTATATTGACTTTATTTAAAGTCACTTTAATCCTTGGTAACTTTATCACTTAAAGTCACTTTAAAATTAGATTTGACTTTATAACTTTATAAAGCACTTTAGTAACTTTATCACTTATAAAATCACTTTTAAATTAGATTTGACTTTACCACTTATAAAGTCACTTTAGGAGAAAAAGTTAAATACATTTGGACACTTTTCCCTAAGACAAAGATCAAAGCCTTAGGGAACCACCGTCCTCCGGTATAAATTTCAACACTAAGCCCCCATATACGAATTGAGAATAGTTAAAGATCATGGAATATGAAACCATGGTAAAGCCAAATCAACATCCGATATACTAAGAATATTTGACTAGGATATCTCCATGGAAGATATGAAGACTCTGATGGATTCTGAAAAAGAAAGAGACCCTTGACAATATATATCTATGGGAGATGTGTCGATATGTATGCAAGATGTTGATGTGAACTTCTAGATGTCATTATGAAATAACATCACAAAGGTAATGTTGATTTTAATGTTCATTCCTTTCATTTTTGAATATCTGGATAGGTCTATACAAGGTTGCCAAGAGAAGATCTATGGATGTCTTCCACCATTGATGCACATGTAGTAGGATGAAAGATCCTTAAGTAAACATGGCATGAAGAAAGCAACATGGCATAAAGGAAGGCCATATATGGACTCATGGATCATTTTACAATAATGACATGGCTGACTCATGGATGAAAGTGATGGATGGTCGGTACCCCATATAGAAATCCCATACATGAAGACTCCTAGATATCAAATAGAAGTTCATGACATCGTGAAGAGGATTTCTTCAAGCAGTTGGTCGTATCATGTAAATTTTTGTAGATGTTCTATGCTTGATGCAACTTTAATTTTATACCCAATATCAAACAACAATCACATAAACAAGAAAGTAAAATGTGGATAGAACATACCAATAGATCGACGGAAGACAAGCCAAAAATACACTTAATTTTATCAGCAAAATATATGTGATGTGGTGCGTTACGGTGGTCAACAGGATGCTTCAACTAGCAAAGTCTCTTCACAGTCAGCCAACCAGAATGTGTCACACAACCCTCTCGGACAACTCTACAACGGTCAACCCAAAGTCAACAAAAGTCAACATTGTCCAGTCAACGGTCAATGCAAAAAACAACAACAGCTAAAGTCAACGCAGCCAAGTCAAAGTCAACATCTAGCCCTGATTTTTGTGCCAGAAAATGCAGACTACAGAAATTGAAATTTATGGAGAGTTTGAGGTCAATTTGACCAAGAGTTGACCAAAGTCAATGCTGGTCAAAGCTGTGCTGAAAACACTAGGTCAGAACAGAAAACCCTAGTTGCGTTTTCTGATGTGTGAGAGAATAAGAGCCTCCAAGATGATGATCGAACCAATTAGATGCAAAGAGAGAATGTGTGATGAGTGATGGTGAAAATGACCTCCAACGTTGACCTATATATATCCATCAGTGAGGATGTGTGACACATCTGTTGGGGCTTTAAGCCTACATTACAATTCTGGCCGACCTTGCACATAAGTGGAATTAATTCAAAATAAATTTTCTGCACATTGGATCAAGATGATCTTTAGATCGATCTTGCACCTCTCCGAAAGAGGAATCTAATAAAAATATTGGCATCTTCATCTGAGCATCACAACATGGAGTTTGGACCTATTTGTCCAAAATTAACACTCCCTCTCAACTAAGGAGAACTCCATCCACTTGTGCCATCCAAACATCATGCATCCCGCCGTAACTTGTTTCGCTGGATTCTTTATTTCAGAACAAAAGGTGAGTCACAAAGACATCACTCGACTGACAAAATCAGCTCATAGGTCCGAAACCTCTATAGGACTCAAAGGAGTCACATAACAACCCGAAGTTGGTTTTGTTGAGATTTTGAGTATTTGGGGTAGCATCAGTTGTGCTCTAGGTCCTAAATTTTGAGGAAAGACTAGAGTTCACCTGATCTATAAGACCCAGAAATGGATTTGGGAAATTTCACTTGGTTTAGGAGATATTAAATTATTTAATTATTTTAATGTATTTCCTAAGTTAAAACTTAGGAAAATAAAGTAATTAAAGTGAATTTAATTAAACATGTGATGAAATTGTCTTAAGTCACACGGATCAAGCTTTCTTTTAATCTTAGCCATTGATTAAACATTTAATCTTGGTCGTTGATTTGTGAACGAGAAAAGTATAAAGGAAAGGCTTGGGGTCATTTGTAAGACACACAGAGGCAGAGCACTGAAGCTAAGCTGAGATTCTAGGGCGGGGTTGCTAAGAATTCTCAAGGGTTTCAATTGCAGAGAGGGGAATTTAGACCAAGGGGATGATCTGATCCTGGGGTCTATAATATACAAGAAGCAGAGAAGAGATCAAGAAAGACAACACAGAGGAAGACAACAGCAACAACAACAAACAACAACAGTAGCAGCAGCAGACGACAGCAACAGCAGCAAGGACAACGTGATTTTCAGGAAACCCTTCAAGGGTTACGCAGATACCCTTTGGGGCAGCGTAGTGACTGCATCACCCAGTTTGGGGTAACATAGTCCCTTCCAGTGATAGCGCTGAGCATTTGGAGGCTAGCCAAGGCTAACACAGAGCCCAACAGGGGCTTCAGAGGCTAACACAGTGTCTTTCAGGGGCAGATCTGGGGTTTCTAGACCTAGATCTGGCAGAGTTCTGTAAATCCCATTTGAGGGTGTGGATCAGTCAGTATTGTTGGCCTTAGATCAGCCAGGTGCTGCAAATCTAGATTTTTCTCTGTAGGGTTTTCCAAATCTGGAACCCAGAGTTGTGTATTAAAAAATATTCTTAATAATAGAGCCCTCCAACAGCCAGAAACCTGTTTTCCCACATTGGGTTTTTTCTGGGGACAGTTTTTCCAGAAATAATTATGTCACTTTGTCTATGTGTGCATGTGCCTATTCCAGATCTGAATTGGTAGAGAGCTGTTATGTGTTTTGCTTTGATGTTAACTTGAATTTATTCAGTGGATAACTTGTATAAGTAGGAGAAGCTTAACCAGATTAACAAAAATAATTTCTGCATAAGAATTAAGATTCAGAAATTTCTACATGGTATCAGAGCAATTGCAGATCTAGAAGGGTCACCAGCTGAAGCATCTAAAGGATCTAGTTGCTAAAAGTAGCTGAAAAGGCAGCCAAAAATCAGATTTGAAGGGACAGTGCAATTTTCAGGAGAAGATTCATGCAGAGGGAAGGGTGACGTTGTCTAGCGCTGTGCCCTAGCAAGCCCACGCAATTACTGTGCAGAGGCAGCTCAGAAACAACGCTGGTTGGGTCTGAAGCCAGCCAGTGTGATTAAGATCTGAATCTGTCAGATCCAAAAAAAGTCTGCAGAAAAGTTGCAGAAATTCAGAAGAGCTGGTGGGGTTAAACTTCTGAAGTTTTCAGATTTTTAACCTTAGCACAAGTGACAAAGTTTGGGAAGAGATCAGCTTCTCACAGATTTTCTTGCCAAAGGAATCTTGCAGTTTGGTCAGAGGATCAAAGAAGAAGCTGAAACATAGTTGATTTGGTAGATTTCCAAGGAGGGAAATCAAGTGTCAGAGGGAGCAGAGGGTTCCCAGTTCGAAAAGGACCCTAGATCCAAGATCTCTAGCATAGAGAAGAGGAGCAACGACACATTCTGAGTAGATGGCTCCTCATGGATTGCATGATGAGGATAGGCTAGAGGGCCTCTCAAACTTTTTGGTGTGGAAAGAAAGGATCCCGATCAAGAAGAAGAAGAAGAAGGATCTTTCTAAGATTAAGTGCTTCTAGTGTGGCGAAATGAGACATTTTTCCAACCATTGTCTAGAAAAGAAGAAGGACAAGGAAGCATTTTCTTCCAAAGCAGCAGTGGCAGATGATGGGTCCGGTGATGATGTAGCCATGAGTGCTCATGAACCACAGAGGTGGGGTGACATGGACATATAGAGGAGCTACATGGAAATAAGGCGGGATCCTTGAGCAACTCATCTCTTGGATCACAAGCGAGCTACGACAGCCTTAAGACAGTAGCGGGACAAGTGAAGCAGTGGGTGCATAGATCACAAATGGGGCAGAGGTAGAGGCAGATCTGGAGGCTGGAAAGAGCAACACAGAGCATAGCAGTAGCATCATAGAAGCAGTAGCAGCGCAGAGTCTGATGTGACTTCAGTAGCGCAGTGCAGAGCTGCAACAGCGCAAAGAGCTTTAGAGGGACAACGCAATGCAGCAACATCGTGATAGATTTCGGCACAAGGAGATGATGTGACTTTAGTAGTGCAGAGGGAGTTTGATTACGCAGGCAAAGCTGTAGCTGTGAATCGTTCTTTAGATGCCAGCACAGATCTGTAGCGTATGGAGCTTCAGTGATGAGGATGCAACCCATCTGACTTGTTTGTCAAAGATTGGGTAGGAGATTCAATTGTTTCTCTCATCAACTGAAATTGTAGTGCAACATATCAGCAGTGGCAGTGCTATGAGCAACACAAATGCAACATATTGAGAGGGAGATGCAGTACAATGGTTGCAGTGGTAGTGGTAGAGTCATGGGCAATGCTGCTGCACGAAGCAGCATCAGCAGGTGCAGAAGGAGGGCAGAGGCCAAACTTCGCAGCACAAAAACCAAAGGCTCAAAATCATGTCAGCATAAGTGTGATGTATTGCTAGAGCACACCCTTGATGCTAAGAGGGAGTGTTGAGATTTTGTGTATTTGGGGTAGCATCAAGCCAGATCTAGGTCCCAAATTTTGAGGAAAGACTAGAGTCTATCCGATCTACAAGACCTAGAAATGGATTTTGAAAATTTCATCCTGTTTAGGGAGATAATAAATTAATTAATTATTTTAATGTATTTCCTAAGTTAAGCCTTAGGAAAATAAAATAATTGAATTGAATTGAATTAAACATGTGATGAAATTGTATGTCACACGAATCGTTTCTTTTAATCTTAGCCATTGATTAAAGATTTAATCGTGGCCGTTGATTTGTCAACGAGAAAAGTATAAAGGAAAGACTTGGGGTCATTTGTAAAACTCACATGGAGTCAAAGCACTGAAGCTAAGCTGAGATTCTAGGGTGGGGTTGCTAAGAATTCTCAGGAGTGTTTCAGTTGTAGAGAGGGGAATTTAGACCAAGGAGATGATTTGATCCCGGGGTCTAGAATACACAAGAAGTAGAGAAGAGATCGTGAAAGATAGCGGCTATAGGAAGGGAAGCAGCACAGCTAGCAGCATTTACGTAGCAGCAGTAGCAAGGACAACGTGATTTTCAGGAAACCCTTCAAGGGTTACGCGGAGACCCTTAGGGGCAGCGTAGTGACTGCGTCACCCAGTCTAGGGTAATGCAGTCCCTTCCAGTGACAGTGCTGAGCATTTGGAGGCTAGCCAAGGCTGACACAAAGCCCAACAAGGTCTTCAGAGGCTGACACAATGTCTTTCAAGGGCAGATTTGGAATTTCTAGGCCTAGATCTGGCTGAGTTCTGTAAATCCCGTTTGAGGGTGTGGATTAGTCAGTATTGTTGGTCTTAGATCAGCCAGGTGTTGCAGATCTAGAGTTTTCTCTGTAGGGTTTTCCATATTTGGAACCCAGAGTTGTGTATTCAGAAATACTCTTAATAATAGAGCCCTCCAGTAGCCAGAGACCGGTTTTCCCACATTGGGTTTTTCCAGGGACAGTTTGTCCAGAAATAACTGTGTCACTTTGTCTATGTGTGCATGTGCCTATTCTAGATCTAAATTGGTATAGATCTGTTATGTGTTTTTCTTTGATGTTAACTTGAATTTATTCAGTTGATAACTTGTATAAGTAGGAGAAGCTTAACCGGGTTAACAAAAATAATTTCTGCATAAGAATTAAGATCCAAATATTTCTACAAGTTTAATTGACTCGAAATCAGTTGGAGGTACGAAACCTCACTAGACTTGATCCTAGATCAAGTGGTTAGACGTGTGCCATCCTAGACATAGAGAGTATGGCAATCTCCGATGTGTCCATCGGTCTTTGCTATTGGTCTCTAGATTTTCCTACCTCATTGGCCAAATGAGAGGTACTTCCCATGAGTCTGGGACTCCATGGGTAGGATGCATATGGGGCACAGATAAAAGAGAGGTGAACCAACTCAATATCACAACGGTGGGGCAAAATCACACCAAGAAGGTTCAACAAGCCTAGCCATGTGGTTGCTTATAGCTCCAAGAAGCTATCCCTAAAGACCCCTGTAGCTCCCAGAGCTCATCGTCCAAAAAGACCCTCAGAATAGGGTTGTTCCACAATTCCAAGATTCTCACGGAAGGTTAGGAACATGACCTTCCCCAAGGGCTCTGTGAGAATATCCGCGCCCTACACATCAGTTCCTATATGATCGAGCCTTATGGCGCCTCGCTGTACCATATCCCAGATAAAATGGTACCAACTATCAATATTCTTGGATCGATCATGGAACACAGGATTCTCTGACAAACAAATCCCCCTCTGGTTATCACAAATGATAACGGTGGAATCTAGCATATGCTCGAAAAACTCACTGAAGAGCTTTCACAACCAAGTGGCTTCACAACAGGCCATACATGTTGCAACGTATTCGACCTCATCGGTGCTCAAAGCTACTGAATTTTGCTTCCTTCTCGAAGCAGACCGAAGTGTGAAGCAACATCCATATGTGCTCTTGCGATCCACCACACTGCCAACCCAATCAACATCAGTATATCCATGGAGTCTCAAACTCCCGACAGTGTATCTTAGCCCATGGTCTATCGTGCCCCAGAGATATCTCAAGAGTTTCTCGGCACCAACCCAGTGAATGTTATGAGGATCAACCATGTGTTGACTCAAAGTGTTCACTGCACAACATACGTCCGGAAGGGTGTTCACTAAGAACATTAGGGCCCCTACGAGTTGATGATACTCGGTAGGATTTGCTAGCACGGGCCCAACAACGATTCCACTCAACTTCTTAAATTTGAGCTCCATCGGTGTCGACACGGACTTACAGTCCACCATTCCAAATCTTTCCAACAACTTCACAATATATTTTTCTTGAGAAAGGAAAATCTCGCCAGGTTTCTGCCAGACCTCCAAGCCTAGGAAGTAATGCATCAGTCCTAGGTCCTTCATCTCAAAATCAGAAGCGAGCTCCCTCTTACACTAATGAATGAGAGGGTCAACACCTGTCAAGAAGAGGTCGTCCACACAGAGAACCAAAATGAGAGGCTTTTCTCTATCAACCTTGAAGTAAAGGTTTAGATCAGCATTACTACGAGTGAATCCTAGCTTCATAAAGTAGCTATCTAACCTCTCGTACCAAGCCTAGGGGCTTGCTTCAACCCGTAGAGGTATTTATTCAACCTACATACATGACTGTCTCTATCCTGGACTTCGAACCCCAGAGGTTGCTCCATATACACCTCTTCCTTTATCGAACCATGAAGAAAAGCGGTCTTCACATCCATCTGATGAAGATTCCATCCTTGCGTAGCAGCAAGGGCTATGATAGATCAAATGGTGGTATATCGGGCCATAGGTGCAAATATATCATCATAGTCTACGCCTTCCTTTTGAGAGAAGCCACAGGCAACGAATCTTGCCTTGAACTTTTCAGCACTACGATCAAATCCATGCTTGATCTTATAGAGCCATTTTGAGGTGACAACAACTTTGTCCTTCGGTCTTGGAACCATATCCCAGACATCATTCTTCATAATGGAATCGTACTCTTCGTGCATAGCATCCTTCTAGACTTGATGCTTTACGACTTCTTCAAAAGATCCAGGCTCAAATTGTACGATTGTACTCATGGCTGCTAGATACCCTTGGTATCTATTCGACTTCTTGCTTTCACGAAATGTCCCCCTGGGGGCCATATGTCTCTTGGCATATTCGAGAGTATCCTGGAGCCATGAGGACCTTCTCTTCATTGAAGGAGGTGGATCAATGGGATCCATCGGTCCTTCAACATCGAGCATCATCTCATCCTTTGATTCTTCCTGATTCCCAGACCTTACTTCATGATCTTCCTCAGAGCTTGGAAGATTTATCACTTTCTTGAGGGAAGCATCTTCATCAAAGGTAACATCGTGGCATATCTCCACTTTTCTTTCGGCACAACCCTGAAATACACCTTCATGATCATTTTTGAATTTGGGCATTCCTGTCACTATCTTCCTTGCTTCGGGAAGGGTTGTGTAGTGAAGGTGTCCATACCTCCGGTGCCTTGATTCAGTTTGAAGAACTGTATCGCATGTCATAGCCCCCAGTGGACTTCCTCCAACATGGTAGAGTGTATCAACTCTAAACCCAATCGTGAGAGCTTCCTTAAAACTCTTCTTCTAGATGCATACCTTTCCATCGACGAATCCCACCTTGAAACCTTTGTCTTCCATGGCCGAAATAGACACACGGTTCTTCATCAAATCAGGTACATATAGTACATCTTTCAAACGGAGGACTTGACCTTGAGATAAGTGGAGGGTCATAGTTCCATTCCCTTTCACGAGATAGGTGGCATTATCTCCAAGGATAATTTTCAGATTAGTATCCTTCTCCATCAATTCAGAGACCGCTTCTTTAAACCTAGTGAGGTGCCTTGAAGCACCACTATCAATCAACTAGACATCCATAGTGTCGGGTGGAGATGCAGCAGAGAGGGAAGATACAAGAATGAATTCATTTTCCTTATCATCAACAACATTAGATTCCTCATACCTGGAATTTCTTGACCTTTTGAAGGGTTGCCCATTTCCATTGCGACCAGAGGGAGCATTCCTCTTTCCTTTGAACCTTTTGTTCCTTTGATTTCCATTCTTCTTGTTGTTGTTGTTGTCATCATCCCTAGGAGAATCCATTCTATTAGGGCATTCTCTAGCATAGTGGCCGGTCTTGTTACATGTACCACATCTTCCTTTCTTTCCTTGGGCCCCTGCTCTTCCATGGTTCCTCGAACCACCATTGTTCTTCTTCTTAGCATGAGTGGTGAAGGCAACATTACCTTCCTTTTCCTATTCCATCATTCTTGTTTCCTCTTGAGTGCATCTCGACAATACTTTGTCAAAATCAGGGATCACATTATTATTGAAAATGGTAGTAATGAATACATGCCATTCGAAGGAGAGACCTCCAAGTGCGGTGAGAACCATTTCTCGATCAGCTATTGTCTCCCCAATGGCCAGAATATTATTTCTAATTTCGGTCAATTTCAGAAAATAAGATTGAATGGATTCATCCCTGCCTTTCTTAAGATTCTTCAATTGGTTCTTAAAGAAAAGGACTTGATTTGCATTGTTGGCCCTGAACATGTTGACCAACTTATCATACATCTCCTTGGATGTATGCAACTCAGAGATGTAGGCAACTAGACTCTTATGAATTGAATTCCGGATGATCAACTTTGCTTTGATTTCCCCCTTCTTATACTTTGACTTGGTGGCAGCAGGTGTAGATGATGGAGACTCTTGGATTTTACCCTGCACAAGTCCATGACATCTTGGTCTTCCAATATTAGATCCAAAGACATCTTCCAGGCATGAAAGTCAGCCTTTCCAGTCAACTTGTCATCAGCTTTGAAACCATTATAATTTGAGGTACCCATGGGTCCTTGAAAAATGCTCCTCTTTGGTGATTGCTACAAGCTTGGGCTTTGTCTTCACCTTAGCTCTGATACCATGTAAATTTTTGTAGATGTTCTATGCTTGATGCAACTTTACTTTTATACTTGATATCAAACAACAATCACATAAACAAGAAATTAAAATGCGGATAGAACATACCAATAGATCGACAGAAGACAAGCTAAAAATATACTTAACTTGATTCGACAAAATATATGTGATGTGGTGCGTTACGACGATCAACAGGATGCTTCAACCAGCAAAGTCTCTTCATGGTCAGCCAACCAGAATGTGTCACACAACCCTCTCGGACAGATCTACAACGGTCAAACCAAAGTCAACAATAGTCAACGTTGTCCAATCAACGGTCAACGAAAAAACAACAGCAGCAAAAGTCAACACAGCCAAGTGAAAGTCAACGTCTAGCCTCGATTTTTGTGGCAGAAAATGCGGATTGCAGAAATCAGAATTTATGGAGAGTTTGAGGTCAAGTTGACCAAGCGTTGACCAAAGTCAACGCTGGTCAAAGCTACGCTGAAAACCATAGGTCAGAACAAAAAACCCTACCTGTGTTTTCCCACGTGTGAGAGAATAAGAGCCTCCAAGATGATGATCGAACCAATCAAATGCAGAGAGAGAATGTGTGATGAATGATGGTGAAAATGACCTCCAACGTTGACCTATATATATCCATCAATGAGGGTGTGTGACACATCTGTTGGGGCTTCAAGCCTACATTACAATTTTGGCCAACCTTGCACATAAGTGGAATTAATTCAAAATAAATGTTTTTCTCATCAGATCAAGATGATATTTAGATCGATTTGGCACCTCTCCGAAAGAGGAATCCAATAAAAATATTGGCATCTTCATCTGAGCATCACAACATGGAGTTTGGACCTAGTTGTCCAAAATTAGCGTATCATCATCTCCACCTGAAGAGTTGTTGTAGGTCCCTAATTAAGAGGGAGCCTGGAAATAAGTTTCTTACTTGGGAGAAACTTGGAAATTCCTAAGCCAAGAAGGAGATTAGGTACATTCCTTTCATAGGAATGAGTACATTCCGTTATTGGAATAGATATGTCCTCCCTAATTAAGAGGGAGAGATAGACACATCATTATTTTCTTCACTTGAGAAGACAAAATGGAGGATTGGGTAAACATCTGGCATATGATGCTCTTTGAGGGTGTATTAGGGCATCCAAGATAAGAGTAGTCGTTGAGGACCAATATTCTTTGAGGAATGGGAATCCAAGATAAGAATAGTCCTAGTGGAACACACCTTGAGAACCCGGGTGGGGTATGCTCCGAGAGAGACAATGATAAGGGTGTCTATACATCATTGGTCTCACCAACATTATGCTCAGATATCGTGGAGAGATAGAGTTATTAGTCAAGGCCTTGCTATGTCACAATTCTAGTTGATATGATCCCATACAGATGGGTTACAAATCTCATTCTTCTTATGAGAAATTCTTCAGGTTGAGAATGACCAAGTAACATTATGAATACCTCCCTAGTTAAGAGGGAGTGTTGAAAAGTAAATAGGTTCGATCTTTGATAATGACATGTGTAATTTTGATTTTATGTAATTGATGAAAAGAAGAAAAATAAAATTATTATTGTTATGATTGTCTCATGGGTTTCATGAGCAAGGAATTTTATTTTAGTGATGGCTCCCATTGTAAGCCTTTAGGATTTGTCATCTAGTCATAAATTCAATACTAATTCTATGTCATGTATGAAGGACCCTTCTTGGGGCATGTTACAATATGTGTAAGTCATTAAAAGAGTCATAGAGACCCTCCAAGACCAAGCTCAAGTTCCTCCAAGAAGTCAGCCTCAAGATGATCTCCAAAAGACATGTCAGCCTAAACTACAAGTCAAGTCAGCTTAATTCATGAGTAGATCACTATAAATAGGCAACTTGAATCTCATTTCAGGGCAAGATTTTCAGTGAACATTTCAGAGAAGGTAATCCAAGAAAAGGTGTGAAATATTTCGATCTAAGGGTCAATAACAACACTACATCCAAGCGAAGGAAAGAGATCAAGTTTGAAGGAAGATTGAAGATATTTCAGGACTGTTTTTTGAGCAAGGTCTGCCACAAATGCGAGGAAAGGGAAGAACATAATTGAAGAAGATAAGAATATGAGTTAAGATTTCTATGCTGAAAACCGAGTCAATATAGAGTCTCTCTCTAGTAAAAGTGAAGAAGTAAGGGACATAACTCATCTCTTATATGTCACACATGCAAAAAAGTGAGAGTCTACTACAGTAGGCCAAAGACTATAGTTAAGGAGATTGAAAAGTTCAGATCTGAGTTGGAGAAGTGAAGGTTAATTTGGAAAAAGTTGATTGGAGAGGTCATTTTGGTCAATGTTCCAGATCATGGTCTTTGTATTAGTCAATTGGAGTCTCTATAAGAATAAGAATTTGTTCGGGTTTTCCTCTCAGAGAGTGAGAGGTTTTGGCCCTGGCTGATAGCATATATTTTGTCTCGTCTCTTTATGGTGTATGTATTGGTAGTTGTTTGATGAAGAATAACACTAATAACCTAAGTAAAAGAAGCTCCTAGTCTAAGAAGTAAAAAGCACCCACAAGCAATTACTAATAGAAGAGAAATCACATAATTTCTATGTTGATTTATCGTAGCATCGGATGTGCTCTAGCCTTGTAATTTTGTATATAGGCTAAGACACATGTATTCCATAAAACCCAGAAATGGTTTTGGAAAATTCCAGTTAGAGACAATTTAATTAAATTAATTAGTCATTTTTTAATGTTTTCCTAAGTCTAAACTTAGGGAATTTGATTAATTAAAGTGTATTAATTAAATCAAGTGTAGTCATGGATCACCTCCAAATTAATCTTAGCCCTTGATTATGTTTTAATCTAGACCGTTGAAGAGTCAATGGAAGATTATAAGAAGGAGGGTGAGGGGCCTATGGAAAATACACTTGAGCCATTGAGCATTTTCAAATTTGTGTGAGAAGACACAACTTTTGATCAAGAAAAAATTACTAGGGCTGGGTTTGCTAAGTGATTTGATTCAATGATCAGATCCGGAGAGGGGTAGAAGCAAAGATTGGTCAGGAGGGCCAAGAATACATTTCAGAGAGAGGCAGCATCAACGCAGGAGAGAGACAACGCAGTTTCTGGCTAGGGTGACATAGTTACTGCAAAGAATCATGCAGACCCAATGCAGTGTCTCTTGGAGTCAGTCCGAAGAGAGATAGAGGCTAGGGTTCTGAGCCAGGAGGGCCAAGATCTAGCTTCAGATCAGCCATATCAGCTACAGGAAGGGGTGACATAGTCCCTCTAGCTTGCCTACACAGGCTTACATAGATCTAGCGTAAGCAATCACGCAGAGGTAGTGAGGGCTTCATCAACGCTGTTTTTGATCAGCCAGAGACTTGCTGAGTGAGGTAGATCTCACAATTATTTTTGTTGTCTAGATTTCTCTGAATGGTTTTCGTGATGTTGGCACCCTAGTTGTATTCAAGATTCTGCTGCTTAATAATACAAACCCTCAGATCTGTTGCATCGGTTTTCCCAAGTTGGGTTTTTCCAGGGACTTAGTCCAAAAATCACTGTGTCAATGTGGTTGCTTTTCATTGAGTTTTGTTCAGATTGTTTCAGCACTTAGATTTATTCCACAGTATTATTTGTGTAGACTGTTTCAATAATTGCTTCGGTATTTCAATGTAATGAAATAATTATCAAATAATAGGAGAAGTAATTCAGATTTGTTGCAGTAGGAATCCAGATCTAGGATTTCTCACATGGTATCAGAGCTTATTTAAGCTGAAGTGCAGGAGAAACGAAGAGAACCAACATATCAGCATTGTAGAGTTTGGGATTTGCATAAGCAGCAGCAGACCCTCCTAGAAAATTATGCTGTCCAGGCCAGGAGGGCATTCTAATGAAGAAAAGGTTCCCTCTGAGAGAGTTGACAGAGGGGTGAGATTTTCAGTTGCAAAAGAGACAACGTAGCAAAACAACATAGCTGAAGGACGCAGTTACTGCACAACAGTAAGAGCTGGTGCATAAGCATCGGAAAATTCTGAAAAACACAGTTGGGGATTTCTTGATCTCAAAGGGTTTCTTACTCAAAGAAACTCAGTTTTTTCCCATGCAATAGTAGAAGAAGTGACTTACTCCACAAGGAGTGCGTAAGTCAAAGCTGAGCAGAGGGTTAGAGCAAGGTATCGATAGTTGAGGAGATGGCCAGCAACGGACTGCATGACCAAGATAGATTGGAGGGTGCCTCCAACTATGTTATCTGGAAATCAAGGATAGAATTTCTCCTTGATGAACATGATCTCAAAGCCCTTATAGACATCGCAGTTGCAGAACCTTTTGATGCAGCACACCTAAGGTAGTTCAAGAAGAATATGGCTAGAGCCAAGAGATTGATCCTAGATGGAGTGAAGGATCACATTGTACCTCACATAGTAGCCAAAAACACTGCTAGAGAAATGTGGGTAGGGCTAGAAAAGTTGTACCAAGGATCTTCCGAGCAACGGCAGATTTACCTTGAAGAGAAGATGCGGAATATCATAATGAAAAAGGGAGAGCGTTTTGACTCCTTGTCTCAGATTCAGGAGAACCGAGATCAACTATCTATAGTAGGATATGCTCCTAAAGACTCAGAGCTAGTAAGGCTCACGCTGAACTCTGTTTCTGAAGATTATCAAGTCTTCGTCCAAAGTATATTGGGCAGAGAAAGGCTTCCAGGATGGGAAGCAATGTGGGCAGCATTACAACAAGAGAAGTTGAGGAGAGATCTCCTAAAAATCCACTTGGAGGATGGCAGTAGCAGTTCAAAGGTCAAGAAGGAGGAAGAAGATAACACTTCCCTTGCATCAAAAGGGAAACAAAAGCATAAGAAGAAATATCTATCCAAGATCAAGTGCTTCCGGTGTGGAGAAATAGGGCATTATGCCACACAATGTCCTCTTAAGAAAAAGGATAAAGAGGAGAAGGAAGATCCACATGCAGGAGCTGCCAAGATTGAGGCAGCGAAAGATTGTGCTATGTTAGCTCATATTCCAAAAGGAGAAAAGTGGGCTGATTTGGATTTGTAGATCCAGAATCTACAAGGAGGCAGGATCATTGAGTATTTCCGAACTCTTTGATCACATGTGAGCTACGACAGCCTAAAGACAGTAGCAGGATGGACAGTTGCAGCAGAAGATGATGAGATGATGCAGTGGCTAGCAGTACTAGAGCCTGATCAGTGCAGAGAAGGCAGCAGCAGCAGCAACAGCGCAGTACACACTGGTGCAGTGCTCACACAGTGCATAGCAGCAACAACACAGTATTTTCAGAGAGCTAGTGAAGAAACTAGCAGCAGTCAGTCCTATTTTTAGTTGCATATTTACTTGTCCAAATTTCGGATGTTTTTCTGTTGCAATTAGCAACAGTAGCAACAGTGCAGCAGCGCAGTGCACAGAGAGGCAGCGCAGTGCAGAGTGGTGCTCACGCAGTGCAACAACATGGTTGTAGAATTTAGAGGGAGTTGTAGTACAGTGGAAGTTGACAGTAGCATGCAAAGTTAGCAGCAGTACAGTTGCAGCATTTTTGTGCAGTGTTGTTGAGCAACATCAACAGCACAGCAGAGATGTTCAAAAAGTCAGATCAATAGCACATTGAGGTGTTTTTCTAGAGCACTTTCCTCGCTAAGAGGGAGTGTTGATTTATGGTAGCATTAGATGTGCTCTAGCCTTGTAATTTTGTATATAGGCTAAGACACATGTATTCCATAAAATCCAGAAATGGTTTTGGAAAATTCCACTTAGAGATGAATTAATTAAATTAATTAATCATTTTTTAATGTTTTCCTAAGTCTAAACTTAGGGAATTTGATTAATTAAAGTGTATTAATTAAATCAAGTGTGAATCTTCTAGATAAAGTCATGGATCACCTCCAAGTTAATCTTAGCCCTTGATTATGTTTTAATCTGGACTGTTGAAGAGTCAATGGAAGATTATAAGGAGGGTGAGGGGCCTATGGAAAATACACTTGACACTTGAGCCATTGAGAATTTTCGAATTTGTGTGAGAAGACACAACTTTTGATCAAGAACAAATCACTAGGGCTGGGTTTGCTAAGTGATTTGATTCAGTGATCAGATCTGGAGAGGGGCAGAAGCAGGGATTGGTTAGGAGGGCCAAGAATACAGTTCAGAGAGAGGCAGCATCAACGCAGGAGAGAGACAACGCAGATTCTGGCTAGGGTGACGTAGTTACTGCAGAGAATCACGCAAAGCTAGCACAGTGTCTCTTGGAGTTAGTCCGGAGAAAGATAGAGGCTGGGGTTCTGAGCTAGGAGGGCCAAGATCCAGCTTCAGATCAGCCAAATCAGCTACAGGAAGGGGTGACATAGTCCCTCTAGCTTGCCTACACAGGCTTACGCAGATCCAGCTTAAGCAATCACCCAGAGGCAGTGAGGGCTTCATCAACGATGTTTTTGATCAGCCAGAGACTTGTTGAGTGAGGTAGATCTCATAGTTATTTTTGTTGTCTAGATTTATCTGAAGGGTTTGCCGAATGTTGGCACCCTAGTTTTGTTCAAGATTCTGCTGATTAATAATACAAACCCTCAAATCTGTTGCACCAATTTTCCCAAGTTGGATTTTTCTGGGGATTTAGTCCAAAAATAACTATGTCAATGTGGTTGTTTTTCATTGAGTTTTGTTCAGATTGTTTCAACACTTAGATTTATTCCACAGTATTATTCGTGTAGACTACTTCAGTAATTGCTTCAGTATTTCAATGTAGTGAAATTATCTAAGAATAGGAGAAGAAATTTAGATTTGTTGCAGTAGGAATCAAGATCTAAGATTTTTCACATGCTATGCCCTAGATTTCTCAACATGACTAACAACCACCAAATCAAAATAAGGGAGAAAGAACAAAGGGATACATGGAAAGTGTTAAGTATGAAATGATATGTACATGTTATCTTTATCTAGGCCTCCTATTTTCCCCCCTCCTAGACAAATAAAAACCCTAGTGTGGTTACACTTAACTAGAAGAATTGATAACCACCAAGGTCAAATAAGGAAACACACGTAATTTCCAAGCATCAAGATCCATTATCTAACTTCAATCCATGTTCCTTACAATCCTAATACATTAAATATAAACACTTCATATGAAACAATGGCTAATGTACCCCATGTGTGTTGAACTACCATCATCGAATGAGAATGTTGGTCACATGGGTGAGCATGATATATATAAGAGGCATTTGAGGGGTTGCTATTGATGGAGAGTGTTGGTCATCATCTATGGGACCGTTGCCTATAATGTGGTTCAACGAAGAATAATCCACTGTAGTTACCCCTAGGTGAGAGTGGGAAATAGTCTGAACTGCTAAACCACATACAAAGGAATAAAAAATTAGAAGCTCTACTTTCTTCTTCATCAAAAACACCCTTTATCTCTAATCATCAATGTTTTTAGTTTTTGTAGCATAGGATGGTGTTCTAGTCTCAACAATTGTCAAAGAGGATAAAAAAAACTAGGACTCTAGAACCCATAAAAAGTTTCAGGAAAATCCACCTAGAAATGCCTTAATTAAGTTAATTAATCAATAATTTAATTTTCCCTAAGTCTAACTTAGGGAAAATGATTAATTAATAACAATTAATTGAGGAATGTGAGATTTCTCTAGAAACTCACAAGGATCAACTAAGAAATGATCTCAGCCATTGATTAAGTTTTAATCTTGGCCATTAGAGTCCCAACCAGAGATTATAAGAAGAGGTCGATGGGTAGATGAGGAACACACTTGAGATTGATTCCATTGGGCAGTTTGATTTTCCAAAGAGCAGCAGTATTCTTCTCGAAGAGTTCTAGCCAGAGAGGAGAAGCAGAGACAAAGGGGTAGAGACAGTGAGTCTGGAGGAAGTTTTCCAGTTCCGGAGAGTGATATAGAGGAGTCTAAAAATATTCTCCAAGAGGTTGTGTAAAGGCAGCGTAGAGCCTCAAGTGAGCAGTTCTATTCAGCTGAAGGGGAGGACATATTCAGTTCCATAGGCTGAGAATATTTTCTAGAGGGCCAGAGAAGCATTTTCCCAGTCAGCAGCAGGAAGAACGACTAAAATGGAAGCTAATTCAGGCAAAGTGTTTGGTAGATGGTACAAGGGTTACACAAAGCCTACGCAGTCCAGTTTGGATGACTAGCTATTTAGACGTCAGACAATGCCAGGATTGCCTGGGAGGGTAAAATCCATCAGTATAATTTTACTAGTATTTCTCTTGGGTAGATTCGTTAGTTGGGAAACATTTATTGTACTCAGAGTTTCTCACTGCTGCTTAATAATAAAAACCCAAATAAAAACCCTCGTCTGCTGCACCGATTTTCCCACATTGGGTTTTTACAGGGACATTTGTCCAAAAATAACGGTGTTATATTTTTTGCGTGTGTCCCAGTATTTTCTTAGTTTCCATTTTATTTTCTACAGTATTTATTTTTGGTGAAAATTACAGTTGTGAATTATTCGTTGTTTGTTGTAGAAAATGAGTTGTTAATTAATTTGTAGTTAGAAGAATAATTTCCAAATTAAGTTATAATAGTTAAAAATTTCACATGGTATCAAAGAAAATTTGATCAGACAGGAAGCTCAAAAGCGGAAGGAAGACATCATCAAGATTCAGAGGGATTTTGGCAGTTCAATTTCATGAGGCTAGTTTGGTAGTTCGAACTGCTGGAAAGATGGTTCGATTCTTTCGAGTGCAGGTAGCAAGAAAAATTTGCAAAGGCCGGTAGCGGTTACAACATATAATATTGAAACCGAGAAGCAATTTCGGAGAATAAGATCAATATTTTCGCTGAGAAGATTCCTTGTTTGGGCGCAGAAGATTTTTGTAGTAGTTGCTAGAGCATAATCAACGTTGGGTGGAAGAGAAAGCGCACACACAAAATACATTTCTCTTGAAGGGTTTCTAGTTTAGAAATACAATATTTCTAGTTGCAGCGGGAAAATTTTTCTCGCTCCATAAAGGAGTACGAATAACTTAACTAGCAACTAGGCAGGTGAAGAGGGAGATTTCCAATACAAGTTGAATTTTTGCAGAGATGGCCACAACTGGACTTAGAGATCAGGATAGGTTGGAAGGAGTCTCCAATTATATCATCTGGAAGGCTAGGATTTTATATTTTCTAGATGAATTTGGCTTAAAGATCTATGCAGATAATGTTGTGGCAGAATCTACTAATGCAAATCATCTTAAGGAACTCAAGAATGAGATGGATAAGACGAAGAAAATTGGATTTCAGGACCATATAGTTTTGCATATATTATCCAAGAATACGACCAAGGAGATGTGGGATTCTCTCGGACAACTATACTAGAATTATTCTGAGTAGCGGAAGATGTTCTTGAAAGAAAAGATGAGGAACATCAGGCTACATAAGAGTGAGGTAATTGATCCCTTTCTCACCAAAATTTAGGAAATATGGAATCAACTTGTAGTCGTAGGAGATGCGCCTCTAGATACAAAGTTGGTGCATTTGGCACTGAACAATGTCTTAGAGGACTAGGAGATCTTCATCCAAGGAATCTTGGGTCGAGATACTCTACCTAGGTGGGACAAGATGTAATTAGACCTACAACAACAAGATATGATGCGTGCACTTGTGAAGGCCTCCGTCAGCGATAACGACTGTAAGATTTCGTAAGGTGTGAAGGAGGATGATAATGTGGCCCTTGCATCAAAGGGTCCTAGTAAGGGACATGGTTCACAGAGGGTGAAGAAGAAAAATAAGTACCTATCTAAGGTCAAGTGCTTCAGGTGTGGAAAGCAACTACAATACTCAGTATCCTCATAAGGACAAGCTCCGTAAAGATAGACAAATTCTCCTACAAGTTGGAGGAAGACTTCGCCATTTTTGCATCTATACCTCCAGGAGTAAGGTGGGGCGATATGGAGCTATAGTCCTAGAGGCATAGGTTTGGGCAGGGTCCATTGAGGTAAACATTGGTTAGTGTTTTTTGATAGATTATTAACTTGATACAGGGGCCCACATTATTCAGGAGGATCAATGTCAATTGATGTGTCAGATTCCAGAGTGACAATTGTAGACTAGTTGCATTCAGACGTTGAGGAGCACAAAGTAGTGTTGACAACAAAGCAAGAGGCTTAGTAGTTGATTCAACAACAATGCAGAATCCCAATGGACAATGCAAAGGCTAATAGCAGTCAGATGCTTAGGAGACAATTGAAACACAAAGACACAATTGATTTAGTATTTTGGACGCTTCTTAGTTGCAGTAGCTACAACAACAACAAAAATAGTTAGAGGGAGTTGCAGTGCAGATGAAGAGTTGGAAAAAATATAAAAGTGTCAGCAACAGCACAAATGCAACATCAGAGTTGCGCAGTGGTTGGTGGGCAGTGGCAGGTAGTTACAGTGGCTAGACATCAACAACGTATATGGAGGATGATGCAAAGACAGGGTGTTGTAGCAGTATGACACTATAACACTTCCTCACCAAGAGGGAGTGTTAGTTTTTGTAGCATCAGATGGTGTTGTAGTCTTGATAGTTGTCAAAGAGGCTAAAAACACTAGGACTCTATAACCCATAAAAGGTTTCAGGAAAATCCACCTAGAAATGCATTAAGTAAGTTAATTAATTAGTAATTATTATTTTCTAAGTGTAATTTAGGGAAAATTATTAATAACAACAATTAATTGAGGAAACTAAGATTTCTCTAGAAAATCACACAGATCAACTAGGAAATGATCTCATCCATTGATTAAGTTCTAATATTTTATGTTGGTGTCATGTGCCCATTTTTATTTTCCTCTATAGTACAGACAAGGTGGATTTCCAGGGCATGGGATGGCTAGGTCATGGGAGAAGGTTTATATTGTCATGGGTTCCAAGGGAGTTTGAGGAATTTTTATGGGGTTTGATGGCATTCACTTGACATATTCTATTATCTGCACAACTTGAATTTCGCTTTGTTGCATTCTGTCAACTTTCAGAAAACAAGATTATTATTCCTGGAGAAATATTTGATGGAACACCTTCGTGTAATAGCTCGTTGGAACCAAAATTAGCAGATCTACAAGATGGGATGTTGAGAAGTGACTTCCAGTGGTTACAAAGAGTATGGTGGTAGATTTACCATTTCCTTGATTAAAAGTGGGTTTAATTAGTCATTTAATTAATAAAAAACAATTAATTGGAGGAAAAATTCCAAAAGTGACTTAGGTGAAATATAATAAAATTAAAAAGTCACTTAAGATAAAGTCAATGGAGGAGATTCTAGAATAATAATAAAATGAGATGCTTCTAGAGGCTTGGCGATCTATCTATGGAGATCTATAAAAGAGGAGGAGGAAACCATTTGGATACAACTTGGAGTTGAGTATTAGTTTCTTGTGGAGAAGTTTGGAGAACCAAGAGTTCAAAGCTTCACTTGTAGCTCTAGGATGGAAACCCTCGAGTGATGTAGTGAGAGTGGACAATAACCCTTCTCTCCCTTTGGTGAATTCATTCAGAATTCACAGGAGCTCTTATTGGTTGCAGTTTCATTTTGAGAGGCCAAGTCAAGTGCTGCAACAGACAAATATTGAGGCCAGATCTAGTTTGCAGTAGTTGTTCGAGATTATCAGCTATTTCCAACTATTTCATATTGCCATGTGCTACTATTTTTGGTTAATATAATAAAGTTGAGATGTGCTACATTTTCCTTGTGTTTGTTTTTTCTTGCGGCATTTCTGGTTAATTACTGTTTTGTAGGATTTTCATAAACTTGTCGTAATATAAGTATTGTCTATTTTCTGAGCTATATCGCAAATTATAAATATTGCTGGCAAAGATTACTGTAAATTTAAGGTATTTTCCGCATGTACTTTTTGGGACAATTTTTCTATAACGAAATCACCATTATTTTAGCCAAATATTTTGAAAGGGACATTACAAAGGGTATCAAAGCGTGATTTTGGCCCGATGTGGGTTAAAATAAAAATTGTCGTTTTGTTCATAAAAAATGAAGGATCCAAGTTCAGGGTTAAATTTCTTAATCTATTTGTCGGAGAATCATAATTGCAGGTGATTTCACAAGGTACCAAAGGGAACATATTGGAAGGAGGTATATTGGTTTGTAAGGCTAAAATTAATGATCTTGCTAAGAAAAAATTATTCTACTGTGTCGCAATCATTTTGCTGGGCCAAAATTATTTTGTTGGGCTAAAATTATTTTTTTGGGCCGAATTTAGCGAGATTATTTTGCTAGGCCAAATTGATCTTGTTGGGACAAATTTATCTTGTTGGGACAAATTTATCTTGTCGTAACAAATTTCTCTTAGTTGGTTGAATCTCTCTTGTTGGATTGAATTATTTTGCGGCAGTCAAATTTATTGGTGAAAAGATTCTTCCTCAGTATTATTAATAAATTTGGTTGGGTTTTCTGTTGAGAATTTTTTTTCAATAAAAAATTGTGATTCAACGACTGCCTAATTTCTACTGGAATTTATTAAAATTTTGGCAAAATTACTTCTCAATATTTTTCTGAAGAAATTTTATTTGTTGAGCTTGTATTATTGTTCCATTTATCCTAATTATTTTCTAGAGCCAGATTTATCTATTGGGGCCGAGTTTATTGTCGGGCTAATTGTATTTGCTGGAGCCCAATTTATTTGTCGGAGCCTAGTTTATTTACCGGAGGTATTGCAGGAGATTTCTCTCATTTGAGCTGGTGATTTTGTGGTGAAATTGCAGGACTAAAGAGTTCGAGTATTGTGGTGCAAATTTATCTTATTTGGAGCAGTGTGCAGATTTGGGAAAACTAGGAAACACACACTAAATTGGGACTTTTCAGGTTAGCTAGAATAGTCTAGATTTATATTCCGGTATTTATGATGAGCAGTCAGTGAGTCCTATGGGAGACATTCAAGGTGATGATTCACTAGTGATGACTCAGGATGGAGAGCACATATAGGAGCATGAGGCAACTAAGGACGATGTTATATACAATATGCATATGTAATATCCGAAATGGGGAATAGACAGTAATACAAAGCATATAACAAGATATATAGCGCTAGAAACAAACCATGAAGCAGATACACATGAAATAGAGAGAATGCTAAGCCATTTTATTATACTGAGAAATATAAAGAAGTACAGGAGGTGATCAGAATGATGGCACCTCGACTTGCACCAGGCAAGTGTAGGAATACTCTCAGAATGTCAAGGGAAATGCTGCTCTCTGTTGTAACTCCAACTGCTGAAATACTACTGTGCTGCTGCAACTGCTGGAACCAAAATGAGTATTTGGGGCTGCTCCCCTACTCGGAAAATGTTGATACTCTGGAATCGGCCTCTACTCACAATACCCAGAAAAGCCCAGAGAGCATTTCTGAAATGCTCGACCCCCGAAAATGCCTCCCTTGAGGATCTACACTATCCTCCCAAGGGCCACGCTGATGCTGAATGACAACCTCCCAAAATAGGGACTCCCTCTCTCCCAAATATCTCCAATAGGCAAGGGCTGACCCCTTGCTCAATTCTTCGGCCCGAATCCTCCAAAATGGCACCAATCCGGAGCACTCCCAAGATGAACTGCATCCTCCCTCTCCTGACTGCGCAGTCCCTAGATACTCTGCTCCACAACAAAGGCAACCAAAAATCCTCCTGCAAAAATGATGGTGGAATACCTCACCCGAGCAAGCACTCGAAGTCTCCCGGGGCTGAGGGTGGGATCTCCGCACGGAGACACCCGATGTACTAAACAGTACTGCAGACAAGCTAAATAGCCAGCGTGCTCCAAGTCGAAATGACAAGCTCAAGATGCATAAACATGAATGCCCAAATGAAGAGGATCTCCTTTTTATCACGATGGGCCTCTCACAACCCTAGGCCCCACCATCTCCGACGTGCCCCTTGGCCCATGCTACCCCTCTCAACTGCGTGAGGTAGGCCCCACGTTGCCCACATGGTCTACGTCCTCCTCTCCCTGCGCTGTCCACGTGGTCACTAGGCCCCACTCCCTCAAATACGATGTGGACTTTAGGGAAATACTTTATCCTAAGTGAATTATTTAATATTTCACTCACTTTATTCATGCTCCAACTAAAATAAGGAAAAATTTGTCAAAATTAATATTTCCAATTAGTTGCTGCTAATTGGGAATATTACAGCATACTGAAATTTTTGTGGAGAGCCAGTTGGAGGTTCATGTTGAGCCCATGATAGAGGAGGATAAGACAACCATGTTTTGGACCAACCATTGATGAGGAGCAGACAAATGCACATGCAACCAACATAATTTTTGTACTTTTAGTTAGTAGCCGCCCAGAGAAGATTGAGCATTTCAAGACAGATCTTATGGCATTGAAGCAGAAGATCCAGATAGTCTGAGGCACCATATTGCAGCAGAATAGTGGCAAGGTAGCAAGAGGAGTACACTTGGGAGTTTCAGAGCAACCCTCTCTAGGAGTAGCTAGACAGGGCATGCAACATAGTTTGGCCACTTGTACCCATTATAAGGAAAGAGGCAGGGTTTTCTCAATGGATATTTTCGATTGATCAGATAGAGGAGCACGAGTTGAGTGTGGCCTAACATCAACATAACAAACTTGTTCCTTACACCGGTGTCCATGCCTTAGATTGGAAGGAGATCATGAGCTGGTATCCTATTGATGGAGATTCTTAGTTAGGGGCATAGTTCAACAGGAGCCCTTAGGTGAGAGGGTTACTTCATGTTTCAATGGGCAAGTGGGATGTGGACTGACAGTTCATCAATATTCCAATAGCACTAGCCCAACATTAGCAGAGTGGGGTTGACCTCGGCTTATGCCAGAGGTTGGATTGGAGAGAGGTGATGAGTTGGTATTCTACTAGTGGAGCAACATCGATGGTCAGAGACAAAGCAAAACTCAAGCCATGGGGGATGGACGAGGATGATCAGTTATGGTGGTTCTGGGATCTAGGTGGATCCATGGATGGAAGATTGAGTCAACGGTCTGTTTGGGATCTGGGTATTGAGAGATCCATTCATGTTTGAATTGCATGGAGACATGATGTGGTCCAGTGGTTCATATGGGATCCTGGTATCAGTTTACAAATTCCTCTACAGAGAACAAGTATGGATTGCTTGAGGGCAAGTGATCTTCGGATGGGAGGATTTATCATGTCCCCATTTTTATTTCCCTCTATAGTACAACCAGGGTATGACAATGTCGTGGGAGCAAGTTTATATCATCACGGGTTCCAAGAGAATTTTGAGGAGTTTTTATGGGGTATGATGGAATTTGTTTGACATATTCTATCATCCACACAACCTGCCTTTCATTCTGTTGCATTCTGACAACTTTCAGAAAACAAGGTGATTATCAGGTCTGACTTAATTAATTTAGCTTGAGGTGACATTCTAGGAGAAATATTTGATGGAATACCTTAGTGTAATAGCTCGTTGGAACCAGAATGAGAAGATCTACAAGATGGGATGCTGAGAAGTGACTTCCAGTGGTTACTTCCAGTGGTTAGAGAGAGAGTATGTGGGAGATTTACCATTTTCCTTGATTAAAAATGGTTTTAATTAGTCATTTAATTAAGGAAAAATAATTAATTGGAAGAAAAAGGCCAAAAGTGACTTGAAATAAAATAAAATTAAAAGGTCACTTAAGATAAAGTCAATGGAGAAGCTTATAGAATAATAATAAAATGAGATGCTTCTAGAGGCTTGAGGATTTATCTATCGAGATCTATAAAAAAGGAGGAGGAAACCATTTGGAGACATCTTGGAGTTGAGTATCGGTTTCTTGTGGAGAGGTTTGGAGAACTGAGAGTTCTTAGTCTCAGTTGTAGCCCCGAGACGGAAACCCTCGAGTGATGTGGTGAGAGTGGGCGAGAACCCTTCTCTCCCCTTGGTGAATTCATTCAGAATTCACAGAAGCTCTTATTGGTTGTAGTTTCATTTTGAGCTGCCAGGTCCAGTGCTACAACAAACACATTTTGAGGCCAGATCTAGTTTGCAGGAGTTGTTCGAGATTCTAAGCTATTTCCAGCTATTTCATATTTCCATGTACTCCTATTTTTGATTAATATAATAAAGTTGAGATTTGCTGCATTTTCCTTTGTTCGTTTTTTCTTGCGACATTTCTAGTTATTTACCGTGTCGCAGAATTTTATTGTGAAACCAACTCCAAAATAGAAGAAAAGAGATATCAACGCCTTAGAAATAAGCCACTTCGAGGGGGCAACCTCCAATACATTACATGAATGAAAAATTCTTGGATGATTCAAATTACAAAACCTCCTTTATATATATAGGAGTCCATGGGGCCACAATGTAACCCTAGCTGACCTAACAATAATAATTTAAGGGCACAATAATAACAATATGGGGGTTACAAGGGTACAATAATAACAAGAAGGGGGTTACACTAAAAACAATAAGGGACTATACTAGTAATATAGGGACCTAACATGCCCCTCTCCTTCAAAAAGTGTTGTCCTCAACACTTGAGTAGCTCTGGGTGCTTCTATATAAAATTCTCATCCCTCCATGCATCTTGGGTAAGTTCTTCCACTTGATGAGATACTCTGAAATTGATCGATTTCATAGCTGTCGAGTTATTGTTTCCATGACCGCTTCAGGTTCCAATATGATTTTTCCTTCCTCACAAAGCTTTGGAAATATTGTTTGAACTTGAAGATTTTCACCTATAACCTTCTTTTAAGCATGAAACATGGAAAATTGAATGCACTCATGAAGAAGCAGGAAGCTCCAATTTGTATGCCATAGTACCAATCTTTTGCAACACCTTGTAAGAACCATAGTACTTTGGCGATAATTTATTATCCTTCTTAGATTTCTTGAGGGACATTTTTTTGTATGGTTGTAGCCGTAAAAATACCCAGTATCCTACATCAAAACTTCTTGATTTTCCTGTTGATATGTGTGCTATTTCATTTCATTTTGTTCCAAATTCAGGTTGTCCTTTAAAATTTGGAGAAATTCTCATTGATGCTCGATGTGATCTTCAATCGCTGAACTTTCAAATTTTCTCTTGGGGATGATGCGATGGATGGTGGATGATATCCATAAAGTGCCATAAATGGCATCATTTTTGTTGCAGTATGGAAGGAAGTGTCATACCACCATTCAGCGAGAGGTAACCACTTGACCCATTTTTCTTGCTTATTAGATAGAAAACAACGAAGACATCCTTCCAAACATTTATTCACTATCATTATTTAACCATCGGATTGAGGATGATAAGATGAGCTATGAGCTAGTTGAGTACCCAAACAAGAAAATAATTTCCTCCAAATATTTCCTGTAAAAATGGGATCTCTGTCACTTACAATAATCTTTGAGTTTCCATGTAGCTTTTGAATTGTTTCCATAAATGCAGTAGCAATCGTACTTGCTTTAAATGGATGAGATAATGCACAAAAGTGTGCATACTTGGTAAGTCTATCAACTACCACCATGATGACACTCCTTCCTTCGGACTTAGGTAAACCTCTGATAAAATCCATTGAAATATCCTCCCAACGTTGACTTGGAATGGATAAAGGTTGTAGACGACCCAGGGTCTTAATTGTCTCAACTTTATTCTGCTGGAAAACCAAAAATTCTGCCACAAACTTTTGAATATCACATTTAAGGCCATCCCAACAAAAATCTTTGTTCACTCAGTGGTAAGTTTTTAAAAATCCTGAGTGTTCTCCTAAGGGAGAGGTGTGAAATTCCAAAAGAATCTTTTTTTTTAGTTGGGAATTCTTACAAAGATATAAGTGATCTTTGTACCATAAGGAATCATTTTCCCAACTAAATGTATCGTATGTACTAGGATCTTTAAGCCGCAACTTTTGAATGAGTGTCCACACTTCTTCGTCCTTCTTCCATTCATCCTTTTTGCTTCTTGTGTTGTCTCAATTAGTTGGATAATAGATAAGGCACAAAGAAATGTTTAACTTTCTTCATTTTCGTAGAGTGCATTTGCAACAACATTTAGCTTCCCTTTTTTGTATATGATTTCAAAGCCATAAGCCAACATCATTGTGACCCATTTTTTCTGTTCTTCTAAACATAGTCTTTGTTCCAAAAGTGTTTAAGACTATCATGACCAATTTTTACTTTGAAGTGTCTTCCCATTAGGTAAGGTCGCCATTTCTTTAGTGCATGTAGTATTGCCAACATTTCCTTCTCATAAATAGCTTTCTGTAAATACTTTCATTTGATTGAACGAATTTTAAAAGCAATGGGTCTTCCTTCTTGCATTAAAACAACACCAATTCCATTTTCTGATGCATCACATTCCACAATAAAGGGTTTTTGTGAACTGCGTATTAAGACTGATGTTGTGTACAGTTGCTTCTTTAAGATGTTCAAAGGCTCTAGTTGCTTCAGAGTCCATGAAAATGCATCTTTCTTCAATAATGTTGTTAGAGATGCTTATTCTCCCAGAATTTTTAATAAACTGTGATAATACCTCGTTAACCCAATAAATCTTTAGAATCGGGTTATGGTTGAGGGATCATCTTATCTCTTAATGGCTTTAATTTTGTTAGGCCTTACCTTAACACCTCATGAGATACAATATGACCCAGATGACTCAAATCCTACCCAAAGAAACATTTGGATGTTTTTGCAAATAATTGTTTCTCCCGCAATAGTTTGAGCACCTCACAACATGTTGAACATGATCCCCAAGACTCATTATATTATATCATCAAAACAGATGAATAATTTTTCTAAGGGTTTGAAAATGGAATTCATTAACCCTTGAAATGTAGAAGGTGCATTGGTAAGGCCAAAAGGCATGAACAAAAATTCATAATGACCCTCATGAGTTCGAAATGTTGTTTTTGAAATATCTTCAGTCTTCATTCTAATTTGATGATATGCTGAACAAAGATTCAACTTGGTAAAATAAATTGCTCCATGTAATTCATCCAATAATTCATCCATCACAGGAATGGGAAATTTATCTTTAATGGTGAGTTTATTGAGCTCCCTATAATCCGGACACATTCACCATGATCCATCCTTCTTGTGTACCAATACTATAGGAGCAGAAAAAGAACTTTGACTAGGTTGAATTATACCCGCCTCTAACATTTCTGCAATCATACGTTCAATTTTGCTCTTTTGGACGTAAGGATATCTATAAGGCCTGATAAGCTCTGAACACTTCCTGGAATCAAATGAATAGCATGATCATGATCACAAATAGGTGGGATTCCTTTGGGATTTTTAAAAACCTTAGAATGATTGTCCAATACTTTTTGGAGATTTGCAGAAATAGATGATTTTGACGTTGGAACTTCTAGTGAGTATAATTGTGCAATTACGCCTCATTTTTCTTTATTTATAAGCTTTGTCATGACATTAGAGCTTATTATCTTTTCCGGCTTCCCTGCAATACCCCGTAATTCGACTTCCTTTCTTTCTGAAATAAATTTCAAGAAAATTTATTGAAATTAAAGGCTACTATCCCCAAAGATTGTAACCATTGTACTCCTAGTACAACATCAGCACCTCCCATAGGAATGGAAATCATTTGACAATTCAATACATATTCCCCCATGGTTAGCTTGATATTATGGCATTTTCCAAAGCAATTTATAGCTCCTCCATTTGCAACCATCCCTTGACACTTCCGTGCCTGGTATAGGAAACAATTCAATTCCTTGGCTACCTTACAATGAATAAAATTATGGGTACTACCTGAATCAATCAACACTATTACTTTTTCTTCTTGATATGTCCTCCTATCTTGAGAGTTTGAGGGTTGGTAATTCCTGCCAATGCATTACACGATATGGTCGGACTCATTTCTTCCTCTTCTAGGGTTGGTTCCTGGTATATATCCTCTTCTTGTTCATTTTCTTCTTCCTCTTCACAATATATGTAAAATAATTTCTTCTCGACACACTTATAACCTTCAGTGTATTTGCTATCACAATTGTAGCAAAACCCTTTTGCTTTTTTTTCTTCCAATTTTTGTGGTGTCAACCTTGTAGGTTGTGCAAATCTAGGAGTACCAACACTTCCCTCTTTATAGAAGTGAGCAATAGGCTTCTTTGTCGCCATAATTTTACATTCAATTTTTTTGGCCAACCTGAACTCCTTCTCCAATGAATCAGGTTCCAAAACACAAACTTCATGTTGGATATTATCCTTTAAAGTACCTATGGAGGGATCAATCATGTGTTCTTCTGGAATATCAGTTACCCTTATATTCAATTTTTGGAAGTCCTCAATGTGCTCCCCCACTGAACACTTTTGTTTGAGATTTATCAATTGGCTAAAGAAAGTGTTGCTCTTTGTATCCTCATAATGTGTTATCATTTCCTCCGTAAAAATTGGCCAAGTGAAATTTTTTTAACGGGAGCAAGCCATCGATACCATACAAATGTATTTTGTTTAAATGTAAAGTTGCAATGTGTACCTTTTGTGTGTTTTTCACATTATTGAGATCAAAATATTGCTCCATCTATAGTATCCATGTTACAGGATCCTTTCCATCAAACTTTCTCATATCCATTTTTGGAATATGATGGTTCTTCCATACAACATTAGATTTTATGAAATTACGATTAACATTTATTTTTTTCTCATAATGAGGTTCCTCTGCTATATTTTCACCATTAGGAAAATTTTCTTGTATCAACTTTGCCAAACCTTCTATGTCTACTTTTAGATCATTCTTCATGTTTTCCATGTTGTCTTTCATTTTTTCATCGATCTTAGCTTCCATGCCCACTTCTATGCCATTCATCTTAGCTTCCAAACCATTCATCTTAGCTTCCACACCTTTCTTCAAACCATCCTTCTTAGTTTCCATGCCTTTCTTCAAAAGTTCCATTTCATTTTTTTTTGCTCTTTGCGAGAGCGAAATTTGTTGCACTTGGTCTTGTAATTTTGATATGTCATGTTGCCATTCTTCGCCTTCATGAGTCATATTAGAGCCTTCTAAAGGCTTAATGGGTGTTGAATTCTATTTAGGGGCCATTTTAGAATCCAATAATGATATCCATTCTACAATCTGCCCTTGGAATCAATTCAACTTGATTCTTCTTCAAACAAGACTTATGCAATACAGAAAGAAAGAAAGAAAGAAAGAAAAAAAAACTCCTTTTACTTGCTTTTGAGGAACTCGATATTGAAATTGAATTATCTCTATAATTGCGTACTCACCATCTCAATTTGGCCCCGTAGTAGCTCCTCCGGCTTCTTTAAATGCCAGCTTCCGATTTGATTTGGATTCTTCAAGACAAAGTTATGTCTAATCTCCCACAATGACCCAATTATGGACTGGTTCAGTAGAGCGAACTTGTACGACTTGCCATGTGTCACTTTTTCCTCCTTTGGCTCTGAAATTGATAGAAATCAAACTAAAGTCTGTGTACTTGCGGCCACTTTTACAGCATTCCAATCCGATGCTCAGAGAGAGAGCTATGAAGATGTTTCCACGGTCACCTCTTTGAGATGAAATTCAGAAGTCTGAAAAAGCCCTAACTTCCACAAATCATATCTCCGAAACTATTGCAAACCAAGATCTGAAATTTTGCGACGATGTTCCTCGGGATTTCGGCTTCACACTCTAAACATTTCAGATTCTTAACCTTCGTAGAAAAAAAGTTAGAGCGACAATGCCATGATGACCTGTTTAGGTTAAATTCAGGAGCCTGCAAAATGACCTAAATTACACAGATTATATCTCCAAAAATATTGCGAACCAAGCTCTGAAATTTTTAGAAAATATTCCTTAGGATTTCAGCTTCGCACACTAAAAATTTCAGCTTCTGAAACTTCGTAGAAACAAAATTATAGCGAAAATGCCACGATGACCTGTTTGGAGCAGCGAAACCCTAGAATCCAAAGCTCTGATACCAAATGTTGTGTAACCAGCTCCAAAAATAGAAGAAAAGAGATATCAACGCCTTAGAAATAAGCCACTTTGAAGGGGAAACCTCCAATACATTACATAAATGAACAATTCTTGGATGATACAATTTACAAAACCTCCTTTCTATATATAGGAGTCCATGGGGCCATAATGTAATCCTAGTGGGCCACAATGTAATCCTAGCCGACCTAACAATAATAATTTAAGGGCACAATAATAACAATATGGGGGTTACAGGGGTACAATAATAACAATAAGGGGGTTACACTAACAACAATAAGGGACTATACTAGTAATATAGGGGCCTAACAAATTTTCATAAATTTGTCGTAGTATCAATATTGTGTATTTTCTGGGATATATCGCAGATTAAAAATATTGCTAGCAAAATTTACTATAAATTTATGGTATTTTCCACATGTACCTATAAATTTATGGTATTTTCCGAATGTACTTTGAGGGATAATTTTTCTATAACGAAATCACCATTATTTTAGCCAAATATTTTGAAAGGGAAATTGCAGTTGGAGTCCCAACTGGAGATTTTAAGAAGAGGTCATGGAAAAACACACTTGAGATCGATTTCCTTGGGCAGTTCGATTTTCCAGAGAACAAAAATATTCTGCGAGAAGAGTTTAAGCCAGAAAGGGGAGCCAAAGACCGAGATGAGAAGAGACAATGAGTTCGGAGGAGGTTTTCCAGTTCCGAAGAGTCAGAAAGAGGATGCCAAAAATATTCTCCAAGAGGTTGCACCGAGGCAGTGCAAAGCCTCATGTGAGTAGCTCGATTCATCTGAATAGGAGGACACCTTTAGTCCCAAAGCCCAGGAATATTTTCCAAAGGGCCAGAGAAACATTTTCCCAGTCAACAACAGGCATGACGACTAGATTGGCAGCTGATTCAGGGACAGCATTTGGTAGGAAGCGTAGGGGTGACACAAAACCTGCATAGGCCAGTTTAGACAAATAGCTTTTAGAGGTCCAACAATGCCAGGATTGCTCAGAAAGGGGAAAATCCCTCAGTATATTTTTGCCAATATTTCTCTTGGGTAGATTTGCCAGTTGGACAACATTTATTGTACTCAAAATTCCTCACTGTTGCTTAATAAAATCCCTCAGTTGCTGCATCGATTTTCCCACATTGGGTTTTTTTCGGGACATTTGTCCAAAAATAACAGTTTTATATAATTTTTTTTGTGTACCAGTATTTTCTCAATTTCCCCAGATTATCTTGTATAGTATTTATTTTTGGTGAAAGTTATAGTTGTGAATTATTCGTTGTTTGTCATAGCAAATAAACTGTTAATTAATTTACAGTTAGAAGAATAATTTCCAGCTGCTGCAATAGTTAAACATTTCGCAAATGCTAGATGGGTTTCATTTGACCTTGAAGTCCAAAGAATCCATTGGTTGCACAATGTATGGTCTCTTGTTTGAGCTAAGCTTCAGGTATTTGCTTGGTTGGTTGTTTATCAAGGGATGCACTCCAAAGCTCACCTTTCCAAAAGTACACCATTAGATGGCTTATGCCCATTTTATCGCATTGTTTAGAGACCTTGAATTATCTTTTACAAGATTGTAGTTTTGCTAGATGACGTTGGAGGTGGTACAAGATAAATATTTTGTTATGCTTCATGGACAACTTTATTACTGTGCAACTCTTCTTGGGGATTTGGGGGCCTTGGTTTTGTCCCACCTTTTGGAAGTTTGGGAATATATTCCAATATTATATTTTATTCACAATATGGAAGCTTCAATGCAAGTATGTTCTTTTACGAATGAGATCGGTTCTATAAATTATTTTTGTCGCTCTTAATGAGATGAGGTACAGTGTGCAATTATTTGTCAAAAGATACATTCTAATTAAGGATGCAAAGGTTTAGTGTTGTAATATACTTTGAAGAATGCAAAAGTTCAGTGTTGGAATTTACTCTGAAGAGAATATGGTTCCTTTATTTTATAAGACATATTTTGTATACCTTTTATAGTAAGCTTAGTACCTGCTTTTCTATTCATTTTCAAAAAGGCAGATTACATAGTTAAATAAAATTCTGTGACCTCAATATGCCCTGCTGGGAAACCATATCAGTTGGCCATCAAAAGGCATTGTAAGACATCCAAAAATAAAAGACTTTCAATCTTTCATACTCAACTTTTACAGCCGCAATGTTTGTGACTTTGACATAGTTCGACAAACTGGACACACTACTACTACTGACATAAATCAACAACATAAGCATAAACATAGATACTTAAAAAACGTAAGAGTAGAAACATTGTTGTCATATCAACCCTCAGAAGTGTCAATTAGCGCCGGGTCTTTAGCATTGGATCCGAGTATCTCCGTTTGCTGTGGATTCTTCAGAAATTTCTCAATTTTGTTCAGATGGGTGTTCTATCTCTGGACTTGGTATTGCAACAGTTGAAAGTCCTTCTGAATTTCCTGCATTGCTGGATCAACTTGCATGAACTCAGTAGTGTACATGATGACTTTAGCTATTAGATGTTTCATTTGCTAAGTGTAGAGTTTGTTGATATTGTGCAACTCTGCCTCTAGTATTACCCAGTTTTGGCACTATCTTTTCTTCTTCCAGATCAATTCATTCCTCAGCTTGCTCAGTGAGCACTTCCTCCCATTTCATCATGATTTTCCTCACTTGAGGAGGAATTTCCTGAATATATGTCAAGGCTGCATCGACAATGTGATCGAATTGAGGCTTACGCCCCATTTGCCTCAGAGCACAGGTGGATACCTCAGCATTATCTTTCTGCTGGCCTCGCTTCCGCGTCTGCCTTTGGGTTCCCCCTTCCCCCTCTTCCTTCACAACTCAAGCTCATGCCATTGTATATTCCCCCGCTGTAATTGGAGGCTCTGTTCTTCTACACTACCTTCCAGTGGTTTTCCCACAGGAATAACACAATTTCATAGAACACAAAAATGTTATTTTAGTGCTACAGTAATGAATTAAACAGACCCAACTTGTCGCGCTTACTCCCCATGCAACCCAGTTCCTTGACCACCCAGACCGAACAGAGGACTCTCAGGATATTCTTGGACTAGCCTATAACAAGTAAAGCCACCCGTCTGAGACTCAGGTCTCTCCACCACAGCACAGTACCCATTAGTAGCTAAATTTCTTGCTTCAGAGGCATTCCCTTCTCCCCTGCCAGTGGTATGCTCATAGCCAACCCCCCTGTCACCCTTGGCACCGTGCCTCCCTTTCAAAAACATGGCTTCAATTTGTTTCTCCGGATTTCTGATGGACAGTTTGTGTTTTTCCAAGTCTACCCCTCCCTCTAGACTTCTACTCGAGTCCCCATCCCCCATTTTACCAAGCATAATCCTGAAAACAAGAGAAATCAACTGATAATTAACTAAACTTTACCATTTGTTCCTTCCTGAATCCCTCCCATGCAAACAGACATATCCTCACACATCAAACATCATACTAACAATAGACATCTCAGAATCCGCAAAATGAGCCATGTTCAAGGGAATTGAAGAAGTAAGGATGGTCACTGTTAAGATTTTGGGGTAGCATCAGATGTGCTCTAGCTCCCAAATTTTGTGGAGGAGCTAGAGTACATGAGATCTCCAAGACCCATAAAACGTTTAGAAGAATTCCATTAGGTTTAAGAGATATTCAAATAATTAATCTTTTTAATTAAGGACCCTAAGTCTAACTTAGAAAAAATAAAAGATTAAAGTGAATTAAATTAAACATGTGATGACAATGAATTAAGCGGATCAAGCAGCTTCTAACCTTAGTCGTCGATTAGAGATTAGATCACGACCGTTGATGTTTCAACGAGAAAAGTATAAGAGAAGGGCTTAGGGTCAGTTGGAGAAAACACACATTGGCGGAGCATTGCACTGAAGCTAAGCTGAAATTCTAGGGCGTGGTTTGCTAATAATTTCGTAAGTGTTTGCAGTGCAGTGAGGGGTAGTATTGGAAAAGGGATGATCTGATCCTAGGCCAAGAATACAACAATGACATAGAGGCAACATACTGAGCAGCGCAGAGGCAGCCAGGTGCTACACAGTCCAACCAGAGCCCAATAGGGGCAACGCAGAGGAACCAGGAGTCACGCAGGCCCAGTCAGGATAGCGTAAACCCTTCAGGCATGACACAGGCCCTTCCAGAGCAGTGCATGGCTGACGCAGGCCAAGAAGGCTGACATAGAGGGCTGAAGAGCACCACTGGGGTTTCCGGTGGGCCAGAAAGGGCTCGAGTTCTGTAAATCCCGTTTGAGGGTGTGAATCAGCCATATATTCTGTCTCCAAGGATAGAGGTATTGTTGTCGTATTTTTCTCTATAGGACCAACCAAGTCTGGTGCCCAAAACTTGTTGTATTCAAAATCTGCTTAATAATAAAACCCTCCAGAGCTAGGTGCACCGGTTTTCCCGCATTGGGTTTTTTTCGGGGACATTTGTCCGAAAAATATGTATCATTTTGTCATATGAGCGTGTTATTCAGTAAATTATCTGTATGTGTAGGCTGTTATGTATTTAATTCGCTATTATTCTAAATATTCAGATTAATAAATTTTGTATTTAATCAAGTAAGAGAAGTAAATCGAGAATTAACAGTAGGTTTTCTTACATTAAGAAATTTTCACTGGGTATCAAAGCAATTGTAGATCAAGCTAGATCTCCAACAAATCGGTTGAAGAAATTTGTGCTGAAGAGTAGCAGTTGAAGCAACAGAGAACCGGAGAGGGAAGCGCAACACTAGGAGGACGCAATGCCAGTAGAGGCCATGCAGGGGCTGAAAAAGAGACAACGCAGTTCCTTCCGAAGGGACGCTGGAGCAGCCTGCGTTGCGCAATCGCTGCGCAGAGGCTGCGCTGAGCTAGTCTGCTCACGCAAAGGCCAGCCAGGGTGACGCAGTTTAGTTTCGAGTGCTGTGCAGATTTATCGTGATTCGAAAGCAAGGCTTCAGATCTTCAACAGTTGCTGGTGGGGTGGAGATTCCGTCAGTGTAGAATCGTGCCTAAGCTAAGTTGACAAAGAGCGGGAGGAGAACAATTGTTCAGCAGATTTCATTGCCAAAGAAATTTGAGGATCGATTGTAGGGTGATCGAAGAGAGTTGATTCGTTGGATTTGGCAGATTTCCAAGGGGGGAAATCAATTGTTAGAGGGAGCAGAGGGTTCCTTTCTCGCCAAGGACCCTATATCCGAGTTTCTGTTGAGGGTAACAATAGAAGTGGGGAGAGGAGGATCTGCTCTGACAAATTATTTCTGAGCAGATGGCGCCACACGAACTGCGTGATCGGGATAGGTTGGACAACCTGTCCAACTTTGCTATCTGGAAGGCCAAAATCCTGACAGTCCTAGAGCCATATGGTTTATGAGAGCATGTAGAGAGCGTATTGGATACACCAATCGATGATATTCATCTCACAAAGCATAATGAAGCAGCAGCACATGCCAAGTGCTTCATCATGGATGGGGTTAAGGATCATGTGGTACCACACAACCGAGAAGAAGATGGCTAATGAAATGTGGAAAGATTTAACCACACTGTATCAAGGGAAATTCGTCAAGAAGAAAATGCTTTTGGAGAACCAAATGAGGTTTTTTATGATGACCAGGGGAGAGGAAATCGATCCTTTCCTCTTCAGGTTGTAGGCGATTCAGAATTTGATTGCCATGGGGTTCAAGGTGGAGGATGATGTCACGGTGAGGACTGCTGTAAATGCAGTCACAGAGGATTGGGAAACGTCTGTCCAAAGCATCTTCGCCAAACAGGACCTTCCAAATTGGGACGATATGTGGGCTATCCTCTGACAAGAGGAAATCTGCTGAATGACCAATAGACAAACCAAATCCAGATCAAGCAAGGTGAAGAAGTAGGAAGAGGAAGATGCAGCCCTGGCATCTAAGAAGCAGTAAGGGAAAAAGAAACGTGATCTATCTAAGATCAAATATTTCCAATGTGGTGAACTTGGACACTTTGCCAGAAATTGTCCTATAAGGAAGAAGGACAAGGAAGCTTCTAGTTCCAAGGCTGCAGCAGCTAAAGAAGACGATGGCTCCGACGATGATGTAGCCATGAGCAACAACAGAGGTGGGGCGATATTGATTTGTAGAGCAGCTACAGAGTGGTGGAGGGATCCTTGAGTAGCCCAACTCTTGGATCACATCCGTGCTACGGGAGCCTTAAGACAGTAGCAGGAATGACTAGAGCAGTGGGTGCAAAGAATCACGGATGGAGCAAAGGCAGAGCTGGACGTAGAGGGAGCAGCGCAGTGCAGATGCAACAACGCAAAGGGGTTGATGGCACTTCATCAACGCATATAAGGCATGCTTACGTAGTGCATAGTTGCAACATCGCAGTGGCTTCAGGAGGACAGCACAAAGCAACAACCTATGGAGCTTCAGTGATGAGATGCAGCCTGAATGACTTGTCTGTCATTTGGGCAGGGGTCCTTCAGTTGCAGTGCAACAGTTGGCAGCATGATGCAACAATTTGAGAGGGATTTGCAGTACATATGTAGTAGTGACGGTGGCAGCGTCATGGGCAGCAATACAGAGAGCAGTTGCAGCACAGTGATGAAGGGCAGCAGGCCAAGCATCAACGCAGAGACTGATGCTAGAGATCAGAACAGTACTTCAGGGTGATTGTATTGCTTGTTGAAGTTTGCAACAAGAAATAGTGAAATTGGCATCTGGAAACAACATTCACCACCCATGATCCTAGTGACATTAAGCACCTACACTAGGGTGGGGCCCACACAGGCTATTTTTGGTGCATGTCTATTTTAGTTATCCCTTAATTTAGATGGACATTAAACTGTAATCTATTCTCAATGTGGACTTGAAATAGTTAACTGAAAGTGATAAATTTAGTTAGCTAGTGTATTTCGAGTTAGAGGTTAGTTGGTGAGACATGCAGAGTAATTCTAGTTGTAACAGAGTGATTCTAGTTGTAACAGAGTTCGAAGTGTAGTGGTGCATTAGTTAATGCATGTTGTAAATCATTTTAAATCAGTTAAGTGAGTTAAAGTCAGTTGTGCTAGTTGTAACTGCAGATACACTAGTGAGAGATCAAGTGAATTAAATATTAATTAATTCACATGCAGTGATCTCACATGCAACTGATGTTTTACTATTATTAGCTGCATGCATGTCAGTTCCAGTGAAGACCTAGTTGAGATGTAAGTGAAAGGGAAGTGTAACTATCAGTTGTGATATCAGTAGGCTACCCAGGTGTAGTTAAAACACCACAGGATGCCCATGATACTCAGCGCAGTTGAGGAAGGCTGAAATTCTTTGTGATTAAGGATTGCATTCATCAAGAACCGCGTGAGCAAGGCAGGTTGTTTGGAGACAGTAAATTGGCTAAGGGATTTGCCAATTTTTGTATGACAGTGTGAGACAATTAATTGATGTATTGAGAGCTCTTGTGATTGGAGTTTTGTATGTAATTGTTTCATGATTCCTTGTGGAATATAAAATATATGATAGAGGGGTTTTGAGCAATAAGCTTTCCTTGGGAATATATTTGGTGTTGTGGTTTTGATCTATTCTTCTTTGCTTCATGTGATTGGCAATTGTGTTTTTAATTCCGCAAAAGATTTGTAGAAGTGATTCAATATTTAACTTTATTACATTGTTAGATCGGGTGAATCCAAGATATACATGCATATTGTATAATTTATACATGGTATCGGAGTTGTGTTATAAATTTTCTACATGGTATGAAAGCAAGAATTATTTGGGTGCGCGAGTTTGCAGAGAATATCTGAAAATTTTCAAAACCAAATAGCATATTTGGATTCCTTGTGAAAAAATACCCAAATTGAAAAAAAAATCGGTCGAATTGGAGCTCGGATGAGGAAGATATCGTCGATTTAAAATCAGCTCTTTTGTTAGAAAAATTTGCGATGGCGGGACAATTACAATGTGCGTGAGTTGGAAAAGGAAATGTGTTCCTTAAACACAAAGCAACAGGACAAGCCAAGAAGATTGAGATTCGAGTTAAGAATCTCTATAGACTTGATGTAGATGCGATTTATATAGAGCTTCCAACCATTGGGAAGTGTGAGAAAGCCATGCAATTGACCCTTGAGAGGGAGATGTATTTGCATGCAGGTGAGGATGACCCTCAAGATGTGGAGCAACCATATGTGGAGGATGATGGAGTGGGAGAAACCACTCATGCAGAAAAATTTCGAGCCAGATGGGCAGAGGAAGTGCACGCAACTATACCACTAGGTGAGAGGTGGGGCGACATGCATGAATAATCCCAAGAAGGAATTTGGATAGGATCATTCTAGAGATGGTGGGTCTCATGGATCGAACCTGGTTACGAGGAGCCCACAGAGAAGCAATAGCAAGATCAATTAGATTGATGCAGTCAAATGTTGAGGACATGAAATCAAAGTGACAGTGTCAGATACTAGAGCACAGATCAGAGTTGGCAGCAAGTGCAGAGTGCATGAATGCAAATGTTAGCAGCGTAGAGGATCCAGTAGACATGTGCAGTAGCTAGCAGTAGTCAGAAGATTTTGATGACAAATGCATTATACTGATTCAATTGTTTGGAGGCTATTCAGTTTCGTAAGTGTTGCATGTGCGAGAAACACTAGAGAAGTGTTGGATGGCACATGCAAAGGTGTTATGCAGATAAATACCTCTTGCGGACAAGAGTGATCTCCCTAGTATCCTACAGATAGCTAGAAACAAACATCCATTTGTAAATCGTTTTCTCTATATTATATGCGATTCAAAATTATTATAAACAAAGAAAGAGGACATGCTCCTACCCTGAAATTCGACGTTTGGTGCAGCCTTTTATCCAGTCGCTCCAAAGAGGCTTCTTCAATAAGTAGCACCTGCAATCAAAGACAGACAAAAGAATTAAAATCACCTGCAACATATAATAATTGAGAACAACTAATCCAACTCAGTGATCAAGGAATCCAAGTATTGAATTATTCAAATAGACACAAGAACAACTCAATGAGAAAAGGAGATCCATATGTATTATCTTGTATGGAAAGAGTAACTTTACAACCTGTCGCCTTGATGTTGTACAAGTTCCTCTCGGGGTCCTGAACAATTGTTTCTCCTTCAGATTGACAAGCCTTCTTCTCTCTGAACTAGCATGAAGTTTGGACATGAGTGTGTGATCATTCTCATACCAAAAATGACTAGTATAGAGAGTATGCTCTCTTGAGAATTTCTTCTGCAATTACCACGTGTGTGTCTACCCTTGACTAAAACATGAGCTCAATTTATAGAATAATGGAGGTAGTTTTAGTTCCATGAAGAGGGGGATGGATTCCTCTCATGAAGGGATTTGAGCTCCATATACCAAGGGATAAACTCCATGAGTGAAGGGATAGAGCTCCATGAGTGGAGGGATAAAGCTCGAACTGATCGCGCCTCTAGAAGATTCCAGTTGGGAGAATATTCGTCCAACTGGACTTCTAGAAATTACTTTTACTTTTATTTGACTTTTTACAGGGGTCCACAGGTTTTATAAGCAGAACGTGTGGGATGTGCCGCAGGCTATAGAACAAATATCTGCGGATCCGCAAGAAAGAGCTAGGAAGAGTGCAGAGTTAGACTTTTTAGGGATTTAATGAGCTTTTCTCCAATTCCAAGACTTGGTTTAGGGACATTAGGGTTTTTGACCTCTAAGGGAGCATAATATAGGTGATGATGAACCTATATAGACAGTCAAATGTCATGGTGACAAAATAACGTGTAACATATTGCTCCCTAAAGTGCGAAGTCTGAGGTAGTTCTGAACAGTGAAGTGTTTTATCATTCCGAGGATTGGATTGCGGACACACCGGTCGAAAACTTGTAAAAACCTTAAATGCAAGCATATATATCATCGCTGAGGTAGGCATTCCCATACTCAGATCAAAACTAACTACATGTTCTGGTATAGAAATGATTTTAAAATTACATAAATAGTAGACATAGCATGGACGCAGCCATTTGTCATAAGTAGTCTTTTGTATCATGAATAATAAAACTCCTCGTAGCCTAGATGGTGGAAACTAGATCCAAGGTCTTGATTTCCGCTTCCCGAACTAGTATGATTCTATCCATTGATTGATTATGTCGAAGTCGAACATGGTAGAAAACACTTGATTACCAGTCAATAATGTGAATTGTTAACAAGTGTGAGAGAAACCACCAATAATGACAATGGCTCTCAAAGTACTCAGTACAATCCACGAAGTGTGAATGAATGATTTGCAGTCGAACACTTCACGGAATCATTTGATCGAAGGTCAATGATGCAACCTGTCATCGAAGGCGAGAAACCTGCCATTAGGGCATGTAGATCTCAAGGTACTGATAGGATTCTAGATCAACTTTCTAGATGATGAGCTGTCGTCGATAGAAAGCGACCCGTCGTGGGAAAACCTACGACACGAAACCATTAGATCAAGTTTTGAAAAAATATTTGCAAGGACTGACTCGGGGATGGTCAATGCGAATGGAGACAAATGTTTGCAATGAATGGTTTATTTGAACTATCTCTTGAACACATAATGACACTGCAGATGACTTGGTAACAATTGACCTAAAGCTAATACCCAGAAAATCGCTGAAGACTTTCAATGTGGTTTGATTAACTGTTAGACAAAGGATTTTCCCAACCCAGGTACAAGTGTGACAAAAGTGTCGTGTTCAAGAGTGGTAATCTGCGTTTAAAACAAGGGTGACAACTGGATTCATTTTCTCTTTTTCCCTAGATGGTCAACGCAATTGTGGAGACAAATGTTTGCAATGAATGGTTTATTTGAACTATCTCTTGAACACATAATGACACTGCAGATGACTTGGTAACAATTGACCTAAAGCTAATACCCAGAAAATCGCTGAAGACTTTCAATGTGGTTTGATTAACTGTTAGACAAAGGATTTTCCCAACCCAGGTACAAGTGTGACAAAAGTGTCGTGTTCAAGAGTGGTAATCTGCGTTTAAAACAAGGGTGACAACTGGATTCATTTTCTCTTTTTCCCCCACCATTTCTGGCAAGTACCTCTTTATTTTCGACAAGCTTGAGGAGGATAACATTTTCTTGTTGTGTAAGCTCATCCTTCGGATGAGATGAGTCCAACTTATCATTAAAATCGAACCCTAAGGAGTGGTTCGTTCCTGTTTGTAATTGACAAGTCCTTTACTGTTAAGTTTTAACGAGTCCATTATAGGTGAAACTCGGTGTTTTTCAATTTTAGGGAGTCAAAATAAAAACATAAGAAAACTCCGTGGTTGTACTTTTTCATAAATTTAGCCTCTCAAGCCTGAAAAAGGATAAAATAATACAAGAGAAAACTCTATTGACCATGATTAGTCAACGTATACCTTTTTGTAAATAGTCCATCTCAGTTCGGAAAAGGGGTAAACTTATATTGAAGGACGACTGTTGATTTCCTTTAACGAGTTCGAATAGTCAAGTACTCAGTGATATTTTCATGTTTAGAGAGTCTGAAAAGGGCTTAAAATAGAACTCCAGGGTTTCGCTTTTTCGTAATTTTCAAGAGCCCGAAAAAGTCATAAAAGTGTACTCATTTGGCCGACTTTCAATTTAATTTACGAGCAAGAAAAGACGGAAAGAACTCAGCATTTTCATGTGTTTTATGAGAATGAAATATAGCAAAATAATCTCGGGATTTTCATGAGTTTAACGAGTCTTGAAAATAATAACTGAAATGGACTCAAGATAGGTTTCATTTTTATACAAGCTTGAAACAGAAAAAAAACTGTGCTTGAAAGTGGTTTCATTTTTAGACAAGCTTGAAACAAAGGAAAATGTGCTTGAAATAAGTTTCAATGCCCCCCAAGCGTAACTTGCTAGACCGCATGTCCCCCAAGCTTCATTTCATTCAACTAAGTAGACTACTGGTTACTATTAGCTGGATGGAATGAAGGTTCATTTACGAGATCAGATGAAAGACTCGACTTGAATAGGAGAGGATTTGTTTCATTTTTTAAATGAGCTTGACACAGGAAAAGAACTATGCTCATGGAACCTTGTTTCATTTTTTAACGATCTTAACACAAGAAAATGAACTATTCTCATAAGGACCTTATTCATTTTTTAAAGAGGTTGATACAGTAAAAGAACTATCCTCAAGGGGTCCTGTTTCATTTTTTAATGAGGTTGACACAGTAACAAGAACTATCCTCATACTTGATTCATTTTTTAACAAGGTTGACACAGTGAAAGAACTATCCTCATTGCCTGATTCATTTTTTAACGAGGTTGACACAATAAGAGGAACTATCCTCAAGGTGACCTGTTTCATTTTTTAACGAGGTTGACACAATAAAAGAACTATCCTCATGGGAACCTGTCTCATTTTTTCATGAGGTTGACACAGTAAAAGGAACTCTCCTCATAAGGGTCTGTTTCATTTTTTAACGAGGTTGACACAGGAAAAGGAACTCTCCTCATAGTGACTTGTTTCATTTTTTAACGAGGTTGACACAGGAAAAGGAACTTTCCTCATAAGGGCCTATTTCATTTTTTAATGAGGTTGACATAGGAAAAGGAACTCTCCTCATAGTGACCTTGTCATGGCTTCCAACTGGAAGAAACACATGTCAAGGGACACTCCTCGATCATGGCTTCCAAGAGGTCTTCATCAGATGGAATAAAAGTTCTTTGGAAGGCACACATGTAATATTCCTAATTAGCGACAACTAATTGGAATATTCAATTTTGTTCAGTTTTGCCATCTATAGTTTATAAATAAATAAAAAGTGAGTGGAGAGGGTCTAACTCAATTAAGTAAAACACCCTCCTAGTAGCACAACGTTGTAACTTAAAGGGGAGCCAAGGGGGCCAAGCACCACGTAGAGAAGGGGGCCCACGTACACTCTAGAAGCTACTGCGTAGATGAGGATGAGCACGTAGAGGAGAGAGAGGCTACGTTGGGGTTTTGGAGGGAAACCAATGTTATAAAATATGGAGGAGCCTTCTCATTTCATTCATTCTATTGTTGATGATATTGATCTAGACGTTTTGTCTTCTTGAGCACGCTGGCTGTTTAGCCTGTCTGCAGCACTGTTTAGTGCATTGAGTGTCTCCGGTCGGAGATCTCGCCCTTAGCCCCGGGGGACTTCGAGTGCCTGCTCGGGAAGATTATTTCTTCAGTATTTTGTGAGAGGTTTTGGTGTTTGGGTTTGTTGCGGAGCTGGGCTTTCATAGAGACTGCGCAGTCACTAGGACAGAGGACGCAGTCCATTTTGGAGGTGCTCCGGATCGGGATTTCTGTAGGAGATTGAGCAGAGGACCAGCCTTTGCCTGTGGGAGGATTTTGGTGGATTTTGAGGCGGTGTTTCAGTCATTTCCATTTAGCCTCTGCACAGAGCCTTGGAGGCCAGTGTAATTCCCCAAGGGGGTGTTTTCTGGAGGTTTTCGGGGGTCGGCCATTTTTTATATGGTTTCTGGGTTTTGTCGGGATTGGTGAGTAGAGGAGGATTGCAGATTTTCAACTCATTCAGGCAAGGGGATCAGCCCCTAGACTTCAGTCCATTCCAGCAGTAGCAACTACACGGCAGTTTTCCAGCAGCTGGGACGCAGTTCAAAGAGCAGCTATTTCCTATATATTCTGAGAGTATTTCTTCACTTGCCTTGAGCAAGTTTAGGTGCCATCACTCTGATCACCTATTGTACTTCATTGTATTTCTCAGTTTAATAAAATGGCTTAGCATTTCCTCTCTATATTTCTGGATGAGTTGTCGTATATTTTGTCTATGTTATTATATGTCTGCTGCACTGTTATTTTTATATATTCTTGATGCATTCTAGTTCTATACCACTTGGTGTGTTTATCTTTCACTCTTAGACAGAGTCTGGAAAGAGCCAGGTCGCCTCCGGATCTCGTGCTCTTTCCAGAGGCGGTATATCCAGTAAATGCCCTCCTAGTCTATCTCTGGTTGGAGTTTGCCGTGTTTTAGAGATATCCCCGAAAAGGAATACTACAACACATGTCAAGGGACTTAATAGGGATAAGAACATTGCGTTCAAATAATCCCATAGGGTTTTCCATGTCAATTATCGGATCTAAGTCAAAGGAAGTCGAGCAAACAGTGAGAGGCTCACTTGCATCGGTAACTAAAAACATGGGATTGGTTGCCACATAATTAACCCGTAGCGGGGTAGATACCACTTCCGTATAAGGAAAATTTAGGGATGTCAGATTATTGGTGGTTGAATCAAGACTAACGAATGAAAGCTGGTCAACAGTCACAATGTTCCCATTGTGAGGGAAATACATTACGCGAAAGAGTGTTGATACGACAGCTTTCATTGCATAGATATAGTCTTGTCCAAGGAGCAAGTTGAAATCCAACGGGCCTCAGTCTACCATAAGATCAATACAAAGAGTTTATCTTCCAAGGTAATAGAAAACTTAGGAAGGATCCCTAAAGGTTCACTAATGGTTCTGTTAAAAGCTGACAGATTTTGTGTAATAGGCACAAGCTAAGGGGAACCCAAAGCCTGCCAAGCAGTTGAGGATAAAATACTAACAGAAGCACCTTCATCTACATTTGTGCGACGCACATTCTTACCACAAGCCTTCACAATGATTTGGAAAGGGATGGAAGAGGGAAGACGAGGTTCTGTCAGTCTATTCCAATCAAAGGAAAAGAACTCAGTATTTGGAGGGGGTTCAGTGGAAACAAGTGAAATGCCCCCTGGCGTAGAAGAATTTGATGTAACAAGAAGAACCTAAGCGGTATGAATTTCACTCTCTTCAAGGGGAGTGGGATCGACCGAATGTGAAATCAAGTCGACCACTTGATCAACTAATGGATCATCAACCTGAGTGATATGATTTTCACTCTTCAATGGAAGAGCGGGATTGACTGTACTTGGAATTAGATCAATCACCCCGTCAGTACGGACAAGAGCGATCTCCCTAGTACCCTACGAATAGCTAGAAACAAACATCCATTTGTAAATCGTTTTCTCTAGATTATATGCGATTCAAAATTATTATAAACAAAGAAAGAGGACATGCTCCTACCTTGAAATTCAATGTTCACTGCAACCTTTTATCCAGTCGCTCCAAAGAGGCTTCTTCAATAAGTAAAACCTGCAATCAAAGACAGACAAAAGAATTAAAAGCACCTGCAACATATAATAATTGAGAACAACTAATGTAACTCAGTGATCAAGGAATCCAAGTACTGAATTATTCAAATAGACACAAGAACAACTCAATGAGAAAAGGAGATCCATATGTATTATCTTGTATGAAAAGAGTAACTTTACAACCTGTCACCTTGATGTTGTACAAGTTCCTCCCGGGGTCCTGAACAATCGTTCCTCCTTCAGATTGACAAGCATTCTTCTCTCTGAACTAGCATGGAGTTATGGACATGAGTGTGTGATCATTCTCATACCAAAAATGACTAGTATAGAGAGTATGCTCTCTTGAGAATTTCTTCAGCAATTACCACATGTGTGTCTACCCTTGAGACTGAAACATGAGCTCAATTTATAGGGAAATGGAGGTAGTTTCAGTTCCATTAAGAGGGGGATGGATTCCTCTCATGAAGGGATTTGAGCTCCATGCATGAGAGCTCCATGAGTGGAGGGATAAAGTTCGAACTGATCGCGCCTCTAGAAGCTTCCAGTTGGGAGAATATTCGTCCAACTGGACTTCTAGAAATTAATTTTTCCTTTATTTGACTGTTTACAGGGATTCGTAGGTTTTATAAGCAGAACGTGCGGGATGTGCCGCAGGCTATAGAACAAATATCTGCGGATCCGCAGGAAAGAGCTAGGAAAAGTGCAGAGTTAGACTTTTTAAGCTTTTAATGAGCTTTTCTCCAATTCCAAGACTTGGTTTAGAAACATTAGGGTTTTTGACCTCTAAGGGAGCATAATATAGGTGATGATGAACCTATATAGACAATCAAATGTCATGGTGACAAAATAACGTATAACAAAAGGTTACATGTCACATGCATGGAGTTGCATGTCACATGCAAGGGTTGCATGTCGCATGCAAGGACATTCCTTTCTTGTTGAGAGTGAGCGTTGAAGTTTGCAACAATAAACAGTGAAATTGGCATCCGGAAACAACATTCAACACCCATGATCCTAGTGACATTAAGCACCTATAGTACAGTGGGGCCCAAAAGGCTATTTTTGGTACATGTGTATTTTAGTTATCCCTTAATTTAGATGGACATTAAACTGTAATCTATTCTCAATGTGGACTTGAAATAGTTAACTGAAAGTGATAAATTCAGTTAGCTAGTGGATTTCAAGTTAGAGGTTAGTTGGTGAGACATGCAGAGTAATTCTAGTTGTAACAGAGTGATTCTAGTTGTAATAGATTTCGAAGTGCAGTGGTGCATTAGTTAATGCATGTTGTAAATCAGTTTAACTCAGTTAAGTGAGTTAAAATTAGTTGTGCTAGTTGTAACTGTAGATACACTAGTGAGAGATCAAGTGAATTAAATATTAATTAATTCACATGCAGTGATCTCACATGCAACTGATGTTTTACTATTATTAGTTGCATGCATGTCAGTTCCAGTGGAGACCAAGTTGAGATGTAGGTGAAAGGGAAGTGTAAGAATGAATTGTGATATTAGTAGGCTACCGAGGTGTAGTTAAAACACCATAGGATGCCCATGATACTCAGTGCAGTTGAGGAAGGCTGAAATTCTTTGTGATTAAGGATTGAATTCATCAAGAACTACGTGAGCAAGGCAGGTTGTTTGGAGATAGTAAATTGGCTTAGGGATTTACCAATTTTTGTATGACAGTGTGAGACAATTAGATGATTTACTGAGAGCTCTTGTGATTGGAGTTTTGCATGTAATTGTTTCATGATTCCTTGTGGAATATAAAATATATGAGGGGTTTTGAGCAGTAAGCTTTCCCTGGGAATATCTGGTGTTGTGGTTTTGATCTATTCTTCTTTGCTTCATGTGATTGGAAATTGTGTTTTTAATTCCACAAAAGATTTTTAGAAGTGATTCAGTATTTAACTTTTGTAAATTGTTAGATTGGGTGACTCCATGATATACATGCATATTGTATAATTTCTACATTGCTAGAGCACATTCCTCACTAAGAGGGAGTGTTAAGATTTTGGGGTATCATCAGATGTGCTCTAACTCCCAAATTCTGTGGAGGAGCTGAAGTACATGAGATCTCCAAGACCCAGAAAGCATTTAGAAGAATTCCATCAGGTTTAAGAAATATTCAAATAATTAATCTTTTTAATTAAGGACCCTAAGTCAAACTTAGAAAATTAAAAGATTAAAGTGGATTAAATTAAACATGTGAGGAGAATGACTTAAGTGTTGAGTTTTCTTCAGTGTTGGGGTAGCATCGGATGTGCTATAGTTCCCAAAATTTGTGGAGGGACTAGAGTACAAGAGATCTCCAAGACACAGAAAGGGATTTGGGAAATTTCATCCAGTTTGGGTCATGGCCGTTGGTTTCCCAACGAGAAAGTATAAAGGAAAGGCTTGGGATCATTTGGAGAACACACACATGGAGACAGAGCACTGAGATTAAGCTGGAATTCTAGGGCGTGGTTTACTAATAATTTCCAGAAGTGTTTGAGTTGCAGTGATGGGTAGTTTAGGAAATGGGGATGGTCTGATCCCAATGCCTAGAATTAGCAAGAGGCAGAGAGCAGCTTTCAGAGGCAGCAACAGCTGCGCAGCGCAAAGGTAGCTTCAGCTACGTAGGTGCTACGTAGTCCCTTATGGGGCAGTGCTGGGCAGCAAGGGACCCATCTGGGTTACGCAGAGACCCTTCTAGGGCAATGTAGAGTTTGCATCACCCATTCTGGGGTTACGAAGCCCTCTCCAGGCCAGCGCATAAGCACGCAGATGTTGAAGAGACTGACGCAGGGGCTTCAGGGGCAGCGCTGGGGTTTCTAGGGCCAGAATGTGGCTGAGTCTTGTAAATCTCGTTTGAGGGTGTGAATCAGTCAAGGTTTTGGCTTTAGAACATCAGGATAGCTGCAGATATATCTTTTTCTCTATCGGGTTAACCAGTGTGGTGCCCAGATTTGTTGTATTCAGAAAACTACTTAATAATATAAACCCTCCAGCAGCCAGAAGACCGATTTTCCCACATTTAGTTTTTCCAGGGACAATTGTCCAGAAACCTTGTGTCACTTTGTCTATTGTGCATGTAATTTTCTGTTTTAGATCTGAATCGGTGAAAGTCTGTGATGTGTTTACTTTAATGTTAATCTGAATATTTCAGCATTAATAACTTGTTAAGCAGGAGAAGTATAACCAAATCTAACAAAAGATTTCTGCATAAAGTAACATTCAGAAATTTTCACATGGTATCAGAGCGATTGCAGATCTAGCACGGCCACCAAAAAAAGACTGAAGAATCTTGCTGCAAGCCAGATCTTAAGGGACAACGTAGTTTCAAAGGGAGCAGAGCCACGCAGAGGTCAAGGTGACACAATCCTACACTGTCTCCACGCAAGCGCACGTACTTACTGCGCAGAGGCCGTGCAAAGGCAACACTGGGACTGTCTACTAACGCAGAGGCCAGCTAGGGTGACGCTGATCTGAAGCTGTCTGATTCAGAAGTGCCAAAAGCAGAGTTGCAGAACTTCAAAAGGTGTAAGTGGGGTTAAATTTATGAAGATTCAGAATTTATCCTAAGCACTAGGAGACAAAGAGCGAGAGGAGATCAGCTTCTCAGAGGGTTTCTAGCCAAACAAATCTGCAGATCGATAAGAGGATCGAAGAGAGCTGGTTCGTTGTTTGGAAGATTTCCAAGAAAGGAAATCAGTTGTCAGAGGGAGCAGAGGGTGCCTTTTTTGCCAAGGACCCTATATGCGAGCTTCAGTAGAGAAGCGGGGAGAGGAAGTTCCGACAGAGTAGATATGAACCTATGGCACCTCACGGACTACGTGATCAGGATAGCTTGGATGGCTTGTCCAACTTTGCAATCTGGAAGGCCAAAATCCTGGTAGTCATGGAGGCATACGGTCTAAGAGACCATGCAAAAAAAGTCATGGCCATGCCGACCATTGTGGATCTCCTGAAGAAGCATGAGGAAGCTGCGGCACATGCCAAACGTTTCATAATGGATGGGGTTAAGGATTATATTGTTCCACACATAGCTGAAAATAAAACAACTCATGAGATGTGGAAAGCCTTAACAACCCTTTATGAAGGGAAGTCTATCAAGAGGAGAATGCTTCTGGAGAATCAATAGCGGTCATCATGAATGACCAAGGGAGAAGAAATGGAGCCCTTCCTTTTCAGGCTACAGTCGATCAGAGATCAGTTGTCTACCCTGGGTGCAAAGGTGGAGGATGATGTGATGGTAAGGACTGCACTCAATGCGGCCACAGAAGAGTGGGAAACCTTTGTCCAAAGTGTCTTGGGCAGAGCGGACCTTCTCGACTGGGACAATATGTGGGCAATCCTTCATCAAGAAGAACTCTGTCGGATCACCAAGAGGAAGTACAACACGAGATCTAGTAAAGTGAAAAAGGAACAGGAAGATGATGCGGCCTTGATATCCAAGAGGTAGCAAGAGAAGAAGAAGCGTGATCTATCCAAGATCAAGTGTTTCCAGTGCAGCGAACTAGGACATTTCGCCAACAATTGTCCATAGAAGAAGAAGGGCAAGAAAGCTTCTACTTCCAAGGCTGCTATGGTGGACGACGGGTCAGACAATGACGCAACCATGAGCACTCATGAACCAAGGAAGTGAGGCGACGTGGATCTGTAGAGCAACTACAGAGTGGGGGCGGGATTCTTGAGCAGCTCATCTCTTGGATCACATCCAAGCTACGAGAGCCTTAAGATAGTAGCAGGCAAGTGGAGCAGTTGGTGCAGAGAATCACAGATGAAGTAGAGGTGGATTTGAAGGCTGAAGGGAGCAGTGCAGTGTAGATGCAACAACAACATGAGATATTTCAGCACAAGGGACTGATGTGAATTCAGCAGTGCAGAGGGAGCCTGCTTACGCAGTGCAGAGCTGTAGTTGTGCATCATCCTCCAAAGGACAACACAGATCAATAGCCGATGGAGCTTCATTAATGAGGATGCAACCCAACTAACTTGTCTGTCAAAGATTGGGCAAGAGTTTCAGTTGCTTCTCTCAGCAACTGAAGATGCAGTGCATCAGTTGGCAGCACGATGCAACAGATTGAGAGGGAGCTGCAGTACAGATGTAGCAGTGGCGATGGCAGCGTCATGGGAAGCAGTACAGAATGGCAGCAACAACATAGTGATGAAGTGCAGTAGGTCCATCATCAGTGCAGAGACCCACACCAGAGATCAGTGCAGAGTTTCAGGGAGAAGCAAAGTTGTACTAGAGCACATTCGTCACTAAGAGGGAGTGTTGAGTTTTCTTGAGTGTTGGGGTAGCATCGGATGTGCTATAGCTCCCAAAATTTGTGGAGGGACTAGAGTACATGAGATATCAAGACCCAGAAAGGGATTTGGGAAATTTCATCCAGTTTGAGAGAAAATTAATTAATTAATAATTTTAATTATGGACCCTAAGTCTAACTTAGGAAAATTAAATTATTAAAGGTAAATAATTAAAACATGTGATGAAATTGTGTTAATTCACACAGATCAAGCTTTGTTTTAATCTTAGCCATCGATTCAAGATTAGATCACAACCGTTGGTTTCCCAACAAGAAAGTATAAAGGAAAGGCTTGGGGTAATTTGGAGAACACACATACGAAGGCAGAGCACTGAGACTAAGCTGGAATTCTAGGGAGTGGTTTGCTAAGAATTTTCAGAAGTGTTTCAGCTGCAGTGAGGTGTAGTTTAGGCAAAGGGGATGCTCTGATCCCAGTGCCTAGAATCAACAAGATGTAGAGAGCAGCTTTCAGAGGCAACACAGAGAAGTAGAGGCAGCAGTAGCAGTTACACAACGCAAAGGCAGCTTCAGCTACGCAATCCCTTCTGGGGCAGTGCTGGGCAGCAGGGGACCCATCTAGCTTACGCAGAGACCCTTCTAGGGCAACGTAGGGTCTGCGTCACCCATTTTGGGGTTACAAAACCCTCTCCAGGACAGCGCAGAGGCACGCAGAGGCTGAAGAGAATAACCCAGGGGCTTCAGGGGCAGCGCTGGGGTTTCTAGGGCTAGAATTTGGCCGAGTCTTGTAAATCCCGTTTGAGGGTGTGGATCAGTCAAGGTTTTGGCTTCAGAACAGTAGGATAGTTGTAGATCTATCTTTTCCTCTGTCAGGTTAACCAGTTTAGTGCCCAGATTTGCTGTTTTCAAAAAACTACTTAATAATATAAACCCTCCAAGAGACCGATTTTCCCACATTGGGATTTTCCGGGGACGGTTATCCAGAAAATATTGTGTTTCTCTTTGTCTATTGTGCATGTACTTTTCTGTTTTAGATTTGAATCAGTGAAAGTCTGTTATGTGTTTACTTCGATGTTAATCTGAAGATTTCAGCATTAATACCTTATTAAGTAGGAGAAGTATAACCAGATCTAACAGTAGATTTATGCATAAAGTAACATTCATAAATTTTCACATTAAGTGACACGGATCAAGCAACTTCTAATCTTAGCCGTCGATTAGAGATTAGATCATGGCCGTTGATGTTTCAATGAGAAAAATATAAGAGAAGGGTTTGGGGTCAGTTGGAAAAAACACACATTGGCGGAGCACTGAAGCTAAGCTAAAATTCTAGGGCATGGTTTGCTAAGAATTTCAGAAGTGTTTGCAGTGCAGCGAGGGGCATTATTGGCAAGGGGATGATTTGATCCCAGGCCAAGAATACAACAATGACAGAGAGGCAGCATACCGAGCAGCGCAGAGGCAGCTAGGTGCTACGCAGTCCATCCAGAGCCCAACAAGGGCAGCGCAGAGGCAACAGGAGCCACGCAGGACTGACACAGGCCCAATCAAGGAAGCGCAGGGGCAACATAAGCCCTTCAGGGCTGATTCAGGCCCTTCCAGAGCAGCGCAGAGGCTACGCAAGCCAGGAAGGCTGATGCAGAGGGCTGAAGAGCAGCGTTGGGGTTTCCAGTGGGCCAGAAAGGGCTCGAGTTCTGTAAATCCCGTTTGAGGGTGTGAATCAGCGATATTTTCTGTCTCCAAGGATAAAGGTATTGTTGCCGCATTTTTCTCTGTACGGCCAACCAAGTCTGTTGCCTAGAACTTTTTGTATTCGAAATCTGCTTAATAATAAAACCCTCCAGAGCTAGCTTCACCGATTTTCCTGCATTGGGTTTTTCTAGGGACATTTGTCCAAAAAATCTGTGTCACTTTGTCATATTAGCGTGCTATTCAGTAAATGATCTGTATGTGTAAGCTGTTATATGTATTCACTTCGCTTTTATTCTGAATATTCAGATTAATAACCTGTGTATTAAATCAAGTAGGAGAAGTAAATCGAGAATTAACAGTAGGGTTTCTTAGATTAAGAAATTTTCACAGTCACCTACCCTTGATCCTCTGGGCACTGATGTAGGTTGCAAAAGCATAGCTCAATCCTCCCCACCGACGACGCACACAGCTTCACTCTCTCTCATGGTGCAGGCCAAAATCCAAACCAGGCGAATGTAATCCCTGCAGTTCATTCCCTGACGTTTATTCCTTTCCCTCGCATGACTCCGGCTTTGAAAGGAGTGCCATCCCCCTCGCACGCGGCCGCGGCCGACTGGCTAAACCATGCCACTTGCCCATGTCCAAACTGGTCTGTCCTCCGGACATGCTTGCCTTAACTACCATACTCATTCCGCCGTTGGGATTGCAGCTACCGCACACACCCCGATCGGGGGATATTTTGCATAAATGAAAATCAACGTTTAGATTAATATTAATGGAAACTCTTTGATTAATTATTTTTCATTGTTATAAATAAATTAGGCATAATTTTCAAAAATGAAAACCAATGTTTACATTAATACTAATGGAAACTCTCTGGTTAATATTTTTTCAATGTTAGAAATAAATTTGATTTTTTAAATCTGGATTTTCTATGCTTCTGGTTGATTGATTTTTTAGAATATATATGTCTCAATTCCCCATGTTCCATTTCTCATCCTGACTATTCAAATAAATTCCAATGGTCCCTTGTCCAGTCCCTATTCATTTCCATGTAACTTGGCTTTCAAAAAACTTCCCTGGGAAAGTAATTCTCAACTTACAGATAATAACAACAATACGCTTTTTATAATTGCAAGGAAATGGAGATATATTCATTAATAAAATGAAATTCATTTTTGTAGAAGATTTTTCATGGTTGGCTTGGATCTAGCCATAACCTTACGATCAATGTCAGTTAATATTGAATCGCAGAAACCACAAAATTCCCTTGATTGGTACAGTGATCTTGTGACCAGAATACATGAATCAGAAGGTTGCACAAGCCTTCCAGACACACTATTATGCCAATAAAATTATCCGAGTTCATAAAGTAGGTGACGATAAGAGCTGAAAGGCCTTAACATGGCCACACCAGTGTTAAGCAGTTCACGGTATGAGCATCATCCCAGTATTCCGCTACTCCCCCTTGACATGATAGAGGTGGCTGCAGCTGAAGCTGTTGATGAAAGGCCCGTGATATCACCTGGCTTTGAAAGGTGTAAAAGACTGCATAGATGTAGAATCTAAATGATCAATTACACTCACAAATACATAATTTAAAAAAACAAGATGGTATATAGAAGACTTTTTCTGATTTACTAAATTGACAATAAACAAATGGACAGGAAAATGACAATACGGTGCAAGTAACTCAGAAAATGTTGAAATTGCTGTTGCTGGTTCAAGAAAATTTTCTGCCGATGTAGGTGTAGATACTTCCACCAAGTGTAGTCCTGGTGTCAAAGGTTCTGCTGTATCGATCTCAAAAAACTTGGGAATTTTATGAATAGATGTCACAGATGTAGTGATTTCGAAATCCATTTCTCCTACTTCTGTGGTAACGCTTTGAATAGCCTTGAATGTAAATCCAACTCTCAGAAGTTCATGATCAAATTTGTACCCCAGTTTATTAAAGAACCCCAGGGCTCTATTACTCACTTTACTGTCCTCCCTGTTTCGTACAAGCACTGGAATCTTTTCAGCAGTAGTACCCCTCATGCCTCCTCCAATATGAATAACTGTCCTGCATATGTTTGGAATGATAGTACAAAATCACTTCATAAAGAAAATGATTGCTGTCCAAATTGGAAGAGAAAAATATCTATTCTATTTGCAAAACTCCAAAATTCACACAAACTTCCAAGTGAATGGACAGGATCCTAACATGTCTCGTTCTAACAGACTGCTAAAGAGATACATGATATCCTGAAGGAGACTGAATCATTTATATGTTTTTCAGTATCGTTGAGAGCATTTAAAAAATGCTACCTCCAATGCATTTTGGCACAATTCCACTTGTAGAGAAGGTTCCACTATAGCTCCACAAAGTTGGTTAATAAAACTGTTTCATTGAGAAATTACCGTATACTATAATATTAATTACAGAGAAAAAACTTATTAAAGGTTATGATTGTTTGCGTTCAGAAGTTCTTCGAAGTATTTCCTAGTTTCCACACAAAATAGTCGATTTTTTTCTTGGTTTCTTTTCTAATTCCTTTATTTACTTGTAGTACATATAAAAGACTCAGCTAATTAGATCCCATTTTCGAAGTTGTCACCAAATAGAAATCGATCAACGTCATCTTCAATAAAATTTTATCAACTATGTGAATAAGAGACAGTAAATGATAAAGCATACCACGAAGGCTGGGGCTCTTCTAAAGAGCAATGAAGGCGCAACTCCTGTACCGATTTCCCTGTAAATTGAAACTCCATTGAGCAGTCCTATAAATCAAACAACTAGACATTTCTACATAGAAGATGATCTAAATGCAAAATGATATACAGAAAATTTCACCAAATCTTCTACCTATCATTGTATAGATGGATATTCAATCGTTTAGTGATCAACCATAGCAAATGAACTTACCGAGATTTCGTACATTTTTTAGAACTATCTCATGCACCTTCACTTTCTTCTTCTGAGTTCCACTGATACCTTTTAGAAGAACTTCCAAAGCTTTCACATGCTGTGTTTACAGCACAATCCATATCGAGTGTTAATAGCAAATAAGAAAACTCATGAACACGAACTACAATGGCTAGACAGATTTTAGAACTACACTGGCTAAACCGATTTTAGCTAAATATATTTTTAAATGCCTACATTGGAACACTGACAACTTAATCAAGATAAATGGAATAATCAGAAGGAGCCATTTAGGGTTGGTAATGTTGAATTCATGTTCCCTTGGAATATTCAAGGACTGTAATGTTATTTATTAAAGAATGAAATTTAAATTAAAACATTCAAATTCAATTTATGCATAGAAGATTTTATTGGTGATTTTAACATTTAAAGTTAAGGATGTTTTGGAAGTAAACAGTTCGGATATTATAAACAGCATGCAAAAAGAGCAATGAAATTAATGAAGTATAAAAAGTATCAGTGAGGATGTTCTGGAAACTAGAAAGTGACTTAGAAAATATGAGGATGGTTTCATTAATGAGGATATCCTATTAGGGAGGACAACATCATTGATGAGGATATCTTCATTATATCTTCATTAAGGAGCACATTCTAGTGGAAGAAGACAACCTATAACCTAGGAAAAGGGGTAAAATTGTGCAACATGTACATCATGCATATGGATAATGTCCTAAGCATCTGTTGTCACTCGAAAATGAAAAGAATCAAATTAAACATGTAAAGGTGTAATTGTCATCTCACTCGATCCCTCTCTCTTTGGATCTGTTACCCACCAAAAATTGGGTAATCCATAGGAGAAAACTTTCTTCTCCTCGGACATATATCCAGCCAGCAGCCCTATATGATTTGTACATGACATAATGCCAGGATCCTCCAATCAGAATTTTCTCTCCTATCAGGCATTCCTTCTTGAAGGAAGGTGGGTCCTCCATCAGCAGGTACTTTAACCATTTTGTAATCATGTGCTTTCACTTAATGTTTCAGGCATACTAATATAAATCAAGGGGTGATCTGATGATTGACCAATCTCGACTGTATTCTTGTTCCCTTACTTCACCTAGGAGGGCTTTGACTCTAGTCCAGTGGGACCCCTTTTGAGGCCTTAGGGTTTTAGGAATGTCACTATTGGGGATGCTTTGATTGAAGTAGTGTGTCCATGGTATCCCCACATTCCATCTTTCCCGTTATTCCAACTCTACTCTTTGGGCCGGTGGTCATTGGTCATGAGAATTGGCACCCTCTCATCCTCATCCTTGAGTTTGGGCTGAAAAACTTTGCTTTAGAGGTTGATCTAGCTAAAAGAAAGGTAAAGGCATAAGAAATCCACAATGAAAGAAAAAAGAAAAATGCAAATGATGGTTGAGATACTTGATTAGCACATGGGAAAAAGCCTAACATGAGCTCTACCCCCCTCATCAGCCATCACCTGATTCTTCGAGCAAAATATGCTCCATCTATAAAAGGAACCCTTGTATTGTCCCTGTTGTCCTCTGAGATAATTATAGGTTAATTAATTATGCCAAAGAATCTAAAATATTTTGTTGTTTTTTTAGAAGGGTTTTTGGATGATCAATGCTATGAGAAAACTACAAGTAGATGTTTTAAACCTTTAATAGTACTGAATATTAAGAAAGGGCTATTCTTTTACTTCTAAACAGTGATTTGATTTTATAATATGTGAAAGGCAGAAATGTAAGAAGCTATGATCTACCAAGTATTCAAATTGAACCTTTAGCTTATCATAAGAAAGAAAAGCTGATAAACAATGTTCACAGCTTAACAATATATATTTAACCTTATGAAGATGACTAATAATTAATAAATGTAGAGGGAATTATACAGACAAATAGTCTCACAAATCAATCTCTAAAATAAATGCTAACTTCAGAGGATTTAACATAGACTGATATTCAGTTTTCTCTTACCTACTTATCTCCATAAAACTTAAAAATATGTGGAAAACAAAATGAAATGTAAACTGGAAAAACTCCCAAGGAGACAAGCTGTTTGAAACAAATCTAGAATCCTTTCATTAATAATCAATTATCTCAGCTCATACAATTCTTCTTTACAAGCGCTCATCCAAGGGTTCAACCCTTTGTTGAGATTTTCGGGTGTTGGGGTAGCATTGGATGTGCTCTAGCTCCCAAACTTTTTGGAGAGACTAGAGTACATAAGATCTCCAAGACCCAAAAAGCGATTTATGAAATTCCATTTCGTTTAAGAGATATTTAATTAATTAATATTTTTAATTAAGGACCCTAAGACTAACTTAGGAAAATTAAAAGATTAAAGTTAATTAAATTAAACATGTGATGAAAATAACTTAAGTCACACAGATCAAGCATCTTCTAATCTTAGTCTTCGATTCAAGATTAGATCATAGTCGTTGGTGTTTCAACGAGAAAAGTATAAGAAGAAGGATTGGGGTCAGTTGGAGAATACACACAGTGGCAGAGCACTGGAACTAAGCTGGAATTATAGGGCATGGTTTGCTAAGAATTTCAGAAGTGTTTCAGCTACAGCGAGGGGCAGTATTGGCGAGAGGGATGGTTTGATCCCATCCCAAGAGTGCAATGAAGGAAGAGAAGTAGCAGACTGAGACAACGTAGAGACGTAGCTCAACCAAGAGCCCAGCAGGGGCAACGCAGAGGCATCAGGAGCTATGCAGGCTTGACGCAGGCCCAGAAAGGGCAACACAGGGGCAACAGGAGGCCAGCAGGGTTGATGTAGGCCCAGCCAGGGTAGCACAGGGGTAGCGTAACCCAATCTGGGGTGACGCAGGCCCTTCCTGAGCAGTGTAGGGGCTGACGCAGAGGGCTTCAGAGCAGCGTTGAGGTTTCTGAAGGCTGAAAAGGGCTCAATTCTATAAATGCCATTTGAGAGTGTGAATCAGTCAGTTTTTTTGTCTCCAGAACAAAGGTATAGCTGCAGTTCTTTTATTTCTATGTCGAGTTAACCAGTTTGGTGCCCAAATCTGTTGTTCTTAGATTTTGCTTAATAATAAAAACCCTCCAGTAGCCAGAAGACAGGTTTTCCCACATTGTACTGATGATGTATGCGTAACCCCAAAATGGGTGACGCAGTCCTTATGCTGCCTCTAGAGGCCTTTGCATAACTCTGGAAGCCCTATGAAGCTACAGCGCTGCCCCTCCTGGGCCTGCGCAGCACCTGCGTAGCGACTGAATTTGTGTTGTGCAACTGCTGCGTAACTACTACTGTTGTTGCCCTTGCTCCTTTGTGCTGACCTTGAAATCTGCTCCTCTGCCTCTTGCTGACTCTTGGCTCCAGGATCAGATCATCCCCTCAGCCAATACTACCCCTCGTTGTAGAAAACTCCTCCGGAAATTCTTAGTAAACCCTGCCCTATAATTCTAGATCAGTCTCTCAGCTCTGCCTCTGTGTGTGTATCTCCAACTGACCCTCAAGCCTTTATCTTATACTTTTTCGTTGAACACATCAACAGCCATGATTAAATCACTCATCAACAGCTGAGATTAAAAGACTACTTGATCCACGTCGCTTAGAACATTTCAGCACATGAGTTAATTAATTCACTTTAATTATTTAATTTCCCTAAGTTTAGAATTAGGGAATAAAATAATTAATTGTTTAAATAACTTTAACATCAGATGAAATTTCCCCAAACGCTTTCTGGGTTATGGAGGTGATGTGTTTCTTAGCCCCTCCACAAAGTTTCAGGGCTAGAGCACACCCGATGCTATCCCAACTACACAAAATCTCAACAACTTGTTCCAAAAGAGATTACAATACTTTCATGAAAGGAAATGCTTCTTGAAAATAGAAAATAATGTTGCATGCAAGACTCTAAACCATCAATAAAGCAAAAATTTAGAACTTGCAAGCAAGTTAAATGTGATGAAAAATGTTCTTGGTGTAGAATTTTCAATCCCCACTCCGGTTATCAGTTTTCCTTATCACTCCATGCATTTAGTTTTAAATCCAAGCATTATAAAAATACTAAAATCTGAAAATGACAATAATTTCTGAAAACACAAATTTGGAGATTTCACCACTGTTGGAAAATGCATAAATAAAACACAGCAAAAATATAACAGCCACACACAGAAAATGATAGTGATTTTTTGTCAATGTGACCCTGGAAAAACCACCTACAACTCTTGGGGAAAACTAGTTTGAGAGCTCTTCTTTATTTCTGAAAATGCTTTACAGAGAAACTGAAATACACAGTAAAAATTCCAACAACCACAAATTACAACTTATCTCAATTTTCGTGCCTGAACTCCGCCTTGAAAAATGTGCCAACAACAAAACACAATCAATAGCATTAAATGTTGTACAGTCTGCCTCGAAAACTGTCCCTAGAAATTGTAGTATGGTCGTACTGGCATTACGGATGGTACGGAAATGTACAACTGTCTCCTCAAATTTCGTGCCCAAATTGCCTTGAAATTCGTGCCTTTAACCTGGTGTAATTTCTCCATCGATTTCTGTGTTGTACGATCCTCGAAATGCATGCCAAATATTGTTGTACGAATTTTGCCTTGGAAAGTGTGCCAAATAAATACTGCTACATGGACTGCTAAAATCTCTCTTTGGGATGCGTGCCAAAGTTTGTTGCTCTCCTTCACTTCTTCCCTACTCAGAAATTTTCTCCTTGCTCTCTCTTCTCTTTCTCTCACAAGCTCATGAAAGAATGAATTGATCTTTTCTTCTTCTTCTCTCCTTTTACCCTAAATGACCTTTTGGGTAACCCTAAGATATAATGGCTGAGATTCATTTAGATCTAAGGATGATAATAAATGGGCATTTAATTCTCACTTTCTATTTTTTTTAACTTAAATAAAGACCCACTTAGCCTTTTATTTCGATAGTCACTTTTTCACTTTCTAATTTTTCATTGACTTTTGCAGCCACCCAGTGCACTCTCCTGGGCTCACACATTAACTGACTCATTGTGTTAACTGCAAAACATATATCTGGCGAGTGTTGACCAAATACATCAATGAACCAATCAGTTGTCTGTACAGAGTAGGATCCACCAACTCGGAATCTGAAGCATGAAAATTCTTATGTTAGTGATCATAGGTGTAGACATGGGTTTGCAGTCCTCCATGTGAAATCTGCTAAGAATATCCACAATGTACTTCCCCTGTCCCAGGAAGAAATGCCCCTCCTCCTGCCACACCTCCAATCCCAGAAAATAATGCATCAAGCCGATATCCTTCATCTCAAACTCTGAAGCAAGATCTCTCTTGCAGCCCTCAATGAGTCTCTATGCACCAATGATGACCAAGTCATCAACATACAACACCAGAATGAGAGGCTATGCACCCACCACAATGAATTATAGGTTCAGATCAGCCTCACTCTTGGTGAAACCCAACTGCTGCAAGTGTGTATCAATTCTCAAGTACCAAGCTCTAGGAGCTTGCTTCAGGCCATAGAGTACATTTTTCAATCTGCATACATGGGACTCCTTCCCATGCACCTCAAAGCCCTACGGTTGCTCCATATAAACCTCCTCTTGAATGAATCCATTGAGAAAGGCGGTCTTCACATCCATCTGGTGGATCTTCCAACCCAACTCTACTGCAATCGATAAAATAGAGCGGATAGATGTATACCGAGCTACGAGAGCGAAAGTCTCCTCATAGTCAACTCCCTCTACCTGTGAGAACCCTCTCGCCACAAACCGAGCCTTGAACTTCTCTATGCTGCCATATGCATCATGCTTTATCTTGTAAAACCATCTGGAAGTAACAACTAATTTACCTTCAAGTCTCGGCACTACCTCCCAAACATCATTCTTCATAATAGAAGAATACTCCTCCATCATGGCCTCTCTCCAGACCTGCTGGTTCGCTGCCTCCTCATAAGTAGAAGGCTCAAAGTCAACAATGCTTGTTACCAATGCCATGTAACTACAGAACCGCTTAGGTGTTTTACTCTCTCTAACCTGTCTCTTTGGCCCAGCAATTGATGTGGCCTCACACAAGGTGTGTTGAAGCCACTTAGGCTTCCTCTTCCCTGAGCCTACTTCTCCCATCGAAGTGAAAGAATCCTTGTCATCATCAGAAGCCTGAACTCCTGAAGGCTTGCCAACTGACCTCATGCCTAAACCTGTGTCTGTAGAAGCTGAAGTACCGTGTGAACTGTCTATCAGTGGACTACCCTGTGAAATTCTCTGCGAACTGCTATGCATGCTGCCCGAAGCACCACCCACCTGAGTATGTAAGGCACCCAAAGATACGAAAGTGCCCAACATCAGGCTTCTTCCCAAAAAAAGCCTCCTTAGGAGTCACATTCCCCAAGGCACGATGTGGACTCCTGTTATGCAAGTAAACAACAGTGTTGCAGGCATCTGCCCACAAAAATAAAATTAACCCCTGATCATGAAGCATGGCTTTGGTAGCCTCTACAATGGATCTGTTCTTCCTCTCTGCCACCTCATTCTGCTGGGGGTTGTAAGGAACCGTGAACTCCCTCATAATGCCCGCCTCAGCACAAAAACCCACAAACTTACCAAGGGTATACTGACCTCCATTGTCCGACTTGAGGACCTTGATCTTTCTACCTGTCTAGGTCTCCACAAGAGCTTTGAACTCTTGAAACTGCTTGAAGACCTCACTCTTGGTCTTCAAGAAATAAATCCAGGTCTTCCTGGAGTGGTCATCAATGAATAATACATAATACTCATAGCCACTTAAGGATACATGAGACATCCGACCACTCACATCGAAATGAATCAAGTCAAGTATCCCTATCGATCTTCTGTCACTGCTGGGAAAAGGGGTTTGGAAAACTTCCCCATAGCACATCCTCTGCATACATCAAGGTGATCAAAACTGAAATCTGGCACACCAATGGTGATCTCCTACAATGTCCTCAAGGCCCCATGATACATGTGCTCCATCTTGCGATGCCAAATCTCACACAACTCTGAACTGCTAGATCTGCTGCCAGTCCTGTCTCTGGTGCTGCTACTCAATGCCATCAGGGGCTGGAATGAGAACTTGTACACCTTAGCATGGCGCACACCAATCACTCCAACTGAAGAAGCTGGAGTTCCCCTAGGATATATAAGCACCTGTCCTCTCCTGAACAACACCTCATACCCTCTGTCCTCAAGTGCTGAGACGGATATTAGGTTCTTCTTCATTCCAGGCACATATAGAACATCTGACACTTTCAAGGGAGGTTTGGGTTCCCTATCAAATGTCAATGTTCCCACACCGACTCCTCTAACAATGTTGTCATCACCAAGTACTACCTCCATATCAGTATCACCCTCTGAAGGCTCTAAGAAGTACTCTCTGACTCCTGTCATATTGCGTGAAGCACCACTGTCAACATACCAAATGCTAGAAGATGCTCTGCTAGTGGTGGAGAATGCACACTCCCTCTGAACTTGTATGGCAGGTTATCCTACACTAGAGGCCTCACAAGCTATGAACCCAAACTCCTGATCAAAGTTCTTTGAGAAGCCCTCTATCTCTGCAGAAGATGCCATGGTTTTCTCTTTCCCCTTCTTGTTCTTCTTCTCTGGACACACCACTGCATAGTGTCCCAACTTTTGACAATTCCAACATTTGACTTTGGAATAGTCCTTCTCTTTGTTCTATTTCTTACCTTTACCTTTGCCTTTGCCTCCACTGGTGGAAGCTTGCTTCTTTGCTTTGCCCTTCTTGCCTCTTGCCAACAATGCCACATTGTCATCCTCCTCCCCTTGTTTGGTTGTCCCAAGATGGTTCTTTCTGATCTCATTCTGAATGCAATCATCCCACAACCTCTCCCATCCGGGAAGGTTCTCACGTGCAACAATGCCATCTAAAAAACTCTCACTGAAGTGATCTTCGTGAGGTATGTTGTAGCACTGTCAGTCTTAGCCATTTTTATGGCCTTCAATTTCTCCTTGAGGACCATCTTTCTGTTTTCATTTGAGCTCTGATAAAGACCGATCAAGGCTGTCCACATTTCATGTGCATAAGTATTTCCTCTCACATGAGGAATGACATGATCTTTGACTCCATCCAGAATCAGTCTTTTTGCCTTAGCATTCTTTTTATTAAACTTTGCTAACTGTACATGGTCAGCAGGGACTACTATGGGGTGCTGTGTAGTATGTACCATAATGCCCTAGAATTCTGCTTTCTCAAAGATGTTCTAGATTCTCTCCCTCCATGCATTGTAGTTACTCTGCCCATCTAACATGTCTTCAACCCTCAAACCCAAAGACATGATTCACTATCCTAACAAACTAAAAATTTCAAATTTAGGTAAAGGTTTCTGTTTTCTGTGTAAAAATCAGCTTGCTGTAATTTTTCACTTGCTGTCCCAAACTGCAATTTCCAGCCAACTAAGCTCTGATATCATGTAGAATTTTCAATCCCCACTCCAGTTATCAGTTTTCCTTATCACTCCATGCATTTAGTTTTAAATCCAAGCATGATAAAAATACTAAAATCTAGAAATGACAATAATTTCTAAAAACACAAATTTGGAGATTTCACCACTGCTGGAAAATGCGGAAATAAAACATAGCAAAAACATAACAGCCACACACAAAAAATGACACAGTGTTTTTTGGTCAATGTGACCCTGGAAAAACCCCCTACAACTCTTGGGGAAAATCAATTTGAGAGCTCTTCTTTATTTATGAAAAAACTTTTACAGAGAAACTGAAATACACAGTAAAAATTCTAGCAACCACAAATTACAACTTATCTTGATTTCCGTGCTAGAACTGCATCTCGGAAAATGTGCCAACAGCAAAACAAAATTAATAGCAGAAAATGAACAACATTAAATGTTGTATGGTCTGCCTTGAAAACCGTGCCCAAAAATTGAAGTACTATCGTATGAACAGTATGGACTGTATAGAAATGTACAACTGTCTCTCTCCTCGATTTTCGTGCTTAGCTTGCCTCGAAATTCGTGCCTTTAACCTACTGTAATATCTCCCTCTATTTATGTGTTGTATAGTCCTCGAAATGCATGCCAAATGATGTTGTACAAATTCTTTCTTGGAAAGTGTGCCAAATTAATGTTGTTGTACAGACAGCTGAAATGTCTCCTTGGGATGCGTGCCAAAATTTGCTGCTCTCCTTCTCTTCCTCCCTGCTCAGAAATTTTCTCCTTGCTCTCTCTTCTCTTTCTCTCACAAGCTCGTGAAAGATTGAATTAATCTTTTCTTCTTCTTCCCTCCTTTTACCCTAAATGACCTTTTGGGTAACCCTAAGATCTAATGGTTGAGATTCATTTAGATCTAGGGATGAGAATAAATGTGCATTTAATTCTCACTTTATATTTTTTTTAATTCACCCACTTAAATAAAGACCAACTTAGCCTTTTATTTCCATAGTCACTTTTTCACTTTCTAATGTTTCATTGACTTTAATAAAGTAACTTTAAAATTAGAATGTAACTTTACCACTTATAAAGTCACTCTAAAATTAGATTGACTTTACCACTTATAAAGTCACTTTAGGAAAAGAAGTGCAAATAAAGTGGACACTTTTCCCTAGGCCAAAGATCAAAGCCTTAAGGAACCACTTGTCCTCTGGTACCCAAATTTTAACACTTGGTTTATTTTATTAATTAGTTCTAAAGCAAGGTTACAATTCAATTCTTCAATCCTCAGACCTCACCCTTGCCCAAAGAGATGGATCTCATAGTGAGGAGTCAATAGAGGAGTAGAGGGTCCCTAAAATGTCTATTCAACCATCTTGTGTTGGAGGTAAAATTTTAGTGGTTGCCTGGGGCATGTAAGTGAATTAACCAGACATGAAAATTAACTTTAACTTGAAATGTACTTGCTTGACATGAAATAGAATGTTACTTTATGGAGAAATCTTACCCAAATACTTTATGCATGTAAGATGTAATTAAGGGTGAAGCATAACTAGACTTGGAACAAGATTCATGACAAATTAGATTCAAGTTAAAAGTGCATGCATGCCAAAGTTTGAACTTGCTATGAAAGTGAAAAAACTTGAAACTTGTAGCAAATTAAATTAAAGTGAATGCAAAATGAGTGTAATGCATGTAGTGTTAATTTCCCAATTAGATGTTATGCATGCAAAATGAAATAAACCAACAAAATCACAACACCAAATCCTCCTCTCCAAAAGATGGAGAGATGGGGATACCAGCGGGTAAAACCCTGTTAATTTCGGGCAACTAGGTCCAAACTCCATGTTGTACTGCTCAGATGATGATGCCAAAGTTTTTATTTGATTCCTCTTTTGGAGAGGTGCAAGATTGATCTAAAGATCCAGTGGGTAAAACCCTATTAATTTTGGGCAACTAGGTCCAAACTCCATGTTGTACTGCTTAGATGATGATGCCAAAAATTTTATTGGATTCCTCTTTCGGAGAGGTGCAAGATTGATCTAAAGATCATCTTGATCGGATGAGAAGAACATTTATTTTGAATTCACTTCACTTATGTGCAAGGTCGGCCAAAACTGTAATGTAGGCTTGGTAGCCCAACATATGTGTCGCACACCCTCACAGATGAATATAAATTGGAGAGATTTCGAGATCATTTCATCATCAACTCATCACACACTTCTCTCTTGTGTTTGATTGGTTTGATCACCTTTTGAAAGCATTTTTTCTCACACGTGTGGAGTAGCAACTAGGGTTTTTGGTGCGGATCTGTCTAGGGTTTCAACGCAGGTTTGACTAATTTGACTTTGGTCAACGCTTGGTCCTTTGACCTCCAACCTTCACCAAAGATCCAATTTCTTGAGGCCGCATTGATGGGCACACATATCGAGGTTAAACGTTGACTTTGACCTGGCTGTGTTGACTTTTTGCTGTTGCATTTTTGCGTTGACTGGACATCGTTGACTTTTGTTGACTTTGGGTTGACTTTATGAAGCTGTCTTGAGGGTTGTGTGACACATTTGGTTGGCTTACCTAAAGAAGACTTTGCTGATTGAAGCATCCTGTTGTCGTAACACCACCATTCTTCATCACTGTTTGACAAAAGTTAAGTATATTATTGACTTGTCTTCTGTCGATCTATTGGTATGTTCTATCAGCATTTTACTTTCATGTTTATGTGATTGCTATTGGTATCAGGCCCTAGAAGTTTTGAAGTAAATTTGCATCAAGCATAGAACACTTTCAAAAATTTACATGGTATCAAAGCTAAGGTGAAGACAAAGCCCAAGCTTGTGTTGAGAGCAATCACCGAAGAAGTAGAATTTGTCAAGGACCCATGGGTACCTCAAATTATAATGGCTTCAAAGCCGATGATAATTTGATCGACAAGTCTAACTATCATGCTTGGAAGTGTTAGGATATTCCGACACATAGGAAATAGTTAAAAATAACTTAGTCTAGTGTAGAGTTAGGTAAAGTGTGTTTCTTTACCATGTACATTTGTAACTTATAATTCGACGATCAAGATTTGTAGTGATCCGACAATTATCTCTCACCTCGGTATTAACGATACTTGATCCGTGGCTTAACACCCGATTGGTCCATGATCTCCATTTAAAGAGCATGGAGGGTCATTTGTCTGGAAAATATATAGATCGAATGGTGGTATAGCGAGCCACAGGGGCAAATATATCATCATAATATATGCCTTCCTTTTGAGAAAAGCTTCGGGCAACAAATCTTGCCTTGTACTTTTCAGCACTACCATCAGTTCCATGCTTGATCTTATAGAGCCAATTCGAGGTGACAACAGCTTTGTCCTCCGATCTTGGGACCACACCCCAGACATCATTCTTCATAATGGACTCGTACTCTTAATGCATAGCATCCTTCCAAACTTGATGCTTTACGGCTTCTTCAAATGATCCAGGCTCAGATTGTACGATTGTACTCATGGATGCTAGATACCTTTGATATCTATTCAGCCTCTTGCTTTCCCGGAATGTCCCCCTTGGGACCATATGTCTCTCGGCATCCTCGAGAGTGTCCTTGATCCATGAGGGTCTTCTCTTCATTGAAGGAGGTGGATCAATAGGGTCCATCGGTCCTTCAACATCGGGCATCGTCTCATCCTTCGGTTCTTCTTGATTTCCAGCCCTTACTTCATGATCTTCCTCAGAGTTCGAAAGATTGGTTACTTTCCGCAGGGAAGCATCTTCGTCAAAAGTAACATCGTGGCATATCTCCACTTCTCTTTGACCAGGCACATAGATTCTATATGCCTTTGAAGTTTCACTGGAGCCCACAAACATTCCCTTCTTTCCAGAAGTATCTAGCTTGCTTCTCTTCTCTTTCGGCACATGAAAGTAAACAGGATGACCGGAGGCTTCTTCAAAGGTTTTTGGATCAAGTTTTTCTGGAACTTGAGCCAATAAGGAAGAAGCTCTTTCGAACTGAGAACATGTACGTCGTCGATTGACAGGGTCACCTGCAAGAGAACCTGCTGCATCCCGAGTAGAGCGGACCCATCTTGGAAGTGGTGGAGTATAAGGAACAATTTCAAGAGGTGGAAGAGGATTGTCATCCTCGATGTCATCATTTGAACTAGAAGGAATGCTATTAAAAATAGAAGAGAGAGAGAGAGGTGGCACATATGTCGAATCAGGCTCGCAGGCCAAAGGTGGCACACTTGCCGAACTAGGCTCGCAGGGCGATATATTTTCATCAAATTTTACATCTCATAAGAAACCTGATGTTTCTCATTTTAGAGTTTTTGGTTGTCTTGTTTACTTTCATGTGTCGAAAGAGAAGGGAAGCAAGCTGGATGCTTCTGGAAAGAAGGAAATGTTTGTGAGCTCCAGTGAAACTTCGAAGGCATATAGAATCTATGTGCCTGGTCAAAGAGAAATGGAGATATGCCACGATGTTACTTTTGACGAAGATGCTTCCTGCGAAAAGTAACCAATCTTCCGAACTCTGAGGAAGATCATGAAGTAAGGGCTGGAAATCAAGAAGAACCGAAGGATGAGACAATGCCCGATGTTGAAGGACTGATGGAACCTATTGATCCACCTCCTTCAATGAAGAGAAGACCCTCATGGCTCAGGGACACTCTCGAGGATGCCGAGAGACATATGGCCCCAAGGGGGACATTCCGGGAAAGCAAGAGGCCAAATAGATACCAAAGGTATCTAGCAGCCATGCGTACAATCGTACAATCTGAGCTTGGATCATTTGAAGAAGCCATAAAGCATCAATTTTGGAAGGATGCTATGCATGAAGAGTACGAGTCCATTATGAAAAATGATGTCTGGGGTGTGGTCCCGAGACCAGAGAACAAAGCTGTTGTCACCTCGAAATGGCTCTATAAGATCAAGCCTGGAACTGATGGTAGTGCTAAAAAGTACAAGGCAAGATTCGTTTCCCGAAGCTTCTCTCAAAAGGAAGGCATATAATATGATGATATATTTGCCCCTGTGGCCCGCTATACCACCATTCGATCTATTATTTCCCTTGTTGCCACGCAAGGATGGAGTCTCCATCAGATGGATGTGAAGACCGCTTTTCTGCATGGTTCAATAAAGGAAGAGGTGTATGTGGAGCAACCCCTAGGGTTCGAAGTCTAGGATAGAGACTCTCATGTATGCAGGTTGAAGAAAGCCCTCTATGGGTTGAAGCAAGCTCCCAGGGCTTGGTACGAGAGGATAGATAGCTACTTGATGAAGTTGGGCTTCACTCGAAGTAATGCTGATCTGAACCTTTACTTCAAGTTTGATAGAGAAAAGCCTCTCATTCTGGTTTTCTATGTGGACGATCTCTTCCTGATAGGTGCTAACCCTCTCATTCATCAGTGTAAGAGGGAGCTTGCTTCCGAGTTCGAGATGAAAGACCTAGTACTAATGCATTACTTCCTAGGCTTCGAGGTCCGATAGAGAGCTGACGAGATTTTCCTCTCTCGAGGAAAATATATTGAGAAGCTGCTGGAGAGATTTGGTATGGTGGACTGTAAGTCCGTGTCGACACCAATGGAACTCAACTTCAAGAAGTTGTGTGGAAATGTTGCTGGGCCCGCATTGGAAAATCCTACCGAGTATCGTCTACTCGTAGGAGAATTGATGTTCTTAGTGAACTCTCGTCTGGACATATGTTTTGCAGTGAACATTTTGAGTCAACACATGGTTGATCCTCATCACATTCACTGGGTTGGTGCCAAGAATCTCTTGAGATATCTTCGTGGCACGATAAACCATGGGTTGAGATACACTGCCAAGAGTTTGAGACTCCATGGATATACTGATGCCGATTGGGCTGGCAGTGTGGTGGATCGCAAGAGCACATCTGGATGCTGCTTCACACTTGGTTCTGCTTCGATATCTTGGATGAACAGGAAGCAGAAGTCGGTGGCTTTGAGCACCGTTGAGGCCGAATACATTGCAGCGAGTATGGCCTGTTGTGAAGTTATTTGGTTGCGAAAGCTCTTCAGTGAGTTGTTCGAGCATGTGCTAGATACCACTATTATCCTTTGTGATAACCAAAGTGGGATTCGTTTGTCAGAGAATCCCGTGTTCCACGATCAATCCAAGCATATTGATATCAGGTACCATTTTATCTGGGATATGGTATAACGAGGTGCTGTAAGGCTCGATCATATAAGAACTGATGAGCAGGTCGTAGATATTCTCACTAAGCCCTTAGGGAAGGTCAAGTTCCTAACCTTCCGTGAGAATCTTAGAATCGTGGAACGACCTTATTCCGAGAGTCCTGTTGGACAACGAGCTCTGGGAGCTCCAGGGGGCTTTGGGGATAGCTTCTTGGAGCTATAAGCAACCACATGGCTAGGCTTGCCGAACCTTGTCAATGTGCTTCCGCCCCATCGTGATGATATTGAGTTGGTTCACCTCTCTTTGATCTGTGCCCCGTATGCATCCTACCCATGGAGTTTCGAACTCATGCAAAGTACCTCTCATCTTGGCCAATGAGCTGGGAAATGTGGATAGAGATCGATAGCAAGACCAATGGACTCATCAAAGATTGTCGTACTCTCTATGTCTAGTATGGCACGTGTCCAACCACTTGATCTAGGATCAAGTCTAGTGAGGTTTTGGACCTCCAACTGACTTCGGGTCAGTTAAACTAATTTCAAGTTAGTATGAGACTCCTTTGATTCCTATAGAGGTTTCGGACCTCTGCGCTGACTTCGGGTCAATAGGGAGTGATGTCTTTGTGACTCACCGTTTGTAATAAAGAAGCTAGCAAAGCAAGTTAAAATGGGATGACGCACGATGTTTGGATGGCACTGGTGGATGGAGTTCTCCCTAGTTGAGAGGGAGTGATAATTTTGGGCAACTAGGTCCAAACTCCATGTTGCACTGCTTAGATGATGATGCCAATATTTAATTGGATTCCTCCTTCAAAGAGGTGCAAGATTGATCTAAAGATCATCTTGATCAGATGAGCAGAACATTTATTTTGAATTTATTCCACTTATGTGCAAGGTCGGCCAAAATTGTAATGTAGGCTTGGGAGCCCAACAGATGTGTCACACACCCTCACATATGGATATAAATTGGAGAGACTTGGAGGTCATTTCATCATCAACTCATCACACACTTATCTCTTGTGTTTGATTGGTTCGATCACCTTTTGGAGGCATTTCTTCTCACATGTGTGGAGCAGCAGCTAGGGTTTTTGGTGTGGATCTGTCTAGGGTTTCAGCGTAAGTTTGACCAACATTGACTTTGGTCAACGCTTGATCCTTTGACCTCCAACCTTCACCAAAGATCTGATTTCTTGGGGCCGCATTGATGGGCACACATACCGAGGCTGAACGTTGACTTATACTTGGTTGCGTTGACTTTCTGCTACTGATGTTTTGCGTTGATTGGACATCGTTGACTTTCGTTGGCTTTGGGTTGACTTTATGGAGTTGTCTTGAGGGTTGTGTGACACATTTGGTTGGCTGACCTAAAGAATACTTTGTTGGTTGAAGCATCTTGTTGACCGTCGTAACGCCACCATTCTTCATCCCTGTTTGAAAAAAATTTAGTATATTATTGGCTCGTCTTCCGTCGATCTATTGGTATGTTCTATCAACATTTTACTTTCATGTTTATGTGATTGCTATTTGGTATCGGGCCCTAGAAGTTTTGAAGTAAATTTGCATCAAGCATAGAACACTTTCAAAAATTTACAAACCCACACTCTGAAAACCAAGAATTTTATTAGTTGTTACAAAGAGAAAACCATGAAGTCTTCTCTAAAATCCAAGGAAAATCTTCACAATTTAGAATTTAGCCATAGACCTTTCCTTGCTTAAAATTTCTGCAATTTGAGGCCTACAAAAGCTCAACAAAATGCAGATTTTGCGAGGAAGCTCTTTGAGTTCCACTGCCAAGAGAGACAAATAATTTAGAAGTTGGAGCCCCAAGGTCCTGCATGCAAACTTGTAAGTAGTTTTCTGAAGATGAAACCTGCAAGTAGCTGCAAGACAACAAATTAGAGAAAATCTACAATCACAAAAGTTAGCTCAAGAAATCACAAAGTATATTACGAAAATAATCTACAAGAGGCTAGGCCAAAGAGTATGAGCAGGTTCTCCTCTTTGAATAGCCATGACTTAGCTCTTTGGAATAGACAGATATTGATAAATGAAGTGCAATATGTGAAAAATAATTTTTTTATATAATTTTGATGCAATAAATAAGAGCCTAAAACTTAAGAGCATGCCTGCAAAACAAATCGAAATAGATGAGACTTTAGAATTAAACACATGCGGGTTCTCCTTGAATATTTTCAAGAATGAGTTGGTTCCACCGAGAACTTCCTCTCACACTTGAATGCTTGACCAGAGAATGATTCCTCTATAAAACTTCACCACAACTCATTAGATCCACATGAAATTAAATTAGTGCAATGGAAAGAGTTCCTAGAGATATATTTGACATCAACTAGAAGATTTATTTTCTTAGAGCAGTTAAGTAATTCTTATGTTAATATGAGATAGTTGCATACTAACATAACTTGAAACAAGCATGAAAAAAACAATTACATGAAGAAATAAATAGAAGCATAAAAACAAGTCAAGAATTTACCACATATGCAAGGAGAAGAACACCATCACAAGTTACCCCAAACACTGTTGTATTATATTGCAAGTAGTGAATACAATTCTGTAGCGTCTACTCAAGCCCAATAGCTTGTATTACATGATACAATATGATAGCCCATGGCTCCATTATATAGAGTTTTGGGAGCAAATCCCAATGAAGAACGAAATGCCAAGTAGTGAGAGGGAGGAGATCACAAGGCAAATTCGAATTTGATAAGTGAAACTCCAATGCCAAGTGTAAAAATCGAATTCTGGAAAGTGGACATCAATTTCTTCTTCTCTTGTGTGCCAAATTCAAATTTTATGATGGAATGACAAGTGTATATGGGTGGTAATCCATGCGAGGACAATTTCCCACAAAAATCTCCACCAAAAATTCTCCCAAATCCTCCCAAATGTGCATTAATTTCACAAATTGAATTTCCAAGTAAGCAACTCTCATTTAATGCTAGAAATTCAATTTTATTTGAGCACATGTCCTTTCCTTGATTTTGGGAGTCCACATCACCTTGACACTTCACTTTAACTCCTCCATAATTTTCCACCTCATTTCCACAACATTTAGCATGTGTGGATATTTTTCTCTATTTATTTAATTTATGGGTTAATTAATTGTCAAATTTCCCACTAAACTTAGGAAAAATGGGTTTTGAGGGTTCAAAACACATTTTTAAGCCCTCGAAGTGTGTCATAGTAGAAAGTTGAGGGTGAGAGGTATAAATTGATTACTCATACCCCATACAACTTCTCTAGGAAACATTTAATTACAATTTTTATTGCAATTTTCGACTTGCGAGAAATCTAAAAAATTAAAAAATCACTACCTAGACCTAACCACATTCCACGGAATTTTTTGTGTGATCTAGTATGGTAATATACATTGACTCTAGACACTAAGACTCACCCAAGGCCTCACCATCAAGCCGTACTCTGACTTTGGGGTAAAATTGGAGGAAAAAACTTAAATAATTATTAAGTCCTGATAGGGAGATGATAATTAACCAAGTGAAAAAAACCTCCCAAAGTAATACTCACTTGTTCGCAAGGTCCCAAGCTACCTATGCCTGTTACAAACTCAATACTGACTTAAATTCATCATTACTAGCATCGCTTATTACAATTCCCCTTAGCGTGTGGAATCTGAGTACAAGAGAAAATGATAAGAATTAGAAGTAGAATTTAAAAACTCTGTTGAACTAATGATATCTAATAGTACAAGTGTCCTTTGGTTCATCCTTGGGCATGGAGTCTTCATGTAATCATCAGGTTCCACTCCAGTAATCAACATTTGGCTCCATATGGGGATGCATGCTACCTATGCCTGTTACAAACTCAATACTGACTTAAATTCATCATTACTAGCATCACTTATTACAATTCCCCGTAGCGCGTGGAATCTAGGTACAAGAGAAAATGATAAGAAGTAGAAGTAGAGTTTAAAAACTCTGTTGAACTAATGATATCTAATCTTACAAGTGTCCTTTGGTTCATCCTTGGGCATGGAGTCTTCATGTAATCATCAGGTTCCACTCCAATGGTCAACATTTGGCTCCATATGGGGATGCATGCTAGATATGAAGTGATAGTGCGCAAGAACCTAGAATCTGCATCCATCAACCAAAGATATATATTAGCAGTATCCATTCAAAGTATCATCAACAAAATCAAGTACAGAAATGGAAATTTTATTCTAAGAGCATAATTTATTCATGAAATAAATCTACTTAAACAAAATTTACAAGGGACAAGGTTAGAAATATGATGCAAAAAAATGCCCCATGGCATCAAATTTCCTCAACGAAGTTCATGCTAAGACCCTGCCTACTTTCAGGCAGATCCATGGGCTGCTTTTCTGATGTGCACTATCCAATTCTGAATATCTTAGGACTTTGATCCGTCCCAACACTCTATTGTACATGGTCATCAGATTTACCAAATCCTTTCCGCTTTTTTCTTTTCTTCTTAATAGATTGTGATGTTGATGTGATCAAAGTAGACCTTTCTGCCCAATCTTGAAGATGCTCAGATGGAGAATTTTGTAATATTCCCTTTTTTGGTGTCACCTACGACAAGGTTAGATTGGACTTCCAGAGTTAGGAGTAGACAGGTCACAGGTACAGATTGGTACACAGGTCGAGGGCTTTTTGGAGGAGTTTTGAGGAGTTTCCATGGTGTCCGGTGGCATTCGCTTGATATATTCCATCATCCGAGCAGTTTGGCTTTCGTTCTGGTGTATTCTGACAACTTTCGGAAATTTGAGTTATTTGTGAGCTTAACTCGACTGATTATGCTCAAGGTGGCATTCCAAGAGGAATACATGATGGAACATCTTCGTGTAATAGCTCATTGGAACCGGGACGAGGATACCTACATGATGGGATGGTTGGGCATGAGTTTCATTGACCATAGGAGACATGGTAGTCGATTTACTCTTTTCTACATTAAAAAGGAATATTTTAATAAGAGGGAAAAGTGCACCATGAATAAAATAATAATAAAATAATGCTCTAGAAGGCTCCAAGAGATCTATAAAAGAAAGGGAGGAGGCCATTGAGGGATATCTTTGGATCATATCATTTTTTTGTATGAGAGGTTTGAGATGTGGTTCTCTACTTCAACTGTAGCCCCAGGACGGAAACCCTCGGGTGATTTGTGAGTGTTGGATGGATACCCAACTCTCTTTGAAGAGACTTCATTCAGAAGTTTCGCAGAGCTTCAGAGATATTGGAGTGAGGATCATTTAGATCTTCAACAGGTGCTTCAGTGGATTCAGCGGTAGCTGTTGCCGGAGGGAGAGTGCAACAGTTCAATTTTGGAGGCCATCGCAGTGTAGCAATGCAGCAGATCATATTGTTGGCCAGTTCTCCATCTCAACTCATTTTAGGTCAGATCTATATGTAACCCCAGTTATTATTTATAATAAAAGCTAAGATTCTTCCTGTTCTATGTGGTATTGGATTGCAGTGTTTTATGTGTTTTTATTTTACACGGCAATCTTCTGTTAGATGCATGTTGGTTTTACGTCATAATTTCGGGTTTAAGTAAATTCCTGCAAATTTAGTAAAATATCCCATTTGGGGATATTACAGTAGTATCAGAGCTTCAATCTTGGATCAGCTTGCGATAATTCCAGTTTTCAGTTGCAGCTATTTCGGTGATCATTGTTGGAGGACTTTAATTCCGAATTGTCAAAGATTCATGATCGAATCGTTGGAATTTGTTCGTGGAAGTCTTGCGAAATTGTCGCCTAAGTATTTAACAAATTTCCTTTGAAATTGTTGAATTGTTCAAGAGAAGCTAGTTTTCAGAGCTTTGAACGAGATCAAATTGTTCTATTAAAGGTTGTTCCTTCCGGTGCCAAAATAATAGTTTCAACAAAAGTTGCACTTTGTATCTCTGAGCACCGAGAGCATTCCAGGGGTATTTATTTGGAGGGTCGAGACGTCATTGTACATGAGGCCGCTCTGTTGTAATGTGATTGTTGCATAATTTTATGAAAAGAGCGTGAGGTTAAGCAAATTTCGAGAGTCAAATGTATCAGTCGCAAACCCTATTGCACACTGAGGTCCGTGACCAATCAGAAAGAAAGAACGATCTGGTGTTCTAATTTAGCGTATGCGAGTATATGGAGAAACTAACATAGGTTATACGACTTCGGTAAGAACGCCGAAAGGCCATATAACTAGCATGCTGCAGGAGGAGAACATATGTTTTTTTAAAAACAAGCATGTTTTTAATAAGATCGTGGCACAGTGGGGGCCGCAAAAAAAAAATTATTCAAGGCCAATTTGCTAGGCGTATATATTATTTGAGGGCCGTAAATATTGTGAAAGCCAACTTTGGGTAAAATGTTTCATGTTGTGGTTGTAAATTAAAAGTGTCTGTAGGATTAGTCGTTGTTGTCATGCATCATTGAAATTTTCTTGACGTCAAACGGTGTTAACGCAAGCCAAAAGATGAGACCACACTGAGACAGGAATCAGAAGGAGCCTGGTGGACGTAGCACGATGGGACATGTTCATAATGAGATTATGACGCGAGAGGCCAACAGCATTTTCTCTGACAGATTGATGTGTGTCGGAGGAGCTATCAGAGGTGGATTATAGCCCCAAATGCTGCTAGCCGAGGCATACTCACAGCGTGTGAAGAAAGGGATTAACGCCACCATTAGCAAAATTGTGTTAGATATTTCTGAAGGTCGGGCACACGTCGAAGAGTTGGTATCATGAGTGAATGCCCAGAATATCAGTCATGCAAAATTAATTACACGTAAATCTGTTTCTATAATCCCGGTGCAGCGACGGCCTAAGGTGATCGGCCATGATTGGCACAAACAGTTGACGGATACAGATTTATGGGTGGATGCACAGTTGTGTGTACATGTTGTTGGTCGACTTGAGTTACTGTGGAGGCATGTCAGTGTATTCGACAAGAAGGCAGTATACATGTGAAGGCGGAGAAACCAGTGTGGATTACCTCACCGAATTTCAAATTTCTCCATACATAGATCGAGAGCTGTAGAAGGGAGGTATTGAGCATCACTGTAGCATCATTATTGGCAAAATTTGTGGACACGTTCATATCTCTTCTAGAGCTAAAGAGTTGGGTGCTTGAATAGAGTAGCACAGAGGAGCGCCAAACAAACAAATTCATGCTTAGGGTGCCATGCATCAGGCTGGACATAGGGTAAGACTAGACATAGGGTAAGACTCTGTCTGGAGCAGCTTGAAAGTGTTGTAGCTTTTAAAAATTGTGGGATAGCGTACAACAGTGCCATCATGTGCCAAGTGCCAAGTTACAACTCCTACTGTGTATTTCTGTTGGGATGTTTTTTTTTATTATTATGTAATATTCCCAATTAGCAATAGCTAATTGGAAATAATAATTTTGACTATTTTACCTTTATAAAGTTAATTTATAAATAAAGTGGGTGAAGAGGGACACTTAACTCACACTTAGGATAAAAAGTATTTCCTAAAGTCACTTGAGAGACATGACTAATTGACAGCGTGGGGCCTAGTGGTCAAGTGGCAGTGGGAAAAGGGACAACGTAGGCAGCGTGGGACCAAGCCACCGCAAAGAGAGATGGACAGCGTGGCTCAAGGAGACAACGCAGTTGATGGTGGGGCCTAGGTGAGAGCAAGGCTCTCCAAGCATAAAAAGGGAGAGGGTCTCCTCATTTTGGATTCATTCTGATTATGCATCTATGAGATTTGTCTTCTGACACTGAGCATGCTTGCTGTTTAGCAAAGTCTGCACGTACTGTTCAGTACACCGAGTGTCTCCATGCGGAGATCCCAACCTCAGCCTCGGGGGAATTCAAGTGCCTGCTCGGGTGAGGAGTTCCATCCTTGTTTTGCCAGAGAGAGTTGCAGCAACCACAGTCTGGATTCACTCAGAGAGACAGCGCAGTCAATGAGAGGGAGGACGCAGTCTTGGGAGGAGGTGATTCTGAATTGAGGGTTTGTCAGTGGATTAAGCCCGGGAGAGTTGGAAAGGAGTCAGCCCTTCCCTATTCCAACATTTCGGTGGAGTTGGGGGCCATTATTTGCAGCAGATCATTCAGGGCCATCATTTCTCATTGGGGAATAGAATAGTGCCTCAAGGGGGTCATTTTCGGAGGTCAGCCATTTTTGGAAAGCTTTCTGGGCTTTTCTGGGTATTGGGTGGAGAGGCCATTCCCAAAGTTTCAGAATTTTCCGAGGTGGGGAGCAGCCCCAATTTGTCAGTTCATTCCAGCAGTAGCAGCAGCACAGTATCAGTACCAGCAACACTGGAGATTACGCAGTCTTTGAGGGAGCAACCATTCCGGGTCATCTTCTAAGAGTATTTCTACACTTGCCTAGTGCAAGCCAAGGTGCCATCATTCTGATCACCTTTTGCACTCATTCCATATTTCAGTATTAATAAAATGGCTCAGCGTTCTCCATATTGTCTGTTTTTCTTATGATTTCTTTCTAGTTGTTGTATGTCTTTGTTTATGTGCTTTATATTGCTGTTTATTTCCATTCGGGATATTACAGTGGTATCAGAGCTCATAGACTTGCCTCAGCCTATGGAGTAGATTGTCTATGACACCAGTAGGAAAACCATACATCACCTATTGGGGAAGAAAGTATAAAGACCAAGAACGGAGGTTAGAGCTCACTTTCAGGAAAGGTGACAGCATTCCAGTAGTGGAAGCAAAGGAGGAGGAACCAATGGCGGAGGAAAGAGATGTCGGGAAGGAGTTCGGGGAACTTCTCCTCAAATCAGTGCAGGATTTGTCGATATGGATAGAGAAGATGGGGAAAAGGTTCACGACAGAGTCTAGACAGCGTGAGACCCCAAGGGGTTTCCATATCGGAGAGGGCTTAGGCACATCCCCTCATTTGCAGGAGCACATTACAGCGCAGAAGATGGCATCACACACACCTCCACGTTCCGCGATGCCTACATTTCTTGCCGTAGACACTGGGGCAGGAGCACAGCAGGAGCAAGAGCCGGCCCATATGGGGGATTATTTTGCTGAATATCAGTCTTACAGTCAGGAGTTCAGAGATGCCCTCACATTCCATGACTTCGTTCAGCTAAAGCGGGAGAGCAGACCCTACAATCATCATAGAGGGAATAGGCATTCACATGGCGAAGACATGTAGCGGACTGTATGTAGGTTCTATCTACCGACATTTGATGGATCAGCCAAGTGTTCGACAAAGGCTTGGGTGGAGAAGTTGGACATATATTTCTAGCTTAACCAGATGGCGGAGATAGAGGCCATCAAGGTAGCAGCGCTGCACCTAGAGGGCGAGGCCCATCACTGGTGGTTTCACAAGATTACTACGTTGGGACACTCAGGAGTGACAACATATGCCTAGTTCACACGGAGGCTGATAGAGCGATTTGATCGGAGGGATCTAGAGGAGCACTTTGTTGAGCTGACTAAGCTCAAGCAAACCGAGAGTCCAGAAATATACATTTCAGAGTTCTTGAGACTTTCCGTGATGGTGCCTGATTTATCCGTAGCCCGAATGATCTATATGTTTATAGAAGGATTGGCAGAGCCTCTACGGGAGTTAGTCAGATCGACGAGGCCAACTACACTTCATGATGCAGTCGGGAGGACTCAAGATTTGTAGGATGCACTACCCCGGAGTAGATCCCCTTTTCCCTAGAGATTGGCATTCCAGCCAAAGGGGAAAGATGTGAGGGTTCCGCCTCCAAAGGGGAACCAGGGCAGAGGGCCAGGGGATGATGAGACCAGGAGAGATCTAAAGCAGAGGACGCTATGTTTCACATGCCAGGAGCCATGGGCAGCAGGACATCATTGTGCCGCGGGGAAGGCACATTACATCGAGGTCTTCTCCGACAGTAGCAGGGAAGAGGAGGAGTATGAGGAGTTAGAGGCAGGAGGCAACAACACAACACAGAGAGGGGATCATCTACCACCTCCACCACCAGGAGCGGGAGATGCAGCTTTTGCACCTACCGGGGGAGCCCTTGCATCCTTGCGGGGAGTTCCCAAGTACTTGACACTGCGTGTCCGAGGCACAGTGCGAGGATAGCGTGTTTCAATGTTAGTGGACAGTGGGGCCACCCACAACTTTATTGATGCCTAGTTGGTAGAGCGGAGGGGCATCCCGACGGAGAGCTTTGATGGATTTTTGGTACTAGTTCTAGGTGACTGGACCATGCAGTGTGCCAGGTATGTGCCAGCCTTGGCAGTGACTATGGGGACATACACCCTGACAGACCATTTCTTCGTGGTGGACATCCCAGACACCAACGTGATACTGGGGGTACAATGGTTGATCACGCTAGGGAAGGTCACCACTGATTGGGAGACCTTGGAGATGGAGTGGACGGATAAGAAGACTGGGAGGCATGAGAAGATTCGAGGTATGCACACCTACCCACCACAGACAGTTTCAGCACACCGGATGGAGATAGATTTCCGGAAAGGGGACATAGAGTGGGCAGTGGATTTGCGTGTTTCAGAGGCAGGATCTACAGGGCAGGCTGTACACCCAGATGTACAGTCCATTCTAGACAGGTATGCCACAGTTTTTGGGGAGATACCACCAAAGCAACCGCCAGATTAGGGGTTTGAGCACACGATTGAGCTGGAGCAGGGCATCCAGGCTATCATCACTACACCCTATAGGCATCCTAAGGCTTATCGGGATGAGATTGAGAGGGCCATCCGTGAGCTCTTAGCTCTTGGACATATTCGTCCCAACACTAGCCCTTTTGCTTCTTCAGTAGTATTGGTGAAGAAGAAGGACGACACATTGAGGATGTGCATTGACTACAGGGCCCTAAACAAGAATACCATGAAGAACCAGTACCCCATCCCACGGATCGATGGGTTGATGGACGAGCTGAGGGGGGCAAAGTTCTTCTCGAAGATTGATTTGAGATCCGGGTACCATCAGATTCGTGTGAGAGAGCAGGATATTCTCAAGACTGCTTTCAAGTGTCATTACGACCATTTGAGTTCTTGGTGATGCCCTTTGGGCTGACCAATGCTCCAGCCACATTCCAGTCATGCATGAATCACATCTTCTGTAGTCACTTGAGGAAGTGTGTATTAGTATTTTTTGATGACATTTTGTTTTACAACAGGACATGGGAGGAGCACCTCCAACATATAGAGGTTGTACTGCGCATCTTGGAGGAGCAGCAAATTTATGCTAAGCTCTCCAAATGCGAGTTTGGGTTGACAGAGATGCTCTATTTAGGGCACATCATCGGGGTGGACGGAGTGAGGGTCCACGAGGAGAAGATCAAGGCCATCAGGGATTGGCCAGAGCCGAAGAATGTGACAGAGCTTCAGGTATTTGTGGGTATCTGCACCTACTACCAAAAGTTCGTCAAGGGATTTTCGCAACTTGCAGCACCCCTTACAGATCTCACCAAAAAGGGGGCATTCAGTTGGACTAATACAGCGTAGAGGGCTTTCGACAGGCTCAAGGAGGTGATGAGCAGCTATCCGGTTTTGGCATTGCCAAATTTTACAGAGCCTTTTGTCCTAGAGTGTGATGCATCAGGGGAGGGGATAGGCGCAATTTTGATGTAGGGAGGCCATCCCATATCTTTCGAGAGCTGGAAGCTGCTGCCACATGAGAGGTTGTATGCTATATACGACAAGGAGATGTTGGCCATCATGCATGCATTGGCCAAGTTTCGGCAATACCTGGTGGGGAACAGGTTCAAAGTGAGGACAGACCACAACAACCTCTGATTCTTCCTAAAGCATAAACAGTTGCAGGAGAGGCAGCAGAAGTGGGTCAGCAAAATCCAAGCATATGATTTTGAGTCTTGACATCGAGTATGTCAAGGGGAAGAACAACGTGGTGGCCGATGCACTTTCACGTAGACCGGCAGCGTTGTCCTTGATGAGTTTGGACATGGACTGGAGGGCTCAACTTCTGGTGGAGTACTCCAAGGACAGTTTTGCCTGTGAGATTTTGGAAGGACAGGTGACAGATGACAAGTACAGGGTGATGGACAAGGTGATCTACTACAGGGACAGGATCTTCTTAACTGAGAGCTCCCAGCTCAAGAAGAAGATATTGCACGCCTCACATGACTCGCCATTATCAGGGCACCAGGGGTTCACCACGACCTATAGGGCCATCAGAGAGAGGTTCTCTTGGAAGGGCCTCAAGGAGGACGTACTCCAACATGTCAGGGAGTGCAAAGTTTGCCAGTGTAACAAGGGGGAGATGAACCATCCGGCAGGGTTATTGCAGCCTCCTCCCATACCTAAGGGGAAATGGGAGAGTATTTCGATGGATTTCATTACTGGGTTTCCCACTGTGCAGGGCAAGGATTGCATATTTGTAGTCGTTGATCGACTGACTAAATATGCTCACTTCTTCGCCATATCAACACGTTACACTGCAGCATAGGTAGTGGAGTTATTCTCCAAGGACATTTTCAGATTGCATGATCTCCCAAAGATCATTGTCAGTGACAGGGATAGCCGCTTCATGGGCAGGTTTTGGTAGGAGATTTTATGTTTGGTGGGCACTGAGTTGACACCGAGTACTAGTTACCACCCCCAAATGGATGGGCAGACAGAGATAGTGAACAAGTGGCTGGAGAGCTACTTACGTAACTATGTCAGCGGGCAGTAGAAGGCATGGTTGTGATGGTTGCACTTGGGGGAGTACTGCTACGACAACACTCATCATATGTCCATCGGTATGTCTCCATTTTATGCATTATATGGGTATCATGCTTTATCTTTTGCTGACATGATGTTTGGTGCTAGCAAGGCTCCTAGAGCCAAGGATTGGATCCAAGAGAGTCAGGATATACTCCGAGCTCTCAAGGATAACATGGCTACAACACAAAATCAGCAGAAGCTGCACGCCGACAGTGGACGTGTTGAGAGGTAGTTCGAGGTAGGGGATTTGGTCTACCTACGTTTGCAGCCATATCGGCAGTCCACGCTGATGCAGAAGGGGGCTGAAAAGCTGAAGCCTTACTTTTATGGACCATACAGGGTGACACGCAGAGTTGGGGAGGTTGCATATGAGTTGGAGCTGCCCACTGGTAGCAAGATTCATAACATTTTTCACGTGTCATACCTGAAGAAGGCACTAGGACAGCAGGTGACTACAACAGAGGAGTTTCCACCCACCGATGATGAGGGGCATCTGGGGCTACAGCTAGAGGCCATTATTGACACTAGGGAGAGGCAGCTGCGGAGCAGGACAGTCAGAGAGTACTTGGTGAGATGGAGGAATTTACCGGATGAGGATGCCACCTGGGAGAGTGAGAAGATTTTGCAGCATCCATCATTACAGTTGCTTGAGGACAAGCAACGTTTTTCCGGGGAGGACTGTAATATTCCCAATTAGCAATATCTAATTGGAAATATTAATTTTCACTATTTTACCTTTATAAAGTTAAGTTATAAATAAAGTGGGTGAAGAGGGACACTTAACTCACACTTAAGATAAAAAGTATTTCCTAAATTCACTTGAGAGACATGACTAATTGGCAGCGTGGGACCTAGTGGTCAAGTGGCAGCGTGGGAAAAGGGGCAGCGTAGGCAGCGTGGGACCAAGCCAGCGCAGAGAGAGATGGACAGCGTTGCTCAAGGAGACAGCGCAGTTGATGGTGGGGCCTAGGTGAGAGCAAGGCTCACCAAGCATAAAAAGGGAGAGGGTCTCCTCATTTTGGATTCATTCTGATTATGCATCTATGAGATTTGTCTTCTAACATTGAGCACGCTTGCTGTTTAGCAAAGTCTGCACGTACTGTTCAGTACACCGGGTGTCTCCGTGCGGAGATCCCAACCTCAGCCCCGGGGGACTTCGAATGCCTTCTCGGGTGAGGAGTTCCATCCTTGTTTTTCCGAAGAGAGTTGCAGCAACCACAGTCGGGAGCATTCACTCAAAGAGATGGCGCAGTCAGTGAGAGGGAGGACGCAATCTTGGGAGGAGGTGATTCCGGATTTGTCAGTGGATTAAGCCCGGGAGAGTTGGAAACGGGTCATCCCTTCCCTATTCCAGCATTTTGGTGGAGTTGGGGGCCATTATTTGCAGGAGATCATTCAGGGCCATCGTTTCTCATTGGGAAATAGCGTAGTGCCTCAAGGGGGTCATTTTCGAAGGTTAGCCATTTCCGGAAAGCTTTCTGGGCTTTTCTGGGTATTGGGTGGAGAGGCCATTCCCAGAGTTTCACAATTTTCCGAGGTGGGGAGCAGCCCCAATTTGTCAGTTCATTCCAGCAATAGCAATAACACAGTAGCAGTACCAGCAGCACTGGAGATTACGCAGTCTTTGAGGGAGCAACCATTCCGGGTCATCTTCTAAGAGTATTTGTACGCTTGCCTAGTGCAAGCCAAGGTGCCATCATTTTGATCACCTTTTGTACTCATTCCATCTTTTAGTATTAATAAAATGGCTCAACATTCTCCATATTGTCTGTTTTTCTTATGATTTCTCTTTGGTTGCTGTATGTATTTGTTTATGTGCTTTGTATTGCTATTTATTTCCATTCGGGATATTACATATTATGAGTGAATGCCCAGAATATCAGTCATGAATCCCCATCAATAATCTTGTTGAAAATTTGAATTTAAATGAAATATCAGTTGATGGTTATGTCATGCAAACACCATTGTGTGTTCTACCTACAGCAGTGTGTTTATAACTTGTTTGACAAGAATCCCCACTGAGAGAAGATGACCAAGAACTCAGAAATTTCATAACAAAATTTTACAGCGGCATAATCTGAAATTACACAGAAATTGCATTAAACTCAGAAAACAACAACACTATGACAGATAAGCTTGTTATCCTTGGTTGAACCATGGAGGGATTCCTAAACAGCTTGAGAAGAATAAAGGTTGGTTCCTTGAACCACCATGCATCAAAAGACCAGAAAACAAAACCAAACAGCAGACCCTTTTCAAGAGAAATTTATGCCATCCTTCAAAAAGGACAGCCAAAATATTTGCAGGAAGAATTGGAGATTGGTCAAAGAATTTTTTCACTTGGGACAGATTTGAAACACATGAAGATGACATGAAGAGTTCTGTCCAAACTAGATGATCTTAATGAACTTCTGTCCAAAATAAGCCAAGAAGAAGGGCAGAAACTGATTTGGGCTCTGTTGTCGCACAAATTGTCCAGGCACCGCGACAACGACTCAGATTGGGGGCTGTCACTCTTATCCCCAATCTCTCTCTTTAAACTGTCTCCTTGCAAGTTAAGGGAGGTAGACCCTATTATAAATGAGGATGACAAATCCAGGAGACAGCTAAAACATCAAATACTTATAAATGAACGAGATTCCACAGATCTAGATTAGATATCACTTTTAAGACCAGTGCCTTATGGAGTCAAACAAAATCCCACTGTGCAATTATAAACGAGTAAATGACGATTAACTGTTGCTTATCAAAACACGATTGATCAATGATATTCAATTGAAAAACACCACAACCATGAAATAATGAAAATGCCAGATATCTGAAAGATTTCCGAAAACAAAAATATTCCAATTATGACCCAGTTCGAAAATTAAAGTGCTTCATAGTCAAACTTAGATAAAAATTTTAAGGCTCAGTGGACCATTGAAAATTTGAAATTTTTTTTTATATTTTTGTATTTTCTAATTTTTTAGAATTTTTTGAAATTTTTCATTTTTTATTATTTTTTTTATTTTTATTTGTATCTAAAACAAATTAAAAATCTAAATCTAAATTAAACCTAAAAATTAAAATCTAAATATAATTCTAAACTTCAACTATGCGAAAGTCAAAACCACATTATAAAATTACAATCTAAAAATAACATCTAAAAGTTAACCCAAAAAAAAAAAAAAAAAATCGAAATTAAAATTTACAACCTAAACTAAATTCTAGAATTGACGCTAAAACTAAAAGCTATCAAATAAAATTACAATCTCATAAAAATCAAATCTCAACGATATTAAAACTAATGTCTAAAAAATCTAATTTAAAACTCTAACGCTAAACGAAACCTATGCTACCAAAAAACAAACTGAATTAAATCTAACGCTACCAGTAAACTTAAAATCCTAACCTATGACTACACTAAGACCAAGCCACGAATGAATTAAAACTGAAACGAAATTGAAAATCTATACAAAAATTGAAATCGATCAAAGGGACGAACGCGTATACATGAAGTTTGTCTTTGTCGCTTTTGTATGCAAAATGTTAGTTTGACTGGGGCACTGAGGGCGTGAAGCGGCTCACCAGAGGCTTGGACAAAGGAGCTTCAAGGGGTCCACGCGTGAGGGTCGAGTTAGAGGCCGATGAGGGACTAGGGCTCAGCCACCAAAGGGTTTGCGGCAATCAAAGAATGAAAATGCAACGTGAGGATTGACAGAGTTTCGAATGAAATGAAGGCACAGATCGATGGTAATAAAGATGAGTTTGCAGAGATGGACGTGTTAAGGAATGGAGCTGACAGCTTGGACGCAGGGAGGGAATGAATTCAACGCAGAGAATGAGGGAAACGTGAGGAATAACGCAGAGAAATGATGAGCAGCTAATGTAGAGATAAACCCAGTACATTCAAATTGCCCAGCAACTTAGAATTTGTTCATTTTGGTTTTCTCGATTTTCAAAATGCCTTGACTAGTATCTAGATCTTGCTCACAAAGAGGCAACTGAGGCCGTATCCGGCTCCTTTTATGCTTCGTATCCGCCTTTAGATCTTTTAAAAATTCGATTTGAACTCGTAACCCGCAAATAATCGATCTGAAGATACACACCAGAAAACGATTAAACCCTTATAGAAAAATTACAAATTTACAACTAGTTTACAATTAAAAACCCTCATGGTCAAATTTGAAATCCATTTTAGCACAATTTTCAGAGATTTAAAATTTTTTGGGAGAGGCACAAGCCATAGAAAACCTTGCAAAACCACCAATTTCGTAAGATAGACTTGGAATTTAACAAATAATGAGATTTTCAGACTTATGTTTATTGAGAGTCGGCTGGTCCAACCGAAAACTTCCCCAGACGCTCAATCTTAAAAATATTTCCCTGCACACTTAGATCTGAACCTTAGATCGATAGAGAAAACAACATGAGACCCTTAGAAAAATCAAAATGTTATTTTATAAACCCAGAAAACTGCATAAGATACCTATATGCAGATCAATCCATGAAGGCCATCAACCATAAAATGCAAGAAACTAAGTAGTAGAGTTCAGAGACAATTCACCACATAGATCTGAGAAGGAACATCCAGATTTGTAACCCCAAAGTCTTTAGCTTTATTCCTCAAAAGTTTACAAGAGCTTCTAAGAGCAAGTGCATGATCCTGAGATTGGATCACTCAAAACTGAGAAAGACCTCTAAATTTATAGGACAAGATCTCTAATGGCTAGTTTGGACGGTCCTCGTCAAAATAATCTCAACCGTCCAAAAGATTTAATTATCTTTTAATCCGGAGTGTTGAAATTAAGATTTTGGGGAAAAAACGAATTTATCATTTAATTCAATTTTAATTAACTCAAAAATATTATTTTTGAGTTAATTACCCCAAAATATTGATCTAAAATTCTCAATATTCCTTTGGCCTGGGACCTTTAAAAATTTATTTTTTAAGGGCCCACGAATTTTGCTTTTGAAGAATTTTAACTCACCTAGGACTTAAAATTAATTAAATTTCTGCCTTAGGATTTTTAATTAATTTGACCAAAAAATTTAATTAATTGACTAAGAGAGGATTTAATTATTTTTCCAACCCTCTTTACATAAGATAAATACGTTTAGACACATGAAGGGGGAAAACCCATTCGTATAGACCCTCAAATAAATACCCAATTCTGCGACTCAAAATATGATCTTGTAATATCCCGGATGGGATATTTTTACTAAAAATGCAGATAAATAAATAATCTCCACAAAATGCCGCAAAATCAACATTTACTTACAGAAGATTGCCATGTAAAATTAAACATACAAGTATATGCAAATCCATAACACCATAATGCAGGAATATAACTCAGCTTTATTATATTATCACTGGGGTTACGAGCTGAAATAAAAGATAGCTGAGATAAATGAAATACAACTGACCACAAGAAAATCTGCTGCACTGCTACACAGCAATGGCCTCCAAAACTGACTGCTGCCCTCTCCCCTCGGCAACAGCTACCACTGAATCCAATGAAGCTCCCGTTGAAGATCTGAATGATCCTCACTCCAATATCACTGAAGCTCTGTGAAACTTCTGAATGAAGTCTCCTCAAAGAGAGTTGGGTTTTCGTCCAACACTCACAACTCACCCGAGGGTTTACGTCCTGGGGCTACGGCTAAAGTAGAAAATCCACGTTCTCAAACCTCTCATACACAAGAAAATGATCTACTCCAAAGATATCTCCCAATGGCCTCCTCCCTTTCTTTTATAGATCACTTGGAGCCTTCTAGAGCATTATTTTATTATTATTTTATTCATGGAGCACTTTTCCCTTTTATTAAAATATTATAAAATATTCCTTTTAATGCAGAAAAGGGTAAATCAGCCACGACGCCTTCTTCGGTAACTGAAATCTGTGTCTAACTGTCCCATCGTGTAGGTCTCCTCGTCCCGGTTCCAATGAGCTATTGCACTAAGGTGTTCCATCATGTATTCCTCCCGAAATGCCACCTTGAGCATAATTAGCTGAGTTAAGCCCACAAATAACTCAAAATTCTGAAAGTTATCGGAATGCATCGGAACAAAAGCCAAACTCCTCAGATGATGGAGTATATCAAGTGAATGCCTCCGAACACCATGAAAACTCCTCAAAACTCCTCCGAAAAGCTCCTGAGCCCACTGATAGCTCCAATCTGTACATGTGACCTGTCTGCTCCTAACTCTGGAAGTCCCTCCTAGCCCTGTCATGGGTGATACCAAAAATGGGAATATTACAGATCTAGTAGACCAAGTAGCTCAAACTACTTTTACAAGGACTCGATAGAAACACTAGGACTCACTTAGTATGCTGATGACAAAATCCACCCTAGCTTTGGGGTGAGGCTGGAGGGAAAAACTCTGCCGATCACTTTCGTGAATCGGTGAGACAAAAAACCTCCTAGGATGGAAGTCATCAACAACATACTAGGCTTACCTAGGTTATTACATACATGGACGGTCTTACTTAGATCATTTATATCATAAAATGCAGAATGGGTTTACATCATTATAAAACCGTCGATCGGTGATGAAACTGATGACACGAGCCTCGAACATGATAAGTCTCATTTGAAAAAATGGGGTGTATCGCTATGGGTCGTTGACAAAATGTAGTCAACATCTCCGGCTCTACCAGGGGACACGTTGTTTCATCGGAGCGAATGAGAACTTAACCGCATCCAAGCAACACACAAGATTACATAAGTAGCGTCCATCTAAATATCATCATATAACATTAAGCTCATGAAAAATAGAAGCTCCTCTTTTATTTATTATTTTACTTAACATGAACAATAAATCTACTCTAACTGCAAAATGAAATGTTGAAATAAAAAGGTGTAAGGTTATAGATACAATACAAAGGATGCCCTATGGCATCATATGTGCTCAATATAGTGCATGCTAATCATTTTCCTGCTTTCAGGCAAGTCTGTTGGTTGTTTTTCAGATGTGCCATGTACAATCTTGCACAATGTAGGACTTTGTCTTATGCAAATGTCAAGCTACTCTCGACCATTAGATGAATCAAACCACTTACTTCTTTTTTGCTTCTTTCTCTTCTTTTGAGTGGGTTGTGATATCAATAATGAGACCACTGTAGATTTCTTGTCCTCATCTTGAAGATGTTTGTACAAAATATCTGAAGAACCTAGAGCGTGACCAATACTATTCTGGATATAATCTGTCAATGGTGACACATAAGCTTGGTCTTTCTCAACAACCTTTGAAACCATAATTAAATCCTTCGTGTGATGAGATGGGAATGGCTTTAGCAGACAAGAAGTCTTATGATCTATTGACAAATCTGACTTGGGTTGGAAATTCTGCATGTGTGATCTTTCCATTCTTTCCAACTTCTTTTGGACAACAGTGATTTCCTTCGCATGACTCTCTTCAATCATCAACAATCTATGTTCCATGTTTTTTATTGTTCATCATTATCTCCTTTCATGGCCATGAAGAAACTTTTCATACAGTTCATCTCTTTCTTATGATTTGTTTCCATGATTGTCATTTCCTTAACATGTTTTTCTTCCATGGAAATTATTTGATTGGAGTGATTAAATTCCATGATCTCTAACCTGTTTTCCATGGCATTTATTTCCTTTGCATGACTTGCTTCCATGGAAGTTATCTTATTTTGAAGATTGATTTGGTTAGCTTCCATGTTTTGAATTATTTTCATATGATTGGGTTGCACATCCTTAATCATCTAAGCTGGTTCCTTAACATAACTTTCATGATCTTCTATATGCATGTGATAGTCCTTACCAACAACATTAATTTGATGGCTTGACCCTGCCATTCTACTAACTATGATTCTTTTGACAACATGGCAAGTAACCTCTTCATGAAGAGCATTACAGGCTCTACAATAAGGCAGAGCTTCATCCACAAGATTTCCAAACTCGAGTTGATTTGTCGGTCTCTGCTCATAAGATAGGCCTCTTTCCTACAAAGCATTATTATTTCTAGGTTGAGAATTCTGCGTTTGAACCCTTTCCATTTGGACCAACCTAGCATGTAAGACACTTATTTCCTTAGCATGTTCAGAGATCAATTTTGCTTGATTAAGCTCCATACTTTCAAGCTTTTGCATTAACTTTTTCATAGGGTCATCATAATCTTCTAGAGGTTATTTTAACTTAGTTGCAACCCCATCAAAACCAGGAATTTCAGACTTCCCAGATGCCCTTTTATATTTTTCAAGCTCTTCAGCTAAAGATTGACAAGCCTTATAATTTGTAGTTTTAGCCCGCCTTAACTCATATGAAGTATCAGAATCAAAAGCATCAATGTAAAAATTCAGAAGAGATCCATTGGGAGGTTTATGAGTTTGAGATATTTCTCTAAGGATACCATTAAATCTCCTGTTAAATTCTTTAGTCGTTTCATTTCCTTTCTTTTTTATGGTACTGATCTCTCTTACCAAATGCCTATCTTCCCTTTTATCACCATACTTTTCCTTAAAGGTAGTTACAATGATTCAAAAGTATCAAATGAATTATCAGGCTTTTCCGTAAACCATTCAGCAACATCCTCACCAAAAGTAAGAACAAAATTTTTCATCTTTACATCCTCAAAATTATTTTTTGCAACTGCAAATCTATTCCACCAGTTAGTGAAAGCAAACAAATGAGATTTAACACTAACTGCATCATTTCCTTGAAAGATAGGTAATTTATCCATTTGAGGAACATCATGGGGATAACCTTGAATATTAGCAAAATTACACGGGACAAAAACATCCATGATATCAAAGTTGAGGCGAATCGCTTCAGTGAATGGGATACTTCGTGAGAGAGCTTCCTGGCCGAGATTATTAAGGGAGGTACGAGAAGCGCAGCTTGTGTAATCTGACTCTAAAACCCTTTCAGGATCTCGATAGGATTAACCAAGCCATTTCAGGATTGCCTCCTCGTATAGGTCCTTATGGAAGATAGCCAATGGAGCGCCACTAGACAGAAGCTAACTCGTATACATGAGATGAAAATGAATAAAGAAATGAATATCGATGAAAGATCAGAAGATTAAAATGTCGTTAAGACCAAGGACAGAAAAACTCTATCCCCGGCAACGGCGCCAAAAAATGTTGTCGCACAGATTGTCCAGGCACCGCGACAACGGCTCAAATTGGGGGCTGTCACTCTTATCCCCAATCTCTCTCTTTAAACTGTCTCCTTGCAAGTTAAGGGAGGTAGACCCTATTATAAATGAGGATGACAAATCGAGGAGACACAGCTAAAGCATCAAATACTTATAAAATGAACGAGATTCCACAGATCTAGATTAGATATTACGCTAAGACCAGTGCCTTATGGAGTCAAACAGAATCCTGTTATGCAATTATAAACCAGTAAATGATGACTAACTGCTGCTTATTAAACCACGATTGATCACGATGATATTTTATTGAAAACGCCACAACCGACAATAACATGAGAATGCCAGATTTCTGAAAAATAAGATATTCCAATTATAACCCAGTTCGACAATCAAAATGTTATATAGTCAAACTTTAGATAAAAATAAAATTGGCACATTTGACTATTGAAATTTTGAAATATTTTTTATATTTTTATATTTTTTATTATTTTTAGAATTTTTGAAATTTTTTTATTATTTATTTATTTATTTTTTAAATCTAAAAAAAAAAAAAAAAAAATCTAAATTAAATCTAAAAAATTAAAATCTAAACATAATTCTAAACTTCAAAACACCATTATAAAATTACAATCTAAAAATAACATCTAAAAGTTAACCAAAAAAAAAAAATCGAAATTAAAATTAAAATCTAAATATAATTCTAAACTTAACGCTAAAACTAAAAGCTATCAAATAAAATTACAATCTCATAAAAATCGAATCTCAACGATATTAAAACTAATGTCTAAAAAATCGAATTTAAAAATCTAACGCTAAACGAAACCTATGCTACCAAAAAACAAACTGAATTAAATCTAACGCTACCAGTAAACTTAAAATCCTAACCTATGACTACACTGAGACCAAGCCACGAATGAATTAAAACTGAAACGAAATCGAAAATCTATACAAAAATTGAAATCGATCAAAAGGATTTAACGCGTATACATGAAGTTTGTCTTTGTCGTTTTGTATGCAGCTGCAGGTTTGGACGGGGCACGGACGGCGTGAAGCGGCTCAGTCAGAGGGCGGACAAAGGAGCTTGCGGGGTCGACGGAGGGTCGAGTTAGAGGCTGATGAGGGACTAGGGCTCGGCCACCAAAGGGTTTGCGGCAGTCAAAGAATGAAAATGCAACGTGAGGATTGACAGAGTTTCGAATGGAATGAAGGCACAGATCGATGGTAATAAAGATGAGTTTGCAGAGATGGACGTGTTAAGGAATGGAGCTGACAACTTGGACGCAAGGAGGGAATGAATTCAACGCAAAGAATGAGGGAAACGTGAGGAATAACGCAGAGAAATGATGAGCAGCTAATGTAGAGATAAACCCAGTACATTCAAATCGCCCAGCAACTTAGAATTTCTTCGATTTAAGCTCAGATTTTCAAAATGCTTGAACCAATAGTGTCTAGATCTTGCTCACAGTAGCAACTCTGAGGCCAGATCTGGCCTTTACAAGCCAGATCTGCCTTAGATCTTTTAAAAAAAAAATCGATTTGAACCTGTAACCTGCAACAATCAGTCAGATCTGAAGACACACACCAAGAAACTATTAAACCCTCACAGATAAATTACAAATTTACAACTAATTTACAATTTAAAACCCTCATGGTCAGATCTGAATCTGTTTAGCACAATTTTCAGAAGTTTAAAATTTTTAGTGAGAGGCACAAGCCTTCGAAACCCTGCAAAATCACAAATATCGTAAGATAGACCCGGAATTTAACAAATAAAGAGCTTATCAGATTTATGCTTATTGAGAGTCGGCTGGTCCAACCGAAGACTTCCCCAGACGCCCAATCTTTAAAAAAAAATTTCCCTGCACACTTAGATTTGAACTTTAGACTAATAGAGATTTAAGAAAACAACATGAGACCCTTAGAAAAATCAGAATGTTATTTTATAAACCCAGAAAACTGCACAAGATACCTGTATGCAGATTAATCCATGAAGGCCATCAACCATAAAATACAAGAAACAAAGTAGCAGAGTTTAGAGACAATTCACCACATAGATCCGAGAAGGAACATCAAAATTTGTAACCCCAAAGTCTTTATGCTTTATTCCTCAAAAGTTTACAAGAGCTTCTAAGAGCAAGTGCACTATCCTGAGATCGGATCCCTCAAGAATGAGAAAGACCTCTAAATTTATAGAACAAGATCTCTAACGGCTAGTTTGGATGATCCTCGTCAAAATAATCTCAACCGTCCAAAAGATTTAATTATCTTTTAATCCGGAGCGTTGAAATTAAAATTTTGGGGAAAAAAACGAATTTATCATTTAATTCAATTTTAATTAACTCAAAAATATTATTTTTGAGTTAATTACCCCAAAATTTTGACCTTGACTTAACCACCAAGGCCCAAGGGTCCAATATTTCTTAAAATTCTCAATATTCCCTTGGCCTGGGGCTGTCAAAAATCATTTTCCAAGGACCAACAAATTTTGCCTTTAAAGATTTAATCCTAACTTAGGACCCTAAATTAATTAAATTTCTGGTTTAGGATTTTATTAATTAGTTGACTAGAAATTTTAATTAATTGACTAAGGGGGGATTATAATTATTTTTCCAACCCTCTTCTACATGAGATAATACATTTACATACATGAAGGGGGAATACCCATTCGTATAGACCCTCAAATAAATACCCAATTCTGCGACTCAAAACATGATCTAGTAGACCAAGTAGTTGAAACTACTTTTACAAGGACTCGATAGAAACACTAGGACTCACTTAGTATGCTGATGACAAAATCCACCCTAGCTTTGGGGTGAGGCTGGAGGGAAAAACTCTGCCGATCACTTTCGTGAATCAGTGAGACAAAAAACCTCCTAAGATAGAGATCAACAACAACATACTAGGCTTACCTAGGTTGTTACATACATGGACGGTCTTACTTAGATCATTTACATCATAACATGCAGAATGAGTTTACATCATTATAAAAACTGTCGATCGGTGATGAAATATGGATGACACGAGCCTCGAACATGATAAGTCCCATTTGAAAAAATGGGGGTGTACTGCTATGGGGTCGTTGACAAAATGTGGTCAACAGGCTCTAAAACCAACGATGCTTGCTCTTATACAACCCAAATTCTTGGAGGAACCGTGTGAGGGGGTCGGACTTCCAGTTGCATCATGCCTCAGTAACATCATGAAGTTGACTGCACCTATAGCTCCATACAATGACGATGATATGAGGAGGATTATGAGATTGATAATAGAGACTTTCCAGGATTTGGACAACAGTGCAGGCTCTACCTTCGGGAAGAAGCTTGAGATTTTATGGAGTATGGCCACAATCGAGACTTATGTCATCATGTTTGACCTTGAGTGTGATGACTTGATTCTGTAGATGTTCCAATGCTTCTTCAGCAATAGGAGACATCATCCTAACACCGTCATAGCACACATGCAGTCCATCTTGTCATCATGTATGAGAGATCATAAGACCATTGGTCGAGAGTTGCAGACCCGGTTGTTGAGCATTTGGAGGAGAGAGTTGGTCTCACTTGTTGCTTATGAGCTAGCCCAAGGGCTGGTTGAGCAAAATATTGGGCTATTCAAGAGACAGTTGACCAGGGAGGAGTTGCTCCAGTTCGGTGGATCTGGCAGTAGAAATGAGTTGAGGAGGAAGGGACTTTGCTTCATTTGCAAAGAACCTTGGGGGCCTGATCACTCATGTTTGAGTGATGCAGATGATGTGGCAGAGGTAGAACAGGAGGGCATTCCTTCTATATGCCAGGGTGAGGACTCTTCTTCAAATGAGTCCATGGGATTAGTTGAGGACGCTTCTGGGAAGCGAGAGCAGTCATGCAAAGATGATGACAGTAGGCCAAAACTGTATTCCCGTGTGTAGGGTGAGAAGTTAGGGGAATTTACGGGAGATACTCTGGGTGATGAGTTACTTGTGACGATTTAGCCAGAGCAGCATATGATGGAGCTTGAGTCAGCAAAGGAGGATACTATGCACATCATGCATGATAGTCCCTTGGGGGAGAGCCAGATGGAGGCTCACACTGAGTCTATGGTGCGTATGTGGCTAACCTTGGGGTCAGCGATTGAGGAGGAGCAGTCAGATGCACAGACATCGAGTACGATGACAACAGTTGCAGATAAATATCCTCTGGAGATGGTGGAGGTTGATAGGATAGTTCTGCAGGGGGCTAGTGGACAACTAGAGCATTACATTCCCGATCAGGAGAGGGAGGAGCTGTTGGAGATGGTGGAGCATCCATCTTTGGGCCGACGCATTGATGAGGTGCAAATAGATGTACATGCAGTCGGCAGAGCTTCAGTACTTTCAGTGAGTAGCACTCTCCAGGAGTACATCGATGGGGCTTGCAGCATATCTTGCCTACTTTGGCCCATTATAGAGAGAGGGGCTTTCTTCTATAGGTAGATTTCGCTGGCAGACAGGGCAGAGGAGTGTGAGTTGATTACGGGTTGGTGACAACACTCCAAGCATGTTCCGTATGCAATTGTTGCTACATTGGATTCTTCTTCCAAGAGGGATTGGCGGGAGATCGTGAGTTGGTACCCTCTTGATGTTACGATATTCTTCGTAGGGAGCACAGCAGAGCAGGGGCCCTTAGACATGACAGATGATACAGATTCCAATTGGCAGTGGGGTACAGATCGACATTTCTTCAGCATCCCATCTCGGTTTTAGGAGAGCAGGATCAACATTGGATTTAGTCAGGGGTTGGATCGGAGAGAGGCGATGAGTTGGTACACAGTTGGTGGGGCATCTTACACCGTCATAGATATAGCACAGTAGGAGACGTGGTCTTCACCTCTTAGAGCATCAGTTATAGCTAGAGGCAGTGCGCAGTTCGAGCCGTGGGACTTGGGCGATGATTGGCCATCGTGGCGTGGGGATCCAGGAGGATTGTTTGATGACAAGTACAGTGAGAGATCAGTTTTGGATCCCGGCATTGAGGGGTCTATTCCGGGTGGCTTGACACAAACACATAGTAGCACCAGGAGGTTTGTATGGAATCCGGGCATTGGGTCTTAGTTGCATCGGGCCAACAGAGTGGCCCACATATTTGGATTGCTTGAGGGCAAGCAATCTTGGGGTGGAAAGTCTGTAATATTCCCTTTTTTGGTGTCACCTACGACAGGGTTAGGTTGGACTTCCAGAGTTAGGAGCAGATAGATCACAAGTGCAAATTGGTGCTATCAGTGGGCTCAGGGGCTTTTTGGAGGAGTTTTGAGGAGTTTCCATGGTGTCTGGTGGCATTCGCTTGATATATTCCATCATCCGAGTAGTTTAGATTTTGTTCCGGTGCATTCCGACAACTCTCGGAAATTTGAGTTATTTGTGGGCTTAACTCAGCTGATTACGTTCAAGGTGGCATTCCAGGAGGAATACATGATGGAACACCTTAGTGTAATAGCTCATTGGAACCGGGACGAGGATACCTACATGATGGGACGGTTGGGCATGAGTTTCAGTGACCAAAGGAGACATGGTAGCCGATTTACTCTTTTTTGCATTAAAAAATAATATTTTAATAAGAGGGAAAAGTGCACCATGAATAAAATAATAATAAAATAATGCTCTAGAAGGCTCCAAGAGATCTATAAAAGAAAGGGAGGAGGCCATTGAGGGATATCTTTGGATCATATCATTCTCTTGTATGATAGGTTTGAGACGTGGTTCTCTACTTCAGTCGTAGCCCCAGGACGAAAACCCTTGGGTGATTTGTTAGTGTTGGACGGAAACCCAACTCTCTTTGAGGAGACTTCATTCAGAAGTTTCGCAAAGCTTCAGAGATATTGGAGTGAGGATCATTCAGATATTCAACAGGTGCTTCAGTGGATTCAATGGTAGTTGTTGCCGGAGGGAGAGTTCAGCAATTCAGTTTTGGAGGTCATCGTAGTGTAGTAGTGCAGCAAATCATATTGTTGGCCAGTTCTCCATCTCAGCTCTTTTTGGGTCAGATCTATATGTAACCCCAGATAGTATTTATAATAAAAGCTGAGATTCTTCCTGTTCTATATGGTATTGGATTGCAGTGTTTTATGTGTTTTTATTTTACATGGCAATCTTCTATTAGATGAATTTTGATTTTACGACATAATTTCGAGTTTAAGAAAATTCCTGAAAATTTAGTAAAATATCCCATTTGGGGATATTACAAATTTGAAGTATCCAAGACTTTCGTGACTTTCCATTATCCATCTACATCTACTCTGGCATGGGTGATGGACCAATCTCATAAGTATAAACCTGATTCCCCTTAGTTTCCTTGTGATCCAGGTCACCTCTAATCAATCATTTTTCAATGGAAGAAATGACCTCCTCATAATAAGATGAAGCTTGCTTCAATGGATCGGGAGGCTTGTGATCTGTTTCTTTGTTCTTTTCCCATTCGTCATCTGATCTAAGTTGGAATTTTTGTACCTATAATCTTTCCATTTCCTCCAACCTATTCTGAAAAATGATTTGATTAGGCTTCATAACATTTATTTCCTTAGCATGATTTGTTTCCATAGTGTTGATTAATTGCACTGTTTTTTCTTCCATGGCGAGCAACCTGTTTTGAATAGAGGTCATCTAGTTAGAATGATTGACCTCCATGGCCTTTATTGTGTGTGCATGATTTACTATTAATATTGTTTGATTGAGTTCTATGTTTTTAATGGGTTGAGCTTGGTTGAGTTGCATATCCTTAATCGTTTGAGTCAACTCCCTGATGAGATCCCTTTCATTCCCATTTGCTTGAGTTTTTGCTTTGATCTTTCGTTCATCTCCATATTTTTTTCAAAGGCATCAATGATCGATTCCAGAGAATCAAAACTATTAACAGGTAAGTCTATGAACCAATCCATAGCATCGCCATCTAATGGAAAGATGAAAGGTTTCATTTTAACGTCTTCATGGTTAATATCATGGCACCATTTGCTCACACAAAGGTGGAAATTCCTAAGGTGAGTTTCGGTGGTAATGGCATTGTTACCTAGAAACCAGGCAACTCATCAACAACCTCAATGGCTCCATCCGGAATAAAATTCGGTTAGCCTGGAATGTTAGTAAAAACACGAGGGACGAATAGATCATTCATGATGTCATGCTCACTTGACCCTGAAAGAGCAAATGGATATCAGAGAGACATTTCTGTCCAAGATTAGCAAGAATTCTACAAGAAAAAGGCTTCAAGCAAAAATCCTTGCAGAAAATGAAATAAGTGGGAGTCGCCACTTGAACAAGAATCTAACTCTAAAATCCAACATGCAAAAACCAAAAGTTAGTTGATTTTCCAGGTACAAGAAAGTTTGTCCCTGACAACAGCGCCAAAATTGTTATTGCCTTGCCGCCTACACCTACCTACTAGTTAGTGAGAAAAGCCTTTAACCCCACAAGGTGTGGTTGGTGGCAAGGAACTTAGAGAAGGGGTTGTCACACTAATCTCGACTCTCTCCGTTTAAGCTATCTCCTAGGTTAGCTATGGGGGTGGTCCCTAAAGAAAAAATAAGTTAAAGATGTGAGTTTTCTAGGAAGAGTTGTTCGAGTTAAATAGATTACTTCTTAAGATTTATAAGCAAAAGAGTGATATGAACAATAACTATCAATACATAAGATAAGCATGAAGCATATAAAAAACCAGTGCTTTCAAAGTATTGCTCTTAAAATGAAATTGTATTTGCTTAAATGAAGTGAAATGCTTTCAAATGGAAAGCAAAAGTGAAACAAGAAATTGTTTGCACAAGATATTATAAATGCAAGATACAAGAATGCTTTTAAGATAAATAAATTGGTGAATCAAAACATGTGAAGATATCTTGCCAAAATACAAGAAATTAGTAATCTACTTTGGAGAATGTACATGAGATGATAGAAAAACTTAAATGTTAGACCAAGATAACAACATGCAATTAAATTTGCAACATCAAATAAGAGTACTTTCCAATGAAACAAGATATATCAATCATCCATAAGCATAATGACCATTAAAATGACAACATTAAATGAAGTTGCAAAAGTAAGCAAATTTCCAAGTACCATAGAATTAAACTTATTGCAAAATTTAAGAGATTAAAATGCTTGCATCCAAAGTGCTTTTTGAAATAAGATTTGCATGTAAAACTTTAAACCATCAAAATAGCAAAAAAATTGAGAAATTTGCAAGTAAATGTGATAAGATAGTGCTCTTGGTTTATTTTATTAGTTATCTCTAGAGCAAGATTACAATTGAACTCTAATCCTCATACCTCACCGTCCCCCAAATATTTGGATCTCACAGTGAGAAGTCCATAAAGGTAGAGGGTCCCTAAAACGTCTATTCAACCAACTTAAGTTGGAGGTAAATTTTATTGATTCTTGGGGCATGTAAGATCTAAAATTAAATTAACAAGAAAATAAAAATTCAACTTCAACTTGAAATATATTTGTTTGTCATGAAATAAAATGTAGTTTTACTTATGCATCAAACATAGGATTGTAGAGTGTGCTCGATGGTGAAGCATAAGCAAATTTGAAGTATGATTTCAAGCTAAATAAACTAAAGTAAATATGCTTGTGTTAGCACTCCACCATTTGAAGTATGATTTCAAGCTAAATAAACTAAAGTAAATATGCTTGTGTTAGCACTCCACCAGTTCTCCCAAGGCTGAAAAGGAGACTAACAAAGGTAACTACAGACCACTTTAATCTAGTAGTTAGCCTTACCAGGCTGAGAGGGCTCTCTATGAGATCACAGTCAAGGATTTGATTGTGATATGAAGGATATTAGGCTAGATATGATAGGCTCAGGTAGGTTTGGAGTTGTTTTAGGGTTTGATGCTAGATCAGGGATGAAACAAGTAGCTAGGTCTAGGTATCAAAAGGTTTTACAGCTGCAAAGATATAAAGGAGAAAGGTACTAGTGGATCTATTATGGCTTTAGGGTTTTGTAGGTATGGTGGAGGGTCTGAAAAAGTAGAGGAATTTAATGAGCACATTTAATCATGAATTCATTAAAGTGGAAGCATGAAACAAAAAATGACATTCCCATATAAACAGAGTTAAATGAAAATAATTCTGCCTATTAAGTGTGAGGAAAGCCACTGAAGATACAAGATATGGAAAGAGGAGCTATATATCATTCATTAAAGACTATAACAAAGAAAATACATGATCATAAACTCACTGCACATGAATTCCTAGATAATAGCTGCAATTGCATCTTTTGATTTTTGAATATGAAAGTGAAAGTACAAGCTACAAGAGTTACAATCCTCTGATGTCCAACCAGTCAAATGACTCTGAAAATGATAGATATAGACCAAAACAACCTCTCCCCTCTCTCAAGGGTCAAAACCCTCAGTTGTGGAGCTGATTACATGATATTCTCAACAAAACCCTAATGTCTAGGGAGGTCAACCAATTCACCTCATCATAGGAAACTAGATACATTTGACCAAAAATTACATCAACAAGCATGTATCTACCTTATTTCACTATCAACCTACTCAATTACACTTCATGACATCACAAGATCATCATTATTCATCAATTACACAGGTAAAAACTCAAAATCGGTCAAAAGGAATGTGAAAAATTCATACTGGAGAAAACGCAGCGAATTCTGGAGAAAACACAATGTGCCTAGAGAAAACACATTGTGCTTGGGAAATAGGAAATTTGAAGGTCTTCCAAGTGTCCAAATGTTGATCTGAAAGTTTCTATGGATAACCCTGGATGTCTGCTACATGATATGATGTTCAAGCACTCAAAAAGGTGGCTTCTAGCCCTCCAAATCTTCATTCTCCCAAGAGTACTCAGAAAACACAGCGTGGCCTCCAAAAAGAGGGCAGAAAGGCCATTTTTTGCTAGTTTTTGGGCATTTTGACCCTCCAAAAGTTGTTGACATGGCTCCACCGCTGACTAGGATTGGAGTATGTGTCAAGAGGAATCCACCAATGCTGAGAATGCATCCATTGGACCTCCCAAACAATAGCGCAACGTGGCCCATGCTGCGTTTTTGCCTATAGGATTGGTTTTCAAAATTGCTCCAAAACTCTTCAAAATTGGTCCAGAGATGCCTGACAAAGTATATTATGCTACTAAGGAAGCATCAGTAAGTAGGTCCAAGTTATCCTTCTCTTTTTTACTAATTAGGGTTTCCTTCAGTTTTGCTTGCAATTGTTTGACTCGACTTTGTAAATCTGATTCCTTATGTAGTAGTGGGCAACCATGTGTTATTTCAACTTGTTGTCTCTGTTGCCCTTGTCAAGGAGATTCTCTAAGTGAATATGCACTTTATCAAGCCAAATCTCCCTATCTTCATTGATTTCCATGGTTATCCTTTCTTCAAATGTCAACTCTTAATTTGGTGGATTTTTCTCTCTTTCTTTCTAAAGTGCTCTTCGGAGACCCATGGTCCTTGGCCTTTTCCTTGTCCCTTGCTTTTCATGCTTATCTAAATCTTCACTGTCAACCATTGCTTTGCCTTTCACATCTTTCATGCTAGCTTTAAACTGATTTCTCTAAAGACAACTACTTCACCTTCAACTGATTGTTCTCTTGCTTTAGGAAGGAAATTATGAAATTAACCCTTGCCAAATTGTCCTTGAGTTCTTTCATCTGAGCATGCATCTTTCTCCTTGATGATCTGCTCTAGGTTTTCATGCTCTTCACTGGCCTCCTGGTCTACTATGTCAATGTCATGATGGATGAGCTCCTCATCATGCAAATATGTCTCATGCTGTAATGGTAATCCATGTTTTGTTGATGGTAATCCATGTTAAAAAACTGAAGCTAAGAAAATATGAAACTAACTGCTCCAATGGAAAGATCTCGAAAAATTAGGTTGTTTCAAAAAAAACGGCTTCCGAATGAAGAAGTTATGCCTTGAAAAAACGAGTTGAAGATGTCGAATAGATACAGGAATGGGATGAAGTGCGGCTTTTAAAAAAAAAATTCCGCCCCTTTTAACAATTTTTTTTTACAAAAAGAAGCTTGAGAAAGAGATTTGAACACAAGACCTCTATTCTCATAAACTAACTCCGAACCATGTGAGATAGTAAAAGGATTCAGTTATTGTTTGAAAGGAGGAAGGGTTTTTTTTTACTCTTCGGTGTGCGTGCCTTTTCCTACACAAAAACCGAGCAAAAAAAACGAAATGCAAAGCCTTACGACAGAATGTTAGATTTTCGGCTGCCCTTACCGGCAACAATCAGTTTTTTTGCTATTTCTGATTTCCCGAGATCGCACAAAGAAGCAGGGAAAGAGCATACACAGCAAAAAAAATCCCTTTTCCTGTTTCTGATTTGTTGAGATCGCACGCAGCACACAGCAAAGAGCATACACAGAGAAGAAGGTGCAGATCCGGCAAATAAATAAAACCTATAAACCAAAAATAAACATAATAAACCAAAATAAGCAGAACTATTAACAAATATAACTGCAAAAAAGATGCTTTATACCTCCAGATCTAAACTGTCATAACTTGGGTATCCGGAAACCTTTTCGCATGAAACGAAAGGCTTTCCTTGCTGTAATAGACGCTCCAGACACAACAGAGTAGTTCTCCAAGCCCAAAAATGTTCAGAAATAGTAGATCTACAAAACGGCATTCGCATGAAGTCAAATTGGCTTCGGATTTTGATCAACAACAGATGCGGCACTCAAAATAGCTCTGATACCATGTAGGAATTTACAGGGTAAGCTCCGTAGATCAAGAACCAAAGGTCACCGCTCAAAAACAGATCACAAATTAGTACACCAGTATAATCACGTGGTTAAAACCCTCAAAGAGGGAACAGTCCACGACCTGAACCAACGGGGCCACTTCAGGCAATTTATTAATATAAAATAAAAGTTACATATGTTTCTCTTATAAACGGTTACTGGACAAATGACCCTCCATAATATTCCCTTTTTTGGTGTCACCTATGACAGGGCTAGGGTGGACTTCCAGAGTTAGGAGCAGACCGGTTACAGGTACAGGTTGGTGTCATCAGTGGGGCTAGGGGATTTTTGGAGGAGTTTTGAGGAGTTTCCATGGTGTCCGGTGGCATTCGCTTGATATATTCCATCATCCGAGTAGTTTGGCTTTCATTCTGGTGCATTCCGACAACTTTCGAAAATTTGAGTTATTTTTGGGCTTAAGTCAGTTGATTACGCTCAAGGTGGCATTCCGAGAGGAATTCATGATGGAACACCTTAGTGTAATAGCTCATTGGAACCGGGACGAGGATACCTACATGGTGGGATGGTTGGACACGGGTTTTAGTGAGCGTGGTAGTTGATTTACCCTTTTCTGCATTAAAAAGGAATATTTTAATAAGAGGGAAAAGTGCTCCATGAATATAATAATAATAAAATAATGCTCTAGAAGGCCCCAAGAGTTCTATAAAAGAAAGGGAGGAGGCCATTGAGAGATATCTTTGGATCATGTTATTTTATTGTATGAGAGGTGTGAGACGTGGTTCTCTACTTCAGCCGTAGCCTCAGGATGGAAACCCTAGGGTGATCTGTGATTGTTGGACGAAAACCCTCAGGTGATCTGTGAGTGTTGGACGAAAACCCAACTCTCTTGAGGAGACTTCATTCAAAAGTTTCGCAGAGCTTCAGGGATTGGTGCAAGGATCATCTGGATCTTCAACTTGTGCTTCAGTTGGTTCAGTGACAGTTTTTCCGTAGCCGATTTGCAGTAGTCTTCTTGCCGAGTCGTCTACTGTTGATCAGCGGTTGTCATTGATGTCAACCCAAGTAGCACCAGGGGCTAACCCAATATTGCATGGGAATTTTGACCTACCAAATTAATATATTCTGGGTCAATAATGCTTTTGATGGTTTCTACTTGTCGAGATGCTCCCGTCGATATATGGCACGCCATGTAGTTCTTCACGGTTTGAGAGATATTCATGTTTGAAGTTTGTACCCCCAATTAGTGGGCTAAAACCCCATGGGGTTGGGGCATGGGTCACTGAAAAGTCATAATTAATATTTTTTTAAGCTCCTAAAATCCCTCCCATGTTCACTTGTTGAAGCCCCTCTCAACTTAAGCATTTATATAAATCGTGATCCTCATTTCCTCCTTATGCAAGGGATTTCGCCATCTGAAACAGGTCATCTTGGAATTTTTGCTCTAACTTTTTTTTCTACGAAGGTTCAAAAGCTGAAATTTTTATGAGGCAAAGCCGAAATCCCGAGGAAGCTGCAGTAAAAATTTCAGATCAAGGTGCGCAATATTTTTAGAGATATGATCTGTGGAAGTCAGGGTTTTTGCAGGCTCCTGAAATTCATCTCAAAGAAGTGACCTTGGTAAAATCGTCATAACTCTCTCTCTAAGTATCGGATTGGAATTCCATAAGAAGTGACAGATAGTGCATAGTCTATAGTTTTCGCTCTATCAATTTCAAAGCCAAATGAAGAAACAGTGACACGTGGCACGCTATACAACTGCGCTCTTCTGAAACAATCCATAATTAGAGCATTGTGAGAGATTGGGTATAACTCTCCCTTGAAGAATCAAAATTGGGTCAGACCTGTGGCATTGGAAAGACGACACAGAGGACTACTATTGGACAGAAAATCAGATATTGAGGATCTAAAATAACAAAGATACACCAGATTCAATATCGAGCTCCTAGAAGGCAAGAAAAAGCTAGATCATGTGTTGTCAAGGATTGCAAAGGACCGGACTTTCTACGGCAAAAAAGCAAGGAAAGGTGCATCAGAGGGTAGCATGACAAGAGCAGCAACCAAGGTGCATAACAACAACAAGAAGTTCATCATATGAAGTCTTCAAGTGGGCAGCACTGCATACAATCATTGTAAAGGTATCATTGTACTTAGTCATTGTAAATACATTATTGTACAAATTGTACTATTATCTATCTGCCAAGGGTTGAAGAGGCAGTGTTGGGAGGTCTAGGATCATCATTAGGTGGT
>CM076573.1:49163608-49396152 GCA_034641835.2 Pinus albicaulis | reverse complement strand
CCTCACCATTAGTCCAGCTATGACTTTCGGAGGTAACTGAAAATGACATGAGCAATTTAATATATCTAAATCTAACTACTGAAGAAAATGTTCAAGACTGAAATAAACAAAGCAGTACTGGAATTAAACAAAAAAAAACTAAGAAAAGTAAATTAGCAGCAGAACAATATTGATTCCATGTCATTAGTCAAAAGATATTCAAATGCCCGGGCTGCCTATTTGTAATCTGAAACAAGAACATTGATCAGTTAACAACAACATAAAACATGAAAGATTATGGACAGAAGTAAAATGTAAAGCATGAAAGATTATGAACAGAGATGAAGCATAAATACCATGAAAGATGCAATGTATAAACACGTGAATGACTTATGGCACAATGAACTTAAAGAAATAAAACAAGAAACTATACAGTAATACAAAAAACCTCAGCATGTGCAGGGGCCCTCTGCACCAGCCTTGGGCAACAGCCTTCAAATACGAATTACGCTTGGAAACAGAGTCTTCTTATATATTAAAATGCGGTCATAACAGAGAAATGATATTACAGCACAGTGGCAATGCAATTACATTACAGAGCTATATGGAGGCTAACTATTATGGGTATGAAAACGCGTTATTTATAACAAAGGTGATATAACTAATTCCCTAAAGTTTGTGCTGATAGAGACACGTGAACCATCACGTCCAGAGATCCAGCATCATGGCCGCGGTGAGGAGTAAATATATGAAGAGTGGATGTTGGATTCGGCTTATGGAGCCGTGTACAGGTGTTGATGTGTCTCCCGTAAATTAGAAACGGTCATACAAATCTTCACGTGATGAGAAACAGAGTCCTGTCACCGTGGGACTCTACGGTTGACTTCACTTGGCCACCTTTGACCACAACCTCCTTAGGTGAATTTTCCCGAGCCAATAGGACACAATCCATGTCCACATCATTTATGACTTGCCCATGTGGCTCGATTTGCCTGAAGACACCTGCAACATAGACTTTCACAAAATGGCTGCGGAAAGTGGCAAGATTCCGCAGCTAAATGAGCAAAAATCTAAATCAAACAGCAGACAAAAAACATAGTTAAAAACCATTTTAGATGCTCTTTTACAATTAATATGCAATGATATTGACAACTTAGAAGGTTCAGGTGAATGAAAAAGGTCTAGAAAGGTGTATAGGAAAGATTCTGATTTGAGACTCAACACAAGCTAAACACTAAATGAACATATCTAACATGACCTAACAATATACACATCATGATGATCACCAACATGTAAATTAATTACAACTGCAACATGAACATAAAATACATGGACCATATATATATATATATATATATATATATATATATATATATATATATATATATATATAATGTTAAAAAATATAAATGTCATGGATCAGCTAGTGGTAGTACAACATCAATAACTGTACTAGTGGAGGCCTGCTCAGTCAATGGTGCATCCTCGATGGTCGATGGTCAAGCCTGTTCATGATCATGACTAGTACTGATGGATGGATCAATAGGTGGTAGTACAACATCAATATAAGAAGTACTACTAGAGGCATGCTCAGTCAATGGTGCAGCCTCGACGCTCGATGGTCCAGCTTGCTCATGATCATGACTAGTACTGATGGATGCTGCAGGAAACTGACTAGACGTGGTTGATGGTCCAGCCTCATCTCCATGATGACTTTTATATGCTAGTGGAGCCTCATGCTCATCAGGCGCGGCGCGAGGTGAACGATCATGAGATGAGTTTCTGCTCGCAGATTGTCCATCATGTGTTTCGGCTCGACCATGCCTATAACGTGCAACAATCCTCCTCAGTCGCGTAACAGTTTTCATAGCTCCTATGACATGACGCATCAAGTTGTACATGTCACGCGGCATGCCTCTTCACATCTGTATTAGCCTATTATCAACCTGTATGTCTTTGTAATGAGTGGGCCTGATGCCTGCCTCAATAATCAATGCACTAAGTTGGTCGCCCAACTCCATGCTGTATCGAGTATCAGGTCGACCATGCCTAGCAAAAGGTGGTACCGACGCACCAACATGAGGAGCATGTCTCTCTGCACCGGCCTCCTGATCATGATCCTCGGCATCTTCCATGTCCTAATTGTCATCAGGATCCACACCTAGATCATGTGGTGGTTCCGGCATCTCATCGCCATCAAAAGAGACAATGTCTGCAAAATATATACAAGTACACAACAATAATTAGACAATTTCATTACACAATTTAATAAAAACAAGCTAAAGAACATGTTAGAATAAATATAAATAAAATAGTAATATTACCTCTATCATCTGGCAGCTCATCATCTGTGAAGAGGATGTTGGCACACCCTCGCCAGTCCAATACAGCATAAGGACAGGGGACCATAATGAAGGGATGCAGCTCATCAACATTGGCTAGTAAGTCTAGTGCTTCATGTGATATCTTGGCTAGAAACATAGCCTCTCCCCTCTTGGGCATCATCTGCCCCCACATGTGCATCCGAGCCTCTAACATCGGCCTACGAGGTTGCTGAAAAAAATCATGCCTCATCTCTGGAAACCTCTCAAAAAATAAACAAAAAATCTCTGAAGAAAAAGGGAAGTTTACCATCCCTTGTGCATGAGCACGACATCTATCTAAGGCTGTACAAAATTGCCGCAAAAAAATGACAGACCACCTGACAAGTCGTGCCTCCTGTACTAAAGAATCAACATAATATAGAAGCGGGAAACTAATGTGTTACCCGTCACTGGTGTTGTGTGAAATGGTCGAAATGAGAAGTGAGAGGCACTGCACGTCCTGTCTACCAAATGCACCAATACGTAACTGACCTCCAGGGACCTGAAACTCTAAAGGAGACAATACATATACTCCAATGTATCTCTGGGAGTAAACTAACTGACTCCCTGCTACACAACCAGCTAGAACCTCTGGGAACGAGGGAAAATCCACCCCTCTCCTCGATAGCCCCGTAATGAAATAAATATCCTCCTCAGTGGGTGTGTACCACTGATCAGGACCAACCTGGAAAGTCTGTTGGTGGGCATTCCACCTACGGATAAGATGTCTCAAAAAGACACTATGGGCCTTTAGGGAAGTAGCCTCCTCATAGAACTTGAGGAGGCCTACCTGCCTTAGGAGCCCCTGGGTATCTGTTGTAATAGGGCGAGGGTACACATCTCTCTCCCTCTCTCATGCCTCCCAATGGCGAAGCATGTCATACTGCTCCGCCTGTTGTTGCTATTGTTCCTCCTCTTCTCTCTGAATCATTGACATATTAAACAAAACAAAAAATTATTAAATCATACATGTATTTAGGAATATACATATATAATTTTTTTTGGAAAAAAAAAACAAATCAGTCGGTGCGCCACAAAAACAGTCATGCACCGGTTCCGGTGCGGCTTTTGTTTGTAAAGCACCAGAGGCGGTGCCCCAGATGACATACAATGCACAGTATGCAATGCACTTGAAATTTTTTCAAGCCCCGTTGACTATGTATGGTGTTAGAAAAGCGGTGCATTGACTAAAATATATGCCCCGGCGCATATAGTCGTGCCAGCGCACCAACTTCCTGACAAATTACATAGTCAACAGTGTGGTATTTTACCTGGCTACACCGTTGACCCTGTCGGAATATCGAATGCAGTGCGCTGATAGACACCGGGGTGGATATTTCCGTCAACGCACCGCGTTTCTATTCCCATGGTCACGGTGCGCCTCGCTAAATGACTACACCGCAAATTTTTTTAAATTTTAAAATAATGTGGGGCGCCTTTCGGTACCGCCCCGAACACAGTGCGCATATCGTTAGCACCGGTTGCAGTGCAGCCTGTAAATTTTATAGGCAGCACCGCTTACTAGTGCGAGCCAAACGGCTCGTGCACACCACACGACCAAAAAAAAAAAAAACCATTTTTTAATGGTTAATTTTTAGGTTATTTCAAATTATAATCCACTAGAAAGCTTAATTATGGAAAAACTAGAAAAATACCTATACATTTCACCGTCGAGAGGCATATTGGCTGTAGAATTTGCAAAAGAAAATTTGCCCACCGTTTTGCAAAATGGAAGCTGGAGATTGGTGGTTAATGCACAATAGCAGTGCGTGCAATGGGTGCAATGGGAGCACCAATGTCAGGGCGGCTCAAAGAAAGATAAATTGCATCGGTGGTTGAGAGCTCTGGAGTACTGAGAAAAGTGAAAAATATGGTTTTTTCGCCTTAATTTTTTTTATTATTTAACCATGTTCCGGTGTGCGGGGTTTTATAGGCGCACCGGTGCGGTTTCTTAAGAACGCACCAAGAGGTTTCAGATTTGGCGCATTGTTTTATGATGCACCGGGGTGGTTAATTAACACAACACTGGGCTTTTTCAGTTTTGGCGCTGTGTTTTATGATGCACCGGGGAAGAATAGTCATGAAGCATTAGTGCTTTACAGTAATAGGATGCACCGGGCGTGTGTGTACGGAGCGCATGGTGTCTAGTGTGCCAATGTTTTGTGCGACTGGTGCTTTCTCTTGTAGAGCACACTGGTGATTGAGAGCATAAAAGTGAAAAATGCAGTTTTTTTGCCGTAATTTTTTTTTTTTATTTAACCCTTTTTCAGTGCGCGTGTTTTATAGGCGCACCGGTGCTGTTTCTGATCAGCTGATCATGTCCAAGCTGAAAAAATGCTCAAAATGGAACTGCTCAGAATTGGTTGCAGTCTAAACGACTGAAAAGGTCTCGTCGCTGTGATTCTGGCATCATGAACGGGACTCAAATCCGATTTCGTATGTGAAAGTTACTGAAGTTCAAAAACGCCCATTGACCTTCAAAACAAGACGTTTTGACCCAAAAAAATTGTCATTTTTCAAATTTTTAGATGGCAAAATAAAATTAATTTTATAATATTTTAATGGGCCTAATATAGGGTGCCACATGGGCTGCCCAGAGGCTGCCACATGGCCCCAGGCCATTGGATTAAAGGTCATGTAAAATTTAGGAGGTCAAGGTGGGTCGAACCCTAGACTCGACACCTCGGGTAGGGTCGACCTGACCACTACACCACAGCCCACACATTGAACCACGGGCGAGTCGGCTCGTTCATAACCGAACAGAGGTAGTGTTGCCCGAGTCAGGCACATTACATGCACAATTGGGTCGTGTGTGGTTAACGAGCGGGATTTTAGGTTTAAGCCCCAGGGCTATGGGCTACAGGCTCGCGACCATGCGCCATAACCGTGGGCTAGGACCTTTGCAAACGGTGGAGTTGTAAGGCTTTAGCCCACAGGGCTAAGCCCCGGGGTCATACGACTTGAACCGAGGAACCAAGGGCTAAGTCCCATACAATTGGCGGAAATTTTTGGGTTAAGCACTCTGGTGCTAGCCCCCTAGACATGTGACCTGCAGGCTATGACCATGAGCGCGGTCTTTAAAGCATTAACCGCCAGCGCTAACCATTTTCGGGTTTTCTGCATGTGAACACGCCAATGAACTGACAATCACATTTATTTCTACCCCCAAACTTAGCACACAGTTCCGCCTTTTAAGCCATTCTGCCATTTTTTTCAAAGTTAACTAGAGTTCCTCCAGTTTTGGAGGAGGTTTTCTAGTGCCGCTAGGCAAAATTTGTTTTGGTCATAACTTTCTCCATTTTCAACCAAACAAGAAAAAAATTTAGTCAAATTTGGGTTTCTTGAGCATTCTGGAGTGTTTGGGATAGGTTTCAGAGTGAAAAAAGGTGTTCTTCAGCCATTTTTTCTTCAGAGAAGAGGAAAGTGCCACCAGGGCCATTAGGGAGATGGAACTGTATTGGATTGTACTTCACTGTTTGAGGTGAAACAAAAGCCATTTTTAGCTTATTTATGTCTTCTGAAGTCAAATTCACAGCTATTTTTGCATGTTTAGGCATATATTTCACTGTATAACCATTTTTAGAAACTTAATAGAGCAAGGACATGCCCATTGGGAGCCTTGGACCCGGTAGATGTAGCCCAGGAAGGGTGAATTGCCTCACCAGTTTGTTGTGTTATGCTATGGTGAATTTCTCTTGCTGTCTATTTTTGATATAATATGTTAAACACTAAACTTAATTAACATTTCCTCACACAAAAACTCAGAAACAATTACCAAAAACATTTTGTTTAACTTGCAAGACATGGAGAATACTTTGCACATTAATTTTAATGGAAATGGATACTTTGCATATCATTACAAATAGATCCATTTTTAGATCAAATGGTATCATAGCTAGAGTTTTACTCAGCATTTGTTCTTGTGCAAATATATAGTTGACTGTTTGCAAGTTTTGATGCTTACTAGGCTTAAACAAGAGAGGTGAAGGACATTTGGTTAGAGCACAAAGTAATCCTCAACCAAGAAGGGCCAGAGAGCCACCTCCAAGAGCCATAGAAGCAGTCTCAAGAATGTCTTCAAGAGAAGGAGAAGTTCCTAAAGACATTGATCCCAAAGAAGAGGAACGGGTGTTCCGAAAGGCTTTCTTAGACATGACAGAGATGGTAAGGATACTCTACCAAGAAAGGAATGATAGGCTTGTAGAATAAGGGTCTAGAAACCAGAAAGAAGAAGAGGGTTCTTCAGGAGGAAAGAAAAGTGATTGCAAGTCAAAGAAAGGACATGGAGGTAATGGTGATCCACCATCCCCATCTTCATCCTCTTCCTCTACATCGTCATCCTCTACTTCGGTGAATCGATCTCACAAGTCTAAAACCACTAGTAAAAGTCCATTTTTAAAGCTTGATGTTAAATTTGAGTTGCCTATGTTTAATGGTGAGGTCAATGCAGAGAAACTTGACAATTGGATAAGACAGTTGGAAGTTTATTTGAGGATACAAAACCTTCATGAAGACTACACCAAGATTCAATTAGCCTCTTTGAGAATGGAAGGAGCAGCATTGGTATGGTGGGAAGCCAAGACCAAGGATGAAATTAAAAAACATGGTAAGATCACTTTATCATGGGCTGAATTTATTTCCGCAATTAAGCAGGAATTTTATCCATTAGCTCATTTACAAAAGGCTATCATGAATTGGAAAAGTTTTAGACAACTTAAGGGACAAAGTGTTCAAGATTACACTCAAGAGTTTAGACGAAGGGCTTTATTACTTGGAATTGATTTGCATAGCCAAGAGACTTTGCTGAAATATATAGGTGGTTTACACAGCTATCTTATACATACTATCCTTATGTTCAATCCTACTAGTCTATACAAGGTTTGTGTTCAAACCACGCATTTAGAGGCTAGAGGTAAACAATCTTTTGATGGAAATGAGGGTAGTGAATTTAAAGGCAGAGGTAGAAAATGGAATGCAAACTCTAGGAAAGAAAAAGGAAAGTTATTTTGTAAAATCTATTCCAAAACAAAACCACGATGAAGACCATTTCTGGAAACTTCATCTGGAGCTGAAACCAGAAAAATTTAAAACCAAAGATAAGGCTAAATAAAAGGGCAAAATGGTTGCAAATGCTGAACAAGACTTAGGGTCTGAATCAGGTGATGAAACTAAAAGCATAGCCATGGTACTAAAGAACATAAAGGGGAAAGAGATTGTAAAAGAAACAAATCCCAGTTCTAGCACTTTAAACTGTCACATAGAAACTTCAAATGAAGAAAGGATGATAGAGTTGTTTCATGTGAGGATAATCTCAAAACACACAAAGATAGAAGCATTATTTGACAGTGGGTCTCAAGCAAACCTCATCTCAGAAGACTTAGTCAAGAAGCTGAAACTTCAAACCATTCCACATCCAAAGCCATATCCACTTGGATGGATTTGCAAGGATGCTAATTTACAAGTTTCAAGGAAGTGCATGTTGTGCTTCGCCATAACAGCTCATTATGTTGATTTGGTTGAACTAGATGTGGTACCGCTTAACATTATAGGTGTGGTTTTTGGTAGTTCGTATTTATATGACAGAAAAGCAATCTTCCATCTCCATGAGAACAAGTATCATCTGTTCAAGGATGGCAAGGAGTTTATTGTGAGAGCACATCGGAAGAAGCTAGAATCTTCTTTAGTGAATGCAGGGAAATTGAAAAGGGTTGTCAATGCAAGTCAAAATCTGACTTTGTTGATGATCAAACAAAAAGATTTTGTACATAATCATTTTCATGTTATTGCTGATGTAAATGATGATATGTTTCAGTCTGAAAGCAAGTCGTCTTTGGAAGAAGATGACAAGATGTTGCACAAAGTGTCTTTGGTGTCGATCGGTGCAATGAACAAAGTGTCGGTGCAAAGTGGTGCAAGAATCCATCAGAAGGAAAAGCATGCAAGCAAAGAGGGCACAAAGTTCAACAAGGGTCATTGTTGGTTTCAGAATGGCAGATTGGTATGGCGAGAAAACTTGGTCGGGAATCGACACAAGTACATGGCTCATTCGGCAAAAATTTTCCATGAGGACAATTGGCAAGGTGAATCTCAATTTCAGTTTCCTTTGAAGGTAGACCATTGTAGGAGCAGTATGTTTTTTGCAAATTATAGTTGTCGTTCTACAAATTTCAAAAATTTGCATCATGACTCAGTCAAGGTTAGCAACAGTCGGTCCGCAGATTCAAGGAAGAATTTATCTTTTTATGAGAGGCTCAATTTGATGAAGTCAAGGAGATTTCAATGGTTCAAGGTTGGAATATTGGAGAATCAGTCTCTTCATCTTCAATTTCTATAATTCAGAGATATTTTGGGGTCCAAAAGCTTCCCATTTGGGAGGTGTGATCAGGTGATCATGTCCAAGTTGAAAAAATGCTCAAAAATGGAACTGCTCAGAATTGGTTGCAGTCTGAACGACCGGAAAGGTCTCGTCGCTGTGATGTTGGCACCGTAAATGGGACTCAAATCCGATGTCGTATGTGAAAGTTACTGAATTTTGAAAACGCCCAATGACCTTCAAAACAGGATTTTTTGACCAAAAAAAATTGTCATTTTTCAAAGCTTTAGATGGCAAAAAAAAAAAAAAAAAATTATAATGTTTTGATGGGCCTATTAGGTGCCACGTGGCCTGCCCAGAGGCTGCCACGTGGCCCCAGGCCATTGAATTAAAGGTCATGTAAAATTTAGAAGGTCAAGGTGGGTCAAACCCTCGACTCGACACCTCAGGTAGGGTCGACCCGACCATTTCACCACAGGCCGCACATTGAACCACGGGCGAGTTGGCTCGTTCATAACCGAACGGAGGTAGTGTTGGGCGAGTCAGACACATTACATGCACATTCAGGTCGTTTGTGGTTAAAGAGCGGGATTTCAGGTTTAAGCCCCAGGGCTATGGGCTGCAGGCTTGCGACCACGCGCCATAATCGTGGGCTAGGACCTTTGAAAACGGTGGAGTTATAAGGATTTAGCCCTTAGGGCTAAGCCCCGGGGTCATACAACTTGAAGTAGGGAACCAAGGGCTAAGCCCCATACAACTGACAGAAAGTTCTGGGTTAAGCACTCAGGTGCTAGCCCCCTAGCCACGTGACCTGCGTGCTATGACCATGAGCGCGGTCTTTAAAACATTAACCACCAGCGCTAACCATTTCCGAGTTTTCTGCATGTGAACAAACCAGCGAACTAACAGTCACATTTATTTCTGCCCCCAAACTTAGCGCGCAGTTCTGCCTTTTAAGCGATTCCGCCATTTTTGTCGAAGTTAACTAGAGTTCCTCCAGTTTTGGAGGAGGTTTTCTAGTGCCACTAGGCAAAATTTGTTTTGGTCATAAATTTCTCCTTTTTCGACCAAACAAGAAAAAAAATTAGTCAATTTTGGGTTTCTTGAGCATTTTGGAGTGTTTGGGACAAGTTGCAAAGCGAACAGAGGTGTTCTTCAGCCATTTTTTCTTCAGAGAAGAGGAAATATACACTAGGGCCATCAAGGAGATGGAGCTGTATTGGGTTGTACTTCACTGTTTGAGGTGAAAAAAAAGCCACTTTTAGCTTATTTCTGTCTTCTAAAGTCAAATTCACAGCTTGTTTTTCCTTTTTAGGCATATATTTCACTATATAACCATTTTGAGCAACTTAATAGAGCAAGGACATGCCCATTGGGAGCCTTGGACCCGGCAGATGTAGTCCAGGAGGGGTGAACTGCCTCATCATTTTTTTGTGTTATGCTATGGTGAATTTATCTTGCTGTGTATTTCTGATATAATATGTTAAACAGTAAACTTAATTAACATTTCCTCACACAAAAACTCAAAAATAATTACCAAAAACATTTTGTTTAACCTGCAAGACATGGAGAATACTTTGCACATTAATTTTAATGGAAATGGATACTTTGCATAGCATTACAAATAGTTCCATTTTCAGATTAGTTTCATACGAACGCACCAGTCTGCTTCTGTTTTGGCGCGGTGTTTTATGATGCACTGGTGTTGTTTCGTAACACCGCACCAGGCGGTTTCTGTTTTGGTACGATGTTTTATGTTGCACCGGCGCAGAAGAGTTGTGAAGCACCGGTGCGTTACAGTAATTAGACGCACCGTGAAGGTGAGTATGGAGCGCACGGTGTCTGATGTGCCAATGTTTTTTGTGCACCGGTGGCTTCTCTTGTAGAGCGCACCAGTAATTGAGAGCTCTAGAGCATTAAAAAAAGTGAAAAATCCAGTTTTTTTGCCGTAATTTTTTTTTAACCCTTTTCTGGTGCGCGTGCTTTATAGGTGCACCGGTGCTGTTTCTTACAAATGCACCAGTCGATTTGTGTTTTGGTGCGTTGTTTTATGATGCACCGGTGTTTTTTCTTAATGCCGCACTAAGCGGTTTCAATTTTGGCGCGGTGTTTTATGATGCACTGGCGCGGAAGAGTTGTGAAGCACTGGTGCTCTACAGTAATATGATGCACCGAGCGGGTGTGTGCAGAGCGCATGGTGTCTGGTGTGCCAATGTTTTGTGTGCATTGGTTCTTTCTCTTGTAAGGAGCATCAGTGCGATGTTGAATGATAAGCGCACCAAGCGGAAAACATCCACAAAACCCTCTGCCTACCAACCTCCTCTAGTAACCTCTGCTAAAAACGGATGTATGGGGTATTTTTATAAGGGGTTCCTCAAAAAAAATCCGCTAGAGGGTATTTTCCTTGTAGTTTCAAGTCAACTCGACCTTTGACACCAGGCATTTATTCCTATAATATTTGGGTCAACAAAACTTCTACTACCAAAAAAATGCACAGGTCAAAAAATGTGAGCACGCTAATTTATTTTCCAAGCAGGTCAAAAAAATTCACACATTGATTTCTTCATGCAATGCATATTGGCTACTCCACGCAGCTGAAAATCTCTCTCTGCTCCACACATGTATTCTATGGTGATTGCTCGATCATCATAACATCTCACTCTGCCTTTGCACGCTTAGTGATGCAACAATCCTCTTGCCCTCTTAATCACAGGTTCACAAACAAAATACTCACAACGAAACTCCCCAAAGAGCATCACCAATGCTCTGATACCAAATGATGAACCTACCAGGACAAAACTACTTTGTCCTCTATTCAAATTATGGTTTCATGCACAGATCTATTTTAGAAAATAAAATGGATCCAAATTTTTAGCATATAACTTTCCCATGCCTTACTCCTTACCTTCAATTCGTTTTTTTCAACTTACTGGAGCTTGAATCGATATCTTTGTCAATTGTTGAGGAGAGGGTTAACACACAGGTGAAACCGTAGCGTAGCATTCACAAGTGTATGCATAGCGTTTCTAGGGTATTTACATAGCATGCAGGGTGTTTGTGTAGCATCTGCAGGGTATGCGCAACACCTGCACAGTGAATACGTAGTGAAATTCATAGCAGCCACAGTGAATGCGTAGTGTATCTTTGTCCTTCGCACCAAAACACATCACCACTTGGATCACTACTGTGAACCAAAACAAAATCAGAATCAAATACTATAAAATAATCTATAGTTAATCTTCTTGCAGGTAGCTTTTGATTTACATATATGAACAGGTTTTTTTTAAATGTCTGATAAAGTGGGAAGCTTCATAGTGCCCTTCTTGATCGAGGGAAGGGTGAATTTCCCAACATCAGGAATGTGCATGGTGAGGCCAATCTCCAATGTATAATCAATATCCCAATCCCTTCCAACATCTTTCATGATAATCAGCAAAAAATCGTAAGGCGTTGTCACTAGAATGATCATGCATGTCTTGAATTCGAGCAAAGGGATCGAAGAAGAGCTCTGGATTGCAATAATTCCCCTTCACGGATGTTGGAAATGGAATGGTCATTGGAGCCGATCCAATCTACTTCTGTAGTTTCTTCTTTAATTCAGATATCTCATTCTTCAACGAGTTCCTGTCCTCATAACTTTTGTCAACTTTTTGTTCCTTAGATTTCATGTATTCCTCTTGGAAGTGCTTCACACGAACTTTGTGCTGATTATAATCCTGACTTATTCACCATTTGCATTTATTTTATGGACAGAAAATACGCAGGGAAAACATAAGACTTCCAATTCATTGTGTATACACATCGCCTTTAGCATAGGAATATGCCAGAACATACAAGGGCTAATGCTACAATCCAAGGCCTTCATTGTGCTTTAGAATTAAAACACATCTCATCACTCTCACCACACACTATTTTTTTTTTTTTTCATTAATATAACAGAATATATTTACAAAGGCCAACAACCATATTCATAAGGCCCAAACTACAACCCGGGGCCAACCCCGAATGCTTCAAAAGCTTACAAATATATACAAAGAGGAATCTAAACTAATTATAGTTTAGATCTCTCAATCTCTCCTAAAGATTCTCCCAAATCCATTCTTTACTCAACCAAAATCCTATATTATATCTCTAGATCCCTAAGATCCTTATGAGATCTCAACTAGCCTAAATCTCTCATGTTCTCCTACATTCGAGAACATTTACAATTAAATATATGAATTAAATCTATCCTATATCTCTCACATAAATCCACTCAAGAATTAGGAAAATACAATTAATCAAGCCTTAGGAAACCAACTTCCTAGGCAACAAAAGAACCCCTAGGTCTATCATATATACATGTATTTTGGAAGCAGGATGCTCCTGCATCAGAGGCAGCATAAACATTGATTCAAGAAAGAGCTCAAGGTTTGGAAAACTAGTAAAAAAAACATTTACGCTAGTTTGTGATGCATAAAAAAAAGTATTACAAAAACATGAGGTGTCAACCTAATATTTGCTTTTCATCACACCAAGAAGTAAATGTAACTTTGTTGACTAGATTGTAAATGCAAATAGATATGTTTCATGTGAGAATGCACATAGAAAAGAGTAATGAGACAAACCAATGTAGGGAGAATTACTTTAGATGAGAGTTGCGAAATTGTCTCAAGGTAAAAGTGCAATTAATTACAAGTTAGTCTATAGATCAAAAGACTTGTGAAAAAAAAGATTTTTGAGAACCACAAGGCAAGTAGCACAAAGTATCGAGTATGATGAAATATTTGCATCTGTGCTAATGAGTAAAAATAAGAAAATATAAAAATGTTCAATTAAATGAAGTTTTAGGAGAGGAAATATACATGCAGTCACCCCAATGATTCATCCAAAATGGGATACTGCGCCTTGAAGTTATAAAATACATTCATAGACTCGGGTTCTCCCACACTCGTATGCAAATTGATAAGCACTTTAACGCGTATTCTAAAAAGGCCGTGTTTTCGCCCAGAATCCGGTAATGATTTTCAGAAAATCTGGCAAATATTTTCCCAGAATCTTGTTTACAGTGGTTAAACTTTAGTATTTTGAGTGTCCTAAGGGTTTTTGATAGTGTTGAATCCATTTCCAGCATCAAAAATGGATTCCAAACACTCCAAGCACCTGATTTTTTAAGTTTTAGTTGACCGGATTCCAGCAGTTTTCTGCCGTCCGAGCTATTTCACGGGCTCGGTAGACAACTCCGCACTTTAAAGTAAAAGGGTTTAGGAAAAAGTCAACTGCAACAAAATCAGGGAATAAAAATCAAATGTAGTTATGGTGTTGCATCTGGATGATTAAAAGCTAAGCTATACAAAACCTTTGAATCATTGCTAGGTCATAGTTTTAGGGTCTAAAATATGACACATGATAATATCTCTTTGTCTGAGTTGTTTTTAAGTGCGATTTGTTGAAAATTTTTCTAGTTTATTTTTTTCTGATCTAATTTGTCTCTGTCTAAAATCTAGTAGGAATTCATTGAAATCACAAGTTTGATAGGTAAGTCTAGTTTGATGGGTAAACTCTGCACAATTGAAGTGCCCTAGGGGTTTTTCAGGGTGTTGAATCCATATATGTAGTCAAAAAACCAGTTTAAAGAACACAAATCAAGATTTCAGCACAAATTTTTCCTAGATTTTAACCAAAAAGCCACCAAAAACTCCAAAAACTCGCACTTAAAAACAACTACTCTTTCTGTCCCCCACCAAAATGCACAAAACATACTAAAATTTTAATGTGAAAAAATGCAAGCCAATAGCAGTGTTACTAAAGTAGGAATGAACCTTCTGAAATTGTGATGACTTCATGCTGTTGAGATGGCTTTCTATGGACTGGGTAAGGAGTTTCATCTACTTCGGTACTACCAACCCATTACAATTCATCCCAAATACACAAGATGTTCAACCCATTACAATTCATGTCAAATACACAAGATGTTCACTTATATATGTAGCGTGACAACTTCAAATTAGTTGAGAGCATGCAAATTAAGCAGGATGAATCAATGAGAGAAAAGCCACTAGTTACTCATTCACATGAAATCGGCGATTCTTTTGTAATTTAACAAGAAGCAACGAGTTCTTGCATTGTTGTCAACAGAAAAGGACTTCAAAGTGGCAGTGAGTGCACCATCTAAAACAATGTGTCTAAGGAGGGTTCTAGGCGGGGAACCTTCATCCACTATGAAAATCATAGTGTGATTCAGCTAAAAGAATTTGATGTTTCATACAAATACTAAGCTATATTGAATTTCATCATCATCATTAAAATTACAAATGCAAATACAGAACAGAGGTTTTGAGACGGTATACTAGAAAACTGAAGACAAGCCTGCTAACAATCTTCACAAAAGCATTGAGGAATACAATTCAAAATCAAGAGGAAATGCGTGATCTAAAAGAAAAAAAATTGTCATAAGGAGTGTTGGACATTGTTAAAGGATATAATGCCCATTTTTAGTTGGGTGTCGTTCGCAGGGTTAAGACGGGCTAGGACATGTCATTGTAGGGGTGAAAATGTTTGGTTGGAGAATAGATAATTTGGTGCTATAAATGTGAGTTACTATGCAAAAAAAATTAAGGTGTTAATTGTGAAAAGTATGTCGTGATAGAATAACCAACCAGTGTGAAAATTATAACGTGATATAATAACCAAGAGTGTGAAAATTATCTCTTCTCATGCCTAGATGGAATAAACAGTGTTCAAATAAAGACATGTCTATTCAAGGGTAAAAAATTCATTTTATGATTTAAATGTGTGTTGGCAACCGGCATTCACATTTCCATGTCGAAGGAAGACGTATTTGTGGAATAGACATGCATGGGTCATCATGTTTTTTTGGTTGTTAAGGGAAAATTTTAATCACTTCCACGAAAAGGTCATTGCAAAATGCATTTAATATTTTGAGTGTCACATCATGATATCCAATGCAATGATTTGTTTTCAAATTGGTAAGGAAGTCAAAGTTTTAGATGTCACAATTGAAGAGCAACTCATTTTGAAGACCGTACGGTCATTAAGAAATGCTAATCTGAAGTTTTGAACATTTATCAGCAAGTTTGACAAAATTACATTCTAACAGCTTGGAGATATCAAATCAGCTCGCCCCGTGCGGTAAGTGTGAATATTATACGATTTTTTCTCATTGTGTTTGCAATATGGTTAGTCTCAAGATCATGTCAATTTAGAGCCAAAACTGGAGGAAATTATATTAGTTTGGGGTCTGGAACCTACCCAACAGAATTTGAAGAAGGTAAATCTGTCAGCTAGGTCAACACTTAGCAAACGAGGAGGTGTTGCACTGGAAGTCGACAGTGGTATAGGGTTACTGGAACAGCCAAAAAGTCTTTCCACAAAGGCGGTTTCCTGGTTGCACGCAGTGGAGTCACTCATCGGTCTGGAGAATGCAATGTTTCAAGGGGCGGATGTGTTTAGTTCTCTGGCGGATTTTCGGGTAAGTCCATTATGTCCTTCGTTTGTCTCTGTTACAGGTCCATTAATGGGAGGGCTTGAAGATATTGTGAAGGGTAGTGGATTAATTTGGCCGGAAGGGTTAAAAGCATGCCTATTAAAGGAGTTGGAGGCGGTTTCCCGAGGTGTGGGTCATAGAATTGATAAAATACATGGGTGTAAATTCATGGTTTCTGTTGTTTTTCCTAAATTTGTTTCAATTACTAGCCAGGAAGCGTTGCATGGGGAGCCTCAGTTTAAAGGCTTTCCAGTTTTGAAGGAGTTGTGTTAAATTTGGCAACTAGTGCCAAACTCCACTTCGCACTGCTCATATGATGGAGATGATATTTTTGTTGGATTCCTCTTTCGGAGAGGTGCAAGATTGATCAAAATATCATTTTGTTTGGATGAGCAGAAGTTGGAATTTAAATTTATTTTTCACAAATGTGAAATTTTTCAAGGTCAATCAGAATTGTAATGTAGGCTCACAAGCCCCAAAAGATGTGTCACACACCCTCATTGATGGATATAAATAGGAGAGACTAAAACTTCATTTTAGACATCATCTCCTCACACAATCTCTCTCCTTCTGATTGGTTTGTACAAACTTAAGAGACATTCTCTCTCCTTTTGATTGTGTGAAATGTTTGCTGAAGATTTCAAACTGTTTAAGGGTTTCTGTTGTAGCGTTGACCAGTTTAACCTTGGGTCAACTCACATTATTTGACTTCGATTTTTGGGACAGATTCCGAGTTTGGGAGACCAAATTTGGTGGCATAGAAATTGAGAAATTCAGCGTTGATTTCACTGTTGCGTTGACCACAGCGTTGACTATAGATTTGACCGAATTTTGACTGCGACATTCACCATGTAAGATTGAGAAATTGCAAATTGTTTTGGGCTGAATTTGATTGTTTCATGAGGTCAAGTTTGACTAGCTTTGACCGAGCTCCATTGGGAAAATTTTTGTTGTTTTGACCATCATTGACTTTGTTGGCTAGGGCATCCTGTTGACTGTTGAAAACTGTACTTTCTCTCTACTGAATTTGAAGAATAACAAGAAGATTTGATCAAATGGTTTTTCCCTGGCATCCACCAAATTATTGTGTCATCTTGTCTTGGCTTGTCTTCTGGTTGTTTATTTATGTTCTATCAATATTTATTGTCAATGTTAATGTGATTGTTGAACAGGAAATTGAATTGGGCTAATAAGAAATATTGAAGTAAATTTCTCTAAGCATAGAACATACCATTGTTAACTAAAATTAACATGGTATTAGAGCTGAGGTGAAGACAAATCCCAAGGACGAGTGAGAAGAGCAATCACTGCTAAGGAGTAAGGAACTATATTCCCTCATTAAAGTATGTTATTCTTTTTGGGTATTTAAATATCCAGACATCATCAATTTAATGAGGTTGATTAACCTCATTGGTTGGTTCTGTTCGGAAATGGATCACTGAAATTTGATTACACATGGTATTACAGTTGAGGTGAACACAAATCCCAAGCAAGAGTGAGAAGAGCAATCACTAAAAGTTGATTAGACAAGGACCAGTGTTAGTGGCTTCCTTATCATACTTCAAATCTAATTACAAGCTCAATCATAAGTCTAATTATCATGCTTGGAAAATGTCCTTGGATCTGACATTGGAGGAACAAGATGTTATGGATTATGTGCAGGGAAAGATCATTGAGCCTCCATCAAATGCACTGGTTTCCATTAAAAAAAAGTACAAGAAAGGGGAAAACAAGGCGAAGAAGATCATCAGGGATTCTATTCACAAGCACTTGGTTGCTTATATCTCTGAGCTAGGCACATCTAAGGAGATGTATGATAAGTTGGTTGGCATGTTTAGGGCTAGCAATGCTAATAAAATTCTATTTTTGAAGAACAAGTTGAAGAACATCAAGAAGGACAAAGGAGAGTCCATCCAATCCTACTTCATGAGGCTCACTGAAATCAAAAATGATCTCTTGGCTATTGGAGAGGTCATAGCTGACTGAGAGCTCACTCTCATTTCTCTTGAAGGACTTCCTGGGCATGGTATGTACTCAATACCACTATTCTCAATACTAATATAATTCCTTATTTTGATGAATTGTTGATGAGATGCACTCAAGAGGAGACAAGGATGATGGAGAGAGACCATTCCTCAAATGGAAATGGAAGTGAACCTACTACCTTCACCGCTCATGCAAAGAAGAGGAATAATGTTGGTCCAAGAAATCAAAATCAAGGAAGAGCGGGTCCCAAAGGAAGGAAGGGTAGATGTTACAATTGTAACAAGTTTGGTCACTATGCTAGAGAGTGCCCCAATTAAGGGACTCTCACTGAGATGATGACTACAACAACAACAACTTCGGGGGAAATGGAAATCAAAGGAACAACAGGTTAGACAACAAAGGATAGAGAAAGTCTCTCTCTAATCGAAATGGAAATGGTCAACCTTTCAAGAGTTCAAGGAACTCCAAGTATGATGAATCTAATGTTGTTGAGAAGAAGATAAATGAATTATATTCTTATATCTTCCCTCTCTATTGCATCTCCTCCTGACACCCTGGATAACTGGTTGATTAATAGTGGTGCGTCAAGGAACTTCACTAGATATAAAGAGGCCCTCTCTGATTTGATTGAAAATGATACAAATTTGGAAATTAGCTTTGGAGACAATGCCACCTATCCCGTGAAAGGGACAGGGAATGTGACTCTTCATCTGAATCAAGGTCAAGTCCTCCGTTTGCAAGATGTGTTGTATGTACCTCGGCTGAAGAAGAATCTAGTGTCTATCTCGAAAATGGAAGACAAAGGATTCAAGGTGGCATTAATCGATGGAAAGGTACGCGTTTGGAAGAATAATTTCAAAAAAGCATTCACTCTTAGTTTTAGGGTTGATACACTTTATCAGGTTGGAGGAAGTTCGTTGGGAGCCATGACATGTAACACAACTCTTCAATCCAAATTATGGCAACGGATGTTTGCACATCTTCATTATAAAGCCCTTCCTGAAGAAAGGAAGGTGGTCACAGTATGCCCGATTTCAAAGATGATCATGAAGGTGTATGTTAGGGTTGTGCCGAAGGAAAGCATACAAGGGGACCATTACCCTCAAGTGTCACCAAGATTTCTGACATTCTACAATTGATTCATTATTATCTATCTGGTATGTTGCCCGTAACATCCTTGGGAGGATGCCCATATTATGTCACTTTCATATATGACTTCTCCTGCAAGACATGGATATACTTCTTGAAGAAGAAGAACGAAGTATTCAAATGGTTCCACATTTTCAAGGCCTTGGTTGAAAATCAAACTAGAAAGAAGATCAAAATTTTGAGGACCGATCATGGAACCGATTATGAGTCAAATAAATTCAATGACTATTGTAGGGAAGTTGGCATTAAGAGGGGGACCACTATTTCGTATACTCCCGAACATAATGGTGTTGTCAAAAGGAAGAATAGAAACATTCTGGAAGTCGCCCATGCCATGCTTTATGACCAAGGTCTTCCAAAGTTCCTATGGGGATAAGTTGCCAACATCGTTATCTATGTTCAAAATAGATGTCCACATTTAGCATTGGACTCTAAAACTCCTGAAGAAGTCTTCACTGGTAAGAAACCTGATGTTTTTCATTTTAGAATTTTTGGAAGTCCCGTATATTTTCATGTGTCAAAAGAAAAGAGAAGCAAATTGTATGCTTATGGAAAGAAGGGAGCGTTTGTGGGATATAGTGAAACCTCGAAGGCATATAGAATCTATTTGTCTGGTCAAAGAGAATTGGAGATATTTCATGATGTCACCTTCGGCGAAGATGTTTCTCTTAGGAAGGTTAGAGATCTTCCTATCTCAAAGGAAGATAAAAGAAGAAGCAGGAAAGCAGAAAGAACCAAAGGATGAACCGATGCCCGAAGTTGAAGGTCTGATGGATCCTATAGATATGCCTTCTTCAAATAAAAAAAGGCCCTCATGGCTTAAAGAAACTCTGGAAGATTTCGAGAGACATATTTCTCCAAGGGGAACATTCTGTGAAAGTAAGAAGTTGAATAGGTACCAAGGGTACTTAGTAGCCATGAGCACAATCGTAAAATTTTAGCCCGGAATGTTTGAAGAAGTTGTGAAGAACAAAGTTTGGAAGGATGCTATGAACGAAGAATATGAGTCAATCATGAAAAATGATGTCTGGGATGTGGTCCCTAGACTGAAGGACAAATTTGTAGTCACCTTGAAATGGCTCTTCAAGATCAAGCATGGAGACTATGGAAGTGCTAAAAAATTCAAGGCAAGATTTGTTGCCCGAAGCTTCTCGCAGAAAAAAGGAATAGACTGTGATGAAATATTTGCACCTGTTGCCAACTACACCACCATCTATTCGATCATTGTCCTTGCTGCATCGCAAGGATGGAGTCTACATCAGATGGATGTTGAGATTGCCTTCTTACATGGCTCAATCAAAGAAGAGGTCTATGTGAAACAACCTTTGGGGTTCGAGATAGAGATACACATGTATGCAGGTTGAAGAAAGCCCTCTATGGGTTGAAGCAAGCCCCTAGGGCTTGGTATGAGAGGATCTATAGCTACTTGATGAAGTCGGGCTTTACTCGAAGTGATGTTGATCCAAACCTTTACTTTAAGGTTGCTAATTACAAGCCTCTCAGTCTAGTTCTCTATGTGGACGATCTCTTCCTGACAGGTGTTGACCCTCTTATTCATAAATGTAAGAGGGAGCTAGCTTCTGAGTTCGAGACGAAGGACCTAGGACTAATGCACTATTTCCTAGACCTAGAGGTCTGGCAAAAGCCAGGTGAGATTTTCCTTTCTCAAGGAAAATATATTGTGAAGCTGCTAGAAAGATTTGGGATGGTGGACTGCAAATTCGTGACTACTCCAATGGAGTTCAACGTTAAGAAGTTGTGTTGAAGTGTTTTTGGGCCCGATTTGGGAAATCCTAGAAAGGGTCATCAACTCATAGGGGGCCTGATGTTCTTAGTGAACTCACGTTAGGACATTTTTTTTGCAGTGAACACGTTGAGTCAATACATGCTCGAGCCTCATCACATTCATTGGATTGGTGCCAAGAATCTCTTGAGATATCTCCGGGGCACAATCAACCATGGGCTGAGATACACTTTCGGAAGTATGAGGCTCCATTGATATACCGATGTCGACTGGGAAAGAAGTGTGGTGGATCATAAGATCACATCTGGATGTTTCTTCACCTTAGGTTCTACTTCAATCTCTTAGATGTGCGGGAAGCATAAATTAGTTGCTTTGAGAACCATCGAGGCCGAATACATTGCAGCAAGTATGGCCTGTTGTGAAGTTGTTTGGTGAGAAAGCTCTTTAGTGAGTTGTTTGGGCATGTGCTGGATACCACCGTGATCCTTTGCGACAACCAAAGTGGGATTCGACTTTTAAATATTCTCATGTTCCACGACCGCTCCAAGCATATTGATATCAAGTACCACTTTATCCGAGATATGGTACAATGAGGCATCGTAAGGCTCCATCACAACGGGACTAATGAGCAGATCGTAGATATTCTCACAAAGCCCCTGGGGAAGGTAAAATTCTTAACCTTCCGTGAAAATCTTAGTATCATGGGCAGACCCTCTTATGAGGGTCTCACTTGAGTTGGACTTTGAGCTTTGGGATCTCTTGGGAGCTTGGAGATAGCTTCTTGGAGCTATAAGCAACCACGGGGCTAAGTTCGTCTTACCTTGTTGGTGTGTTATTTCCCCACTGTTATGATCTTGAGTTGTTCATCATCTTTTGATCTATGCCCCACATACATCCTACCCATGTAGTCTAGGACTCATGGTAAGTACCTCTCATATGGCCAGTGAGTTGGGAAATGAGGATAGAGACCATAGCATTACCGATGGACGCATCATGTATTGTTGTACTCTCTATGTCTAGGATGGGTTTTGTCCAACAACTTGATCTGAAATCAAGTCTGGTTGAGGTTTTTACCTCTAAACTGACTTCGAGTCAGTGGCGAGCGGCAAGGTCTTTGTGACTCACTCTCGATCATATCTTCTTTATTATTTCTTCTACAGCAGAGCAGAGCCGAAAAAGTACATAGACAGCAGGATGACACAGGATGACAGGATGATATATGATAGTACATGATGGTACTGGATGAAATGATTGCACAGGTTGACGTATGGATGGACAAGTGGAGTTCTCCCTAGTTATGAGGGAGTGCTAAATTCGGCAACTAGGGCCAAACTCCACTTTGCACTACTCATATGATGGAGATGATATTTTTGTTAGATTCCTCTTTCAAAGAGGTGCAAGATTGATCTAAAAATCATCTTGTTTGGATGAGAAGAATTTGGATTTTGAATTTATTTTTCACACGTGCAATTTGTCAAGGTCAGCCAGAATTTTAATGTAGGCTCACAAGCCCCAAAAGATGTGTCACACACCCTCATTGATGGGATATAAATAGGAGACTAAAACTTCATTTTGAACATCAGCTCCTCACACATTCTCTCTCCTTCTGATTGGTTCGTACAACCTTAAGAGACATTCTCTCTCCTCCGCACGTGTGAAAGGGTTGCTGAAGATTTCAGATTGTTTAAGGGTCTCTATTGAAGCATTGACCAGCATTGACCTTGGGTCAACTCACATTATTTGACTTCAATTTTTGGGACAAATTCTGATTTTTGGAGGCAGAATTTGGTGGCAAAGAAATCGAGAAATTTTGGATTGATTTCACTGTTGCGTTGACTGCAGATTTGACCGAAGTTTCACCCCAACGTTGACCAGGTTTGACTGAGAAAATATCGGTTGTTTTGGGCTGACTTTGACTGTTTCATGAGGCCAAGTTTGACTAGCTTTGGTCGAGCTCCATTGGGAGACTTTTTTTTTTGGTTTGACCCACGTTAACTTTGCCGGCTAGGGCATCCTATTCACTGTTGAAAATTGTACTCTCTGTGTGCTGAATTTTAAGAATAATAAGAAGAATTGATCAGGGGGTTTTCCCCGCATTGGGGTTTTTCCCTGGCATCCGCCAAATTATTGTGTCCTCTTGTCTTGGCTTGTCATTTGGTTATTTATTTATGTTCTATCAGCATTTACTGTCAATGTTAATGTGATTGCTAAACAGGAAATTGAAATGGGCTAATAAGAAAGATTAAAGTAAATTGTTCTAAGCATAGAAAATACCATCGTTAACTAAATTAACAAGTTGGGAGTTATATACTGGCACGACGAAGAAGGTAAGGGAGGGACAAAACCAAGGGTTTGATCAGGATGTCGGCTTTCTGGGGCTAAAGGAGGGTAGCTAGTATTTAGGAACAGTTGCATTGTCTGTTGACCTCGGGGTTTCTTTTCAAAGGGACGGGGTCACGGGTTCCTCGTTAGGGAAAATTCCAGTGGAAGAACCTCAAAATGGCAATGTCCCTCACAAATCCTCTGGTCATGGCCAGTCCTCTAGCTCTAAGCGGAAGAAGGGGAAGTTGATTAGGAAGGAGGAAAGACCAAACTTAATTTTGGGAGTTTATATTCAAATGGATGAGGCCATGGCAGCATTGGAGTTAATTCTGGTGGGGCACGCAAAAGGTCGGCAATTTTCTACAAATTATATCACTGGGTGGATCCAAAATTCCTCGTGTGGAGGTCCAGCCATACAAACGAAGGTTATTATTCTGGACAGAGGTTGGTTCATGGTCAAATTCTCGAATGGAGAAGTTGTGGACTGGGTTCTTGGAAGAAATTAAGGTTTTGGGAAAGATCCAATATTTTTCAAATAATGGACGCCATTGTTCGATGCTCGAAAGGGAAAGGCTTGAAGAATTGCCAATGTGGGTGTGTCTTCCGGGTCTTTCACCCCAGCTCTAGTTAGTGGATGTGTTCAGAGCCATTGGCAACATGTTGGGCACCTTTCTTGAAGTGGACACGTCTTTCCTTATGACAAAATAAGGGAATGTGGCTCGAATTTTGGTCTGGTTGGATCCCAGGGAGGGTCTGGAAGACGTGATGGATATCCAAGTTCATCTCCACTCGTTCTCACAACTTCTTGATTACGAACTACCTTTATGATGCCATTGATGGCATAAGTATGGACACCTGGTGAGGGACTGTCCATTAGGTTTTCTCAGAAGAAGGAAACAAAGGGAAGAGCCTGTTTTTTAGTGCATAGAAGTTGTTGCGGATGTGGAGGTACAGCAGGATTTCTGTATCGATCCCATGGAAATTCAGATGCCTCATTTGGGGAGGCAGGCAGAGGAAATAGAACATGCTCGGGAGGAACAAGACGAAGTGGAGTTCATGGGGCAAGCTCCTCTTTCCGCGGGTATTGTTAATCCTATACTTTCTCATTCTATTAATTTGACTCCTTAATCTGATTGTTTTGAGCCTGGTCCTTCCAAGCAAAAAATCAATGTGTCTTGTATCCCCTATTTATACTTTCTCATTCTATTAATTTGATTCCTCAATATGATTTCTTTGAGCCTGGTCCTTCCAGGCAAAAACTTGATGAGTCTTGTATCCCCTATATTTTGTTTCTCTCACTCTAGATATCATCATCACTACCATTCTTGAGCTATCTATATATGACCCCCCACCCCCCTTATAAATTTGAATCATCCCTTGGGCCCTACGTGCCATCCTGAAGCTCCCGACTATAACCTTCGGTCGCAGGACAAAAAAGATGGTATTGGCATTCCAGTTGGAGGTCTTGGGATCCTCCTAGACTCCTTTATTCTACAAAAAACAGAGGTATAAAATCGAACATATCAAAAACAAAACTAAAATCAAAGCTTGATATTGTTGATGGCAAGAAATTATCCCTCAAGGGGGCGCTTAGAGTAGCAATGACCCTTGTGGCGATCTCTAGATGATAGTGATGTCCTTTAATTGTAGAGGGTTGACCAGTGCCCATGAAAATTTGGCTTTAAAACACCTTTTCAGCTTTGTACACTGTGATGTTATCATGTTTCAAGGGACATTGGGCATTGGGGAATATGTGATGGAATTTTTAAGCCAAATACTACTTGGTTGGTAATTTGTCACACTTAATGCTTCTGGGAAATCGGGTGGCCTAGCGATGGGATTTTTGGAATGTGGCATAAAAAACATGAGTTCCTGGGGGTATGAGATGGCATTAGGGGATGAGGTTTACTCATTTGATCTCAATTTGGATTTCACCCTCATTGACATCTATGGCCCCTGCCAGGAAAGAGTTCATTTCTGGAATTCTCTTTTTTCAAAATATTTTCTGAATAACCCTATGGTGGTTCTGGGTGGGGATTTTAATGTCTCCTTGGGGTTTTCCAAGTCTTAGGGGCCACATGCCCAAGTTGATCCTATGGCAGATTTATTTTTAAATAAATTTAGGATGGGTAGTGTTATTACTAAATTGAGTCTTGTTGGGCTACTGCAATGGTCAACTTGGAGTAACTATTTCAAACTAGATTTTGACTGAAGATTAGCCTCTTCAGCATGAGAGGGCTCTCTCAACTTATCAAAGGATTTGCAATGAAAACTCTATTGGATGGCTAACTCTATGATAATGACTTGATTGTATATACTTGCAAGTAGAAAATGTAGAAGATTTACTACCATTGGGCTTATGGAGTCAGTGCTAGAGAACTCAATGAAAATGGCTCTCCTTGTGGAAGCTGAGGCATGTAGATATTTAAATGAAAGGAAAACACACACATAATTTACTCAATAGATAAATGTTCAAAGGAAATCAAAGCATGAAAAACATGAATTCTGAGTAATGAGCATTAATATATTGAATTTTGAGTAATGAACATTAAGATATTGAAATCAGGATATTGAGAAAGATATACAATAGTTTAATACTTGAAGGAAGTCAGGGCATGAGAAGCACGAATTCTGAGTAATCAAACATTAATATATTGAAAGAAAGTATCAAGATACATAGGACAAGGTTCATGAAAACATCACATGAATCTCATGTGAAGGAGAAAACCCACAGCCATAGTAGTAGTCACAAGTAACATCTTCCAACCCTTTTTTATTCGATATTCTGCCTATTAATAGGCTTCGACACCTTCACATTGGATCTAACTTCAAGCTGGGCCTTCGAATCCTTCTCTTGACACCTAATCTAACTAAAAATCCAAATACATGGTAATGATAATGACACCTACTAACTTTAGGAGTTAGAGACCTAATAGGACTCAACTACCTATTTATTACGTCCACTTATCTAATAGTAGGATCATTACATAGATAAGGATCAAGTGCTCGAATGGAATTCTCCATGAAATAAGACAGAAATACAATTTCCAAGGATTTAGTAACAACTGTCCTATTTTCTAGGAAAAAGTCAATAACAACTATAATTTGTCTTCATGTTGTTTTGTATGAGTCTTTGTTGAGATGTCTCCCTATATGTTTATATACCTCCACATGGCTTTCTGGTCTTCCATATGTCCTTTGAACCTTCACAAATCCTTCAAAATCCCCTCGCTGCAAAACAGAGCATCTTTAGGTAGTTAGGTAGCGAGTTTTCGTAGCGTATGAAAACCCGTCTCTTTACCTATTTCCTTGACACCTTTGCTATTCCAATACCCCTATTATGCTAATTGTGCTTGACAATAACCTCTCTCAAAATTTCTGAATTTATCTTTGTTCATCCATAATATTCTTTTGAAATTGATTGCTCCCACATTCCAAAAACGCAGAAAATACCCTTGTAGGTCCAGCAAATTCAAGCAACCTGAATTGGTGAATGCTTCAGCAAAGTTAGGGTCCTCCATGAATAGCTTAATTTCATGCATTGCTATCTAACCACAGAGCCTCCTTTGTATGCCTTCTCCTTCATGACCATCTCCCTTTATAACCAAGCTTCCCTCTTAAAAAGGTGACACTTGTAAAGACAAATTGGATTGCTAGTTGCTTGGTGTGGTGAGGCAGCTCTCAAACAATGACAGTGAGATGCTTCACATGCAAGAATGAATGTTGAATGACAAATAGCAGCTTAGGGTAAATTTTTCAAGGTGATTTTGACAGCTCAGAGTTTGATGATGACACATGACCATAAAAAGCAATAGAGTCATTCATAATGAATTCAAATGACCTCACTCTTCACCTATTTAATCAAAAAGTGACATCTCACACCATTTTGGCCCTTTCTGCAGAAAACACATTTTCGTAGCGAAAATGGTTTGACAACTGACAGATTCGCTATGAAACTATTAGGCAATTTCGTAGTGAAATCTCCTTATTTTCCTTGTAAAACACTACGAAACTATGAAAAACCGATAGGTGGAGTGTTTTATGATTTAAATGCATGGATATGAAAACTAGATTATATGAGGCTTGACTTGACTTAAATGACATGATCAGAAGGGGATATTAAACCTTAAGGTAGACACCAACAAATGCAATTTAGTCATAGATTTCATGAAAATGTTTAATGAGACTCCATCATCCTAGGTGAAAAATGTATGACCCAACATGATGTAACATGAACCCTATGGTGACCTTATCAAAACAAATTTTTAAAATTTTGAGTCTAATAACAGTGGCTCCAGTGGGGATGGTGTGCCCCTGTGGTACACCAAAGAACCTATAGTTCCAGTGCCATCCATCTTTTGGAAGTAAACTTTTGAAATTTCCCAACCTTTCTTCAAACTCTTATGGCTTTCACCTCGGGCTCAAGCTTGATTATTACTACTGAAAAACCAAATTTGTACTTACTGAAAATATGCTCAGTCTACTTTGAGATTATTCACACACACTCCTATGTACCCTAACAGTTGCAATATTCATGTTTGATTCAAACAACATGAAATCTCCAATAAATCCATTCAATGAGCTGATCTGATACTTGAACCCCTTGACTATTCTTGAACCAAAAGAAAATTGTATTCTGAAAAGATAAAGGTAAGAGAGAATGGGTCTATTTTTCACAGTGAAAAAACAATTGAAAAGTTGGACTATAGGACTCTTCCATGTAATTAGCTATGGGATCAAATAAGACATAATTTATTGATATCTCTTTAAGCTCTTAATGACAAATTGATCCTGGATATCCCTTTCATTTTCTTGATCAAGGTTGGACCTTGATTTCAACTCTACAATATCAAGTTCATAACCATATTCTTCCTTTATCTGTAAGTCAAATGGTATAACAATTTCCTCCTTTTTGGGAGGAAGAAGACCTACCAAGAACTGTTTAAGATCTTGAAAATCATATGATCCAATTTTAACATCCAATAGTTCAATTTCATTCTCTAATCTTTCAGCAGTTAAACCAAGAAAACAAATTGTATTTTCAAGTGTGAGTCCACTGGATTTCAAACATCGAAATACTATTGTGGAGAAATGTTCATCTATCTGAAATTATGCTAACTCATCCCTTACACTTTGTAACATTTCATCATATAAAGGGTTTGCCACATACCCTGTCATCTTGAATCACCATGAATGTTCTGAAATTTGGATTTTTCCCAGTGAAGTCGCTCTAAACTTTGAAGCTCGGGATCTTGAAAAATGGAGTCGCTAGGTGAGTTGTACAACCTTCCTGTGTTTGGCTTCTGTTTACCATCAGAAGTCAAATCCGAACCCTATCGTTCTTCCTAGAGAAAATTTAGACCTTCTCCCCGGTAACGGCGCCAAAATGTTATCACCAAATTGACTCATGTTGGGCTGTTGCAATGGTCAACTTGGAATAACTATTTCAAACCAGCTTTTGACTGAAAATTAGCCTCTTCAGTCTAAGAGGGCTCTCTCAACTTATCAAAGGATTTGCAATGAAAACTCTATTAGATGGCTAACTATATAATAATTACTTGATTGTAAATGCTTACAGGTAAAAAATGTAGAATATTTACTACCATTGGGCTTACGAAGTCAGTGCTAGGGAACTCAATGAAAATGGCTCTCCTTGTGGAAGCTGAGGCATGTATATATTTAAATGAAAGGACAACACACACAGAATTTACTCAATAGATAAATGTTCAAAGGAAATGAGAGCATAAGAAACATGAATTCTCAGTAATGAACATTAAGATATTGAAAGAAGGACATTGAGAAAGATATACAATAGCTTAATGCTTGAAGGAAGTCAGAGCATGAGAAGCACGAATTCTGAGTAATCAAACATTAATATATTGAAAAAAGGTAGCAATATATATAGGACAAGGTACATGAAAACATCAAATGAATCTCATGTGAAGGAGAAAGCCCACAGCCACTGTTTATTACTGATCAGAACAATTTACAATAGTAGTAGTCACAAGTAACATCCTCCAACCCTCTGTTATTCGATATTCTGCCTATTAATAGGCTTCAGCACCTTCACATTGGATCTGACTTCAATTTGGGCCTTCGAATCCTTCTCTTGACACCTAATCTAACTAAAAAACCAAATACATGGTAATGATAATGACACCTACTAACTTTAGGAGTTAGAGACCTAATAGGACTCAACTACCTATTTATTACCTCCACTTATATAATAGTGGGATCATTACATAGATAAGGATCTAGTGCTCGAATGGAATTCTCCATGCCATAAGACATAAATACAATTTCCAAGAATTTAGTAACGGTTGTCCTATTTTCTAGGAAAAAGTCAATAACAACTATAATTTGTCTTCATGTTGTTTTGTATGAGTGGTACATATGTCAAGTGATGGGTCTCAGTTGAGATGTCTCCATATATGTTTATATACCTCCACACAGCTTCCTAGTCTTCCATATGTCCTTTGAACCTTCACAAATTCTTCAAAACCCCTCGCTGCAAAACAGAGCATCTTTAGGCAATTTCGTCGCAAGTTTTCGTAGCGTATGAAAACCCGCTTTTCACCTATTTCCTTGACACCTTTGTTGTTCCAATACCTTTTTTATGCCAATACGCCTTGAAAACCATCAATCTCCCTCCATAGTTCTTGACAAAACTGAGTTTTAAGGCAAAAATGCACCTACAGAATTTTCGTGGTGTATTTCTAGCCTCAAGCCTGAGGTACGCTACGAAATTGTCCAAAAAGAAAAAATTTGCTAATTTCAAGATTGTCTTCAAAAATTGGTCTGTAGGTCTGTAAGATGATATGATGAAGTATGTTACAACAGAAATAGGTTCAAACCACCTCTTATCCTCCTCAAGAAACAACATTTTCACCATTCAGCAAGTTTCCCTATTAATAAAAACAAAGCTGTTTTTCTGAATTTTAGAGCTTATAACTGATCTTATATCTCCATATCCTTGATGTCTGTTAAAAAAAAGAAGGAGGTTTTTGTAGATTAGTTCTTTCTGAAGAAAAACCTCTCTTGAGTTTTTGAAAACCATCTCCAGTTGTCCATAATCGGCATTATAAAAAACATTTATAAAACAGGAAATTTCTGCATTTTGAAAATGGGTCCCATAGACATCTTCAAATCTCCAAACTGGTAGCACCTGTGAGAAAATTTAAGGAGGTTATTTTTCCTTGTTCTGTGCTTGAAAATATCCTCTCTCATAATTTCTGAATTTATCTCTATTCATCCATAATCTTCTTTTGAAGTTGATTGCTCCCACAATCCAAAAACGCAGCAAATACCCTTGTAGCTCTAGCAAATTCAAGCAACCTGAATTGGTGAATGCTTCAGCAAAGTTAGGGTCCTCCATGAATAGCTTAAATTCATGAGCTCCTGTCTAACCATAGAGACTCCTTTGTATGCCTTCTCCTTCATGGCAATCTCCCTTTATAACCAAGTTGCTCTCTTAAAAAGGTGACACTTGTAAAGACAAATTGAACAAGAAGCTGCTTGGTGTGGTGAGGCCGCTCTCAAACAATGATAATGAGATGCTTCACATGCAAGAATGAATGTTGATTGAAAAATAGCAGATTCGGGTAAAGTTTTCAAAGTGATTTTGACAACTCAGAGTTTGATGATGACACATGACCATAAAAAGCAATAGAATCATTCATAATGAATTCAAATGACCTCACCCTTCACCTATTTAATCAAAAAGTGACAACTCACACCATTTTGGCCCTTTCTGCAGAAAAGCACATTTTCGTAGCGAAAATGATCTAACAACTAACATATTAGCTATGAAACTATTAGGCAGTTTCGTAGCAAAATCTCCTGATTTGCCTTGTAAAACGCGGCGAAACTGTGAAAAACTGATAGGTGGAGTGTTTTATGATTTAAATGCATGGGTATGAAAACTAGATGATATGAGGCTTGACTTGACTTAAATGACATGATCAAAAGGGGATATTAAACCTTAAGGTAGACACCAAAAAATGCAATTGTCATAGATTTCATGAAAATGTTTTATGAGGCTCCATCATCCTAGGTGAAAATGTATGACCCAACACGATGTAACATGAACCCTATGGTGACCTTATCAAAACAAATTTTTAAAATTTTGAGTGTGATAAAGGTAGTTTCATTCATGTGGATCCAATCAAGATAAAATCTACCTAGAGGAATAGGAGAATTGGTGAGGATAGGGTAGCAAAACAATTGGATCGTTTTCTGATAAAAGAAGAGATGGTTTCTCAAACTCCTTTTATCAAGCAATGGGTAGGCACAAGAGCTGAATCAGACCATTTCCCAATTTTCCTGGAATTGAAAGGTGCTAGCAGAAAACCTGGTGCACCTTTTAAATTCAATCCTTCATGGCTAAAAGACCCCTCTAATGATGCTCTTATAATACATATGTGGAGCTCATTGGTTGACCCCCAGGGTCTTTCTCTTACCCAAGTTTTCATGTAAAAGTTAAAAAGATTGAAACAGACTACCATATTTTGGGCAAGAGAAAAAAAATAAGGGATGAAGCCACCCTTAAATCCATTGAGATTGCATTACAGGAAATGGAAAGTTTGGAAGGGGATGGATACGAGTCATAAGAGAAAAAGTAGCGAATTAAGCAAATGGAAAATGAAAAATGAAGAATTCTGAAAGAGGCGAAAGAACAATGGAGACAAAAAAGTAGGGCTATATGGCTCGAGGTTGGAGATGAAAATTCAATTTTTTTCCAAAATTATGCCTAAGGGCAGGAAAACTCAAATACCATTTTGGAAATGAGAAAATAAGATGGTGGACTGGCAAACTCTTTTGACGAGCTAGCCTCTATAGGAGTCTCACATTTCAAGTAGCTATACAAGGCCCGGTCAGAGGCCATTATTGCTGAAGTTATACAAGTGGCACAGACTTTTTTGAGTTTTGTTGAGGAGGATGATAATGAGTTTCTCATGGCCCCAATTACAAAAGGGGAAGTGGAAGGGGTCATAAAATCTATGCAAAAGGATAAGAGTTTGGGCACAGATGACTGGACTGTGGAATTTTTTCAGCATTTCTTTGAGATCCTTGGGGAGGAATTGGTTGGGGTGGTGGAGGAATCCAAAATTAGGGGTTTTGTTCATTAAACCTTCAACACAACTTTCTTGGCACTAATCCCAAAATCAGATGGCCCTCAACATTTTGATGATTATAGACCTATCTCCCTTTGCAACTATACCTATAAAATTATTGCAAAATCTATTGCCAATTTCCTCAAACCTATCCTCTCCCGCAATATCTCAAAGGAGCAATTTGGTTTTCTTGTTGGGCGACAGATTCATGAGGCAATCGGAGTCGCTCAGGAATCTCTTCACAATATCAAAAAACTAAATAAAAAAGGATGTATTGTCAAAATCGATCTATCAAAGGCCTATGACAAAATCAGTTGGATGTATCTTCGTTTTCCCTTTCTAACTTAGGCTTTGGTATTGGCTTCATAAACTGGGTTATGGGGTGCATAACAAATGTGAGCTTTGCAATACTCATCAATGGGGCAGCTTCTCCTTTTTTTTCATAGTCAACGTGGACTGCGGCAGGGATGTCCACTCTCCCTTTACTTTTCCTTCTTGCAACAGAAGGACTTAGGCAACTTATTCACGCAGTATCAAGAGGGGAGCTTTCAAGGGTATTGTTGTTGCAATAAACCTCTTTATCTCTCACCTTTTTGTCAATGACATTATTTTGTTCTATGATGGCTCTCAGGGTGAACTACTATTTCTTCAAACTGCTCTGGAATTGTTCCTAAAATCCAGTAGTATGAGCATAAATTCCCATAAGTCATCCATATCTTATAATGGACTCTCGAGGGAGGAGATCCATCATACACAATCTATGTTCCCTTTTAACATAAAATCTATCTCGGGGAGATTTAAAAACCTGGGTTTCTTCCTAAAGCCGGACACTTACAGGAAAACTGACTGGAAATGGTTAGTTTCCAAAGTAGAAAAGAGTAAAACATTGGAGCTTCAATGTAGAAATTTCTCATTTCCCACCCCGGTTTTCACTTTCACCTTATTTATCCAAAATAGTTAAATGCCCTTTCCCATATCCATACATTCAACAAATGGAAAATAAATTTTGCTGAAAACACAAATTCTGGAAATATTACAGAATGTTGGAAAATGCAGAAATAAATATCAGCACATACAAACAGCCATTCAACACATTTAAACACAGTGATTTTTGGTCAAGGTGACCCTGGAAAAACCCCCTACAACTCTTGGGGAAAACCAGTTCGAAAGCTACTTCTTATTTCTGGAAAATGCTTTTTACAGTGAGAGAAATATTCAGCAAAAATCAGCAAATAAACTTTACAACTTATCTCGTTTTTCGTGCTTAACCACCGCCTCGGAAAATGTGCAAACAGCAAAAACATAATAGCAATAAATGATGTACGGCCTCCTTGATTTTCGTGCCCAGAAAATCTGCAATAAATGCAGCAGTACGGCCTCCTCGATTTATGTGCAAGACAGCAATAAATGCTGCTTTACGGATCTCGATTTTTGTGCCAAAAGAACAGCAGAAACTTGCTGTACGGAATCTGCCTCGATTTCCATGCAAGAGGACAGCCACTTGTTGTATGGCCTGCCTAGAAGTTCGTGCCAAATATAACAGCCCTCTGCTGCCTCGAAAACTAAGCCAAACTGTTGTACGGCCTCTTGGAAATCGTGCCAAAAAGCTGTTGTATGGTCTTCTAGAAAATCGTGCCAAAAACTGCCTTGGAATGAGTGCCAAACTCTGTTGTACGGACTTGTTAAACCGTTGCCTTGGAATGTGTGCCAAGCTGCTGCCTCCTTCTCCTCACTGCCCAGAAATCTCCCTTGCTCTCTTGCTCTCCTTCTCCCAATCTGCTCATGAAAGAATGAATGACCTTTTCCTCTTTTTCCTCCTTTAACCTAACCCTAAGTGACTTTTGGGGAATCCCTAAATCCAATGGCTGAAATAGATTGACATCTAGGGCTGAGATTAAATGCTCATTTAAATCTCACTTTCTATTTTTTAATTCACCCCACTTTAATAAAGACCCACTTAGTCATTTATTTCCAAAGTCACTTTTCCTTTCTAATTTTACATTGACTTTATTAAAGTCACTTTAAAATTAGACTTTAATAACTTTATCACTTAAAGTCACTTTTAAATTAGATTTGACTTTATAACTTTATAAAGTCACTTTAGGAGAAAAAATTAAATTCTTTTGGACACTTTTCCCTAGGCCAAAGATCAAAGCCTTAGGGAACCACCTGTCCTCCGGTAACCAAATTTCAACACTCCCTCTTACTGAGGAAGGTGTTCCTCACCACACCCATCTTGTCTCTGAAGTAGACATGCTTGCTCCGTGGTAAGGCTTTGGTAAGAATATCTGCAACCTGCTCATCAGTGGGAATATACTCAAGCTTCACAGCTCCTTTCTGAACATAGTCTCTGATGAAATGATATTTGATCCCGATATGCTTTGACCTGTCATGAAATACTGGATTCTTCGTGAGTTTAATGCAACTCTGATTATCACAGTAAATCACTGAAGGTCTCAACTGCTGACCAAATAAGCCAAACAACATCTTGCGAAGCCAGATGGCCTCACAACTAGCTAGACTGGCTGCCATATACTCTGCTTCCGCTGAACTCAATGCTACTGACTGCTGCTTCCGGCTGAACCATGACACCACTGCCGATCCCAACCCAAAACAACATCCTGAAGTATTCTTCCTATCAGAAGCACAACCTGCCCAATCAGAATCAGTGTAACTTGCCAATCTCACTCCATCCCCTTGCCTGTAGTCCAGACAATAATCCACTGTCCCCTGCAAGTACCGCAAAATGTGTTTTGCAGCCACCCAGTGAACCTTCCTAGGCTCACACATAAATTGACTCATCGTGTTGACTGCAAAAAAAATATATGGTCTAGTGTTGACCAAATACATCAAGGAACCAATCAGCTGTCTATACAATGTGGGATCCACCAACTCGGAATCCGAAGCATGAAGCTTCTTCCAGTTGGTGATCATCGGTGTGGACATGGGTTTACAATCCTCCGTGTGGAATCTGCCAAGGATTTCCACAATATACTTTCCCTGCCCCAGGAAGAAATGCCCCTCCTCCTGCCACACCTCCAAACCCAAAAATTAATGCATCAAGCCGATGTCCTTCATCTCAAACACTGCCGCAAGATCTCTCTTGCAGTGCTCTATGAGTCTCTCTTCATCTGTAATGACTAATTCATCCACATACAACACCAGAATGAGAGGCTCCTCACCTATCACAATATAGTAAAGGTTCGGATCTGCCTCACTCTTTTTGAAACCCATCCCCTGCAAGTATGTATCTATCCTAGAGTACCAAGCTCTGGGAGCTTGCTTCAGGCCATAAAGGGCCTTCTTCAGTCTGCACACATGGGACTCCTTCCCATGCACCTCAAAGCCCTGTGGCTGCTCAATGTACACCTCCTCCTATATGAAGCCATTGAGAAATGCGGTCTTCACATCCATCTGGTGGATCTTCCAACCCATCTCTGCTGCTATAGATATAATGGAGCGGATGGAAGTATATCGAGCCACAGGAGTGAAGGTCTCCTCATAATCAACTCCCTCTACCTAGGAGAAGCCTCGAGCCACAAACCTCGCTTTGAATTTCTCAATGCTGCCATCTGCAGCATGTTTTACCTAGTAAAGCCATCTGTAAGTAACCACGGATTTTCCCTCAGGCCTCGACACCACCTCCCAAACATCATTCTTCATGATAGAAGAATACTCCTCCTGAATGGCCTCACTCCAGACCTGCTGGCTAGCTGCCTCCTCATAGCTAGAAGGCTCAGAGTCAAGGATGCTGGTAGCCATTTCCATATAGCTACAAAACCTCTCAGGTGGTCTGCTCTCTCTGACCGGCCTCTTAGGCTCAGCAACAGATGTGGCATCTCTCAAGGTGTCCTGAAGCCACTTGGGCTTCCTCTTCCCTAAGTGCACTTCTCCCGCCGGAGAATAAAACTCCTCCTCCTCAACATCAGGAGCCTGAACTCCTGACTGTCTGTCTGCTGTCCTCCTGCCTGCACCTGAACCTGTAGATGCTGAGGTACCGTGTGAACTATCCATCAGTGGACTCCCCAGTGAACTGCTCTGTGGACTGCTTTGCGTGCTGCCCATAGCTCCACCCCTCTGACTCTGCGAGCCACTCCCCACTGACGGACCTGACATCGTCATAGATGTACCTTCGGATCCTCCTGATCCCTGCCCACTGGATCCCTGCGACTGACTCAACTGCTGCTGAGGGTCTGGCTGATCCAGATACTCTAACTCCCGTGACCTCCTAAAGGCCCTGTCCTCCTCGAACTTCACATCCCGCCTGACAACAACTTTCCTCTGTGCAGGAATGTAAATCCGAAAGGCCTTTGAGGTCTCACTGTAGCCCACAAAGACACCCTTCTCTGTGGTGGGCTCTAGTTTGGTCCTCTTCTCCTTGGGTATGTAGGAGTATGTGATGCACCCAAAGATACGAAGATGACCAATATCAGGCTTCTTCCCAGAAAAAGCCTCCTCCGGAGTCATGTGCCCCAAGGCACGATGCGGACTCCTCTTCTGCAAGTAAACAGCTGTGTTGCAGGCCTCTGCCCACAAAAACAATGGCAACCCCTGATCATGTAACATGGCTTTGGCAGCCCCTCCGATGGATCTGTTCTTCCTCTCCGCAACCTCGTTCTGTTGGGGGTTGTAAGGAACAGTGAACTCCCTCCTAATGCCTGCCTCCACACAATAGTCAACAAACTATCCAAGGGTGTACTCTCCTCCATTGTCCGACCTCAAGGACTTGATCTTCCGACCTGTCTGTGTCTCCACAAGAGCTCTGAACTCCTGAAACCGCTTGAAGACCTCACTCTTGGTCTTCAAGAAATAAATCCAGGTCCTCCTAGAGTGATCATCAATGAATAACACATAGTACTCATATCCACTCAAGGAAACATGAGACATCCGACCGCTCACATCGGAATGAATCAAATCAAGTATCCCAGCCGCTCTGCTGTCACTGCTGGGAAAAGGGGATTTGGCAAACTTGCCCATCGCACATCCTCTGCAAGTATCAAAGTGATCAATACTGAAATCTGGCACACCTGTAGTGATCTCCCGCAAGGTCCTCAAGGCTCCATGATACATATGCCCCATCCTGCGGTGCCAAATCTCACACAGCTCAGAACTGCTAGCTTTGCTGTCGGTGCTACTGCTCAATGCCAAAAGGGGCTGAAATGAAAACTTGTACACCTTTGCATGGCGTACACCTATCACTCTAGCTGAATCAGCTGGAGTGCCCCTGGGATACATCAGCACCTGTCCTCCCCTGAACAGTACCTCATATCCTCTATCCTCCAAAGCTGAGACGGATATGAGGTTCTTCCTCATCCCTAGCACATAAAGAACATCTGACACCTTCAAGGGAGGTTTGGACTCCCTCTGAAATGTCAATGTTCCCACACCGACTGCTCTAACAACTCTGTCATCACCGAGTACTACCTCTATATCAGTGCCACTCTCTGAAAGCTCTGAGAAGTACTCACGGACTCTTGTCATATGACGTGAAGCCCCACTGTCCACATACCAGATACCTGAAGATGCTCCGCTAGTCGAGGGAAATGCATGCTCCCTCTGAACCTCTGTGGCAGGTGATCCTGCACTAGTGGACTCACACGCAATAAACCCAAACTCCCGGTCAAAGCGATCTGTAAAGTCCTCAACCTCTGCTGATGCTGCCATGTTCTGGTTCTTCCCCTTCTTCTTCTTCTTCTCCGGACACACAACTGCATAGTGTCCCATCTTCTGACAATTCCAACACTTCACTTTGGAATAGTCCTTCTGTGAGTTATCATGTTTACCTTTACCTTTGCCTTTGCCCCCACCATTGCTTGTGGAAGCCTGCTTCTTCCCTTTGCCTTTCTTGCGTCCTGCCAACAGTGCTACATCCTCATCCTGCTCAACCGGCTTGGCTGCCCCAAGCTGACCTTTCCTGATCTCTGTCTGAATGCAATCATCCCAAAACCTCTCCCATGTGGGAAGGGTCTCACGTGTACAAACCCCATCAGCAAAGTTCATCCATGAACGGGGGAGGCCATTCACTGCAATCCGCACCAACTCAGTGGGTGGAATGGCCTCTCCAATCGCTGGCAACTCATCTCTCACATTAGTAATCTTTGTGAGATATCCAGCTGCACTATCATTACCCATCTTAATGGTCTTCAGCTTCTCCTTCAGGACCATTTTCCGGTTCTCATTGGTACTCTCGTAGAGATTGGACAATGTTGTCCACATCTCATGAGCATTTCTCTTTCCTCTCACATGAGGAATGCAATGGTCTTTGATTCCATCTAGAATCAGTCTCTTACCCTTGTTGTTCTTTTTATTATATGCTGCCAACTGAGTAGCATCAGTAGGCACATTTACAAGGTTCTGTGCGGTATGCACCATTATGTCCCAGACTTCCGCCTCCTCAAAGATACTCTGCATTCTCTCCTTCCAAACACTGTAATTGGTATGCCCATCCAACCTATCCTCCACCCTCAGTCCCAAAGACATCCTGCTGTCCTAAAATTGAAAAATAGCACTGCTGTAGTAAAGGTAAAAATTCTGTTTGTGAAAAAATCAGCTTGCTGGAATTTTCTGAGTGAAAAATCAGCAGGCTGTATTTTTCTCCTTGCTGTCCCAAACTGCACTTTCAGCACTCAAGCTCTGATACCATGTAGAAATTTTGTATTTCCCACCCCGGTTTTCAGTTTCACCTTATTTCTCCAAAATAGTTAAATGCCCTTTCCCATATCCATACATTCAACAACTGGAAAATAAATATTGCTGAAAACACAAATTCTAGAAATTTTTCAGAATGCTGGAAAATGCAGAAATAAAATATCAGAACATACAAATAGCCATTCAACACATTTAAACACAGTGATTTTTGGTCAAGGTGACCCTGGAAAAACCCCCTACAACTCTTGGGGAAAACCAGTTCGAAAGCTCCTTCTTATTTCTGGAAAATGCTTTTTACAGTGAGAGAAATATTCAGCAAAAATCAGCAAATAAATTTACAACTTATCTTGTTTTCCGTGCTTAACCACTGCCTCGGAAAATGTGCAAACAGCAAAAACAGAACAGCAATAAATGATGTACAGCCTCTTTGATTTTCATGCCCAAAAAATCTGCAATAAATGCAGCTGTACGGCCTCCTCGATTTATGTGCAAGACAGCAATAAATGCTGCTTTACGGATCTCGATTTTTGTGCCAAAAGAACAGCAGAAACTTGCTGTACAGAATCTGCCTCGATTTCCATGCAAGAGGACAGCCACTTGCTGTACGGCCTGCCTAGAAGTTCGTGCCAAATAAAACAGCCCTCTGCTGCCTCGAAAACTGAGCCAAACTGTTGTACGGCCTCTTGAAAATCGTGCCAAAAAGTTGTTGTATGGTCTTCTAGAAAATCGTGCCAAAAACTGCCTTGGAATGTGTGCCAAACTCTGTTGTACAGACTTGCTGAACCGCTGCCTTGGAATGTGTGCCAATCTGCTCCCTCCTCCTCACTGCCCAGAAATCTCCCTTACTCTCTTGCTCTCCTTCTCCCAATCTGCTCATGAAAGAATTAATGACCTTTTTCTCTTTTTCCTCCTTTAACCTAACCCTAAGTGACTTTTGGGGAATCCCTAAATCCAATGGCTGAAATAGATTGACATCTAGGGCTGAGATTAAATGCTCATTTAAATCTCACTTTCTATTTTTTAATTCACCCCACTTTAATAAAGACCCACTTAGTCATTTATTTCCAAAGTCACTTTTCCTTTCTAATTTTACATTGGCTTTATTAAAGTCACTTTAAAATTAGACTTTAGTAACTTTATCACATAAAGTCACTTTTAAATTAGATTTGACTTTATAAAAATTATAAAGTCACTTTAGGAGAAAAATTAAATTCTTTTGGACACTTTTCCCTAGGCCAAAGATCAAAGCCTTAGGGGACCACCTGTCCTCCGGTACCAAATTTCAACACTCCCTCTTACCGAGGAAGGTGTTCCTCACCACACCCATCTTGTCTCTGAAGTAGACATGCTTGCCCCATGGTAAGGCTTTGGTAAGAATATCTGCAACCTGCTCATCAGTGGGAATATACTCAAGCTTCACGGCTCCTTTCTGAACATAGTCTCTGATGAAATGATATTTGATCCCGATATGCTTTGACCTGTCATGAAATACTGGATTCTCCGTGAGTTAAATACAACTCTGATTATCAAAGTAAATCACTGAAGGTCTCAACGGCTGACCAAATAAGCCAAACAACATCTTGCGAAGCCAGATGGCCTCACAACTAGCTAGACTGGCTGCCATATACTCTGCTTCCGCTGAACTCAATGCTACTGACTGCTGCTTTCGGCTAAACCATGACACCACTGCCGATCCCAACCCAAAACAACACCCTGAAGTGCTCTTCCTATCAGAAGCACAACCTGCCCAATCAGAATCAGTGTAACCTGCCAATCTCACTCCATCCCCCTGCCTGTAGTCCAGACCATAATCCACTGTCCCCTGCAAGTACCGCAAAATGTGTTTTGCAGCCACCCAGTGAACCTTCCTAGGCTCACACATAAATTGACTCATCGTGTTGACTGCAAAACAAATATCTGGTCTAGTTTTGACCAAATACATCAAGGAACCAATCTGCTGTCTATACAATGTGGGATCCACCAACTCGAATCCGAAGCATGAAGCTTCTTCCAGTTGGTGATCATCGGTGTGGACATGGGTTTACAATCCTCCATGTGGAATCTGCCAAGGATGTCCACAATATACTTTCCCTGCCCCAGGAAGAAATGCCCCTCCTCCTGCCACACCTCCAAACCCAAAAATTAATGCATCAAGCCTATGTCCTTCATCTCAAACTCCACCGCAAGATCTCTCTTGCAGTGCTCTATGAGTCTCTCTGCATTTGTAATGACTAAGTCATCCACATACATCACCAGAATGAGAGGCTCCTCACCTATCACAATATAGTAAAGGTTCGGATCTACCTCACTCTTTGTGAAACCCATCCCCTGCAAGTATGTATCTATCCTAGAGTACCAAGCTCTGAGAGCTTGCTTTAGGCCATAAAGGGCCTTCTTCAGTCTACACACATGGGACTCCTTCCCATGCACCTCAAAGCCCTGTGGCTGCTCAATGTACACCTCCTCCTGTATGAAGCCATTGAGAAATGTGGTCTTCACATCCATCTGGTGGATCTTCCAACCCATCTCTACTGCTATCGATATAATGGAGCAGATCGAAGTATATCGAGCCACGGGAGCGAAGGTCTCCTCATAATCAACTCCCTCTACCTAGGAGAACCCTCTAGCCACAAACCTCGCTTTGAATTTCTCAATGCTGCCATCTGCAGCATGCTTTACCTTGTAAAGCCATCTGGAAGTAACCACGGATTTTCCCTCGGGCCTCGGCACCACCTCCCAAACATCATTCTTCATGATAGAAGAATACTCCTCCTGCATGGCCTCTCTCCAGACCTGCTGGCTAGCTGCCTCCTCATAGCTAGAAGGCTCAGAGTCAAGGATGCTGGTAGCCATTGCCATATAGCTACAAAACCTCTCAGGTGGTTTGCTCTCTCTGACCAGCCTCTTAGGCCCAGCAACGGATGTGGCCTCTCTCAAGGTGTCCTGAAGCCACTTGGGCTTCCTCTTCCCTGAGCATACTTCTCCCATTGGAGAATGAAACTCCTCCTCCTCATCATCATCAGGAGCCTGAACTCCTGACTGTCTGTCTGTTGTCCTCCTGCCTGCACCTGAACCTGTAGAAGTTGAGGTACCGTGTGAATTTTCCATCAATGGACTCCCCAGTGAACTGCTCTGTGGACTGCTCTGCATGCTTCCCGTAGCACCACCCCTCTGACTCTGCGAGCCACTGCTCACTGACGGACCTGACATCGTCATGGATGTACCTCGGATCCTCTTGATCCCTGCCCACTGGATCCCTGTGACTGACTCAACTGCTGCTGAGGGTCTGGCTGATCCAGATACTCTAACTCCCGTGACCTCCTAAAGGCCCTATCCTCCTCGAACTTCACATCCCGTCTGACAACAACTTTCCTCTGCGCGGGAATGTAAATCCGAAAGGCCTTGGAGGTCTCACTGTAGCCCACAAAGATACCCTTCTCTGCGGTGGGCTCTAGTTTGGTCCTCTTCTCCTTGGGTATGTAGGAGTATGTGATGCACCCAAAGATACGAAGATGACCAATATCAGGCTTCTTCCCAGAAAAAGCCTCCTCCGAAGTCATGTGCCCCAAGGCACGATGCGGACTCCTGTTCTACAAATAAACAGTTGTGTTGCAAGCCTCTGCCCACAAAAACAATGGCAACCCCTGATCATGTAACATGGCTTTGGCAGCCCCTCCGATGGATCTGTTCTTCCTCTCCGCAACCCCGTTCTGCTGGGGGTTGTAAGGAACAGTGAACTCCCTCCTAATGCCTGCCTTCGCACAATAGTCAACAAACTCTCCAAGGGTGTACTCTCCTCCATTGTCTGACCTCAGGGACTTGATCTTTCGACCTGTCTGTGTCTCCACAAGAGCTCTAAACTCCTGAAACCGCTTGAAGACCTCACTCTTGGTCTTCAAGAAATAAATCCAGGTCCTCCTGGAGTGATCATCAATGAATAAAACATAGTACTCATATCCACTCAAGGAAACATGAGACATCCGACCGCTCACATCGGAATGAATCAAATCAAGTATCCCAGTTGCTCTACTGTCACTGCCGGGAAAAGGGGATTTGGAAAACTTGCCCATCGCACATCCTCTGCAAGTATCAAAGTGATCAGTACTTAAATCTAGCACACCTGTAGTGATCTCCCACAAAGTCCTCAAGGCTCCATGATACATATGCCCCATCCTGCGGTGCCAAATCTCACAACGCTCAGAACTGCTAGCTCTGCTATCAGTACTACTGCTCAATGCCAAAAGGGGCTGAAATGCAAACTTGTACACCTTTGCATGGCGTACACCTATCACTCTAGATGAATCAGCTGGATCACCCCTGGGATATATCAGCACCTGTCCTCTCCTGAACAGTATCTCATATCCTTTATCCTCCAAAGCTGAGATGGATATGAGGTTCTTCCTCATCCCTGGCACATAAAGAACATCTGACACCTTCAAGGGAGGTTTAGACTCCCTTTGAAATGTCAGTGTTTCCGCACCAACTTCTCTAACAACTCTGTCATCACCGAGTACTACCTCTATATCATTGCCACTCTCTGAAAGCTCTGAGAAGTACTCACGGACTCCTGTCATATGACGTGAAGCCCCACTGTCCACATACCAGATACCCGAAGATGCTCCGCTAATCAATGGAAATGCATGCTCCCTCTGAACCTCGGTGGCAGGTGATCCTGCACTAGAGGACTCACACGCAATGAACCCAAACTCCCGGTCAAAGCGATCTGCAAAGTCCTCAACCTCTGCTGATGCTACCATGCTCTGGTTCTTCCCCTTCTTCTTCTTCTTCTCCGGACACACAACTGCATAGTGTCCCATCTTCTGACAATTCCAACACTTCACCTTGGAATATTCCTTCTGTGCATTTCCATGTTTACCTTTACCTTTGCCTTTTCCCCCACCATTTCTTGTGGAAGCCTGCTTCTTCCCTTTGCCTTTCTTGCCTCCTGCCAATAGTGCTACATCCTCATCCTGCTCAACTGGCTTCGCTGCCCCAAGCTGACCTTTCCTGATCTCTGTCTGAATGCAATCATCCCAAAACCTCTCCCATGTGGGAAGGGTCTCACGTGTACAAACCCCATTAGCAAAGTTCATCCATGAACGGGGGAGGCCATTCACTACAATCCGCACCAACTCAGTGGGTGGAATGACCTCTCCAACTGCTGCCAACTCATCTCTCACATTAGTAATCTTTGTGAGATATCCAGCTGCACTATCATTACCCATCTTAATGGTCTTCAACTTCTCCTTTAGGACCATTTTCCGATTCTCATTAGTACTCTGGTAGAGATTGGACAATGCTGTCCACATCTCATGGTAATTTCTCTTTCCTCTCACATGAGGAATGCAATGGTCTTTAACTCCGTCTAGAATCAGTCTCTTACCCTTGTTGTTCTTTTTATTATAAGCAGCCAACTGAGTAGCATCAGTAGGCACATTAACAGGCTGTTGTGTGGTATGAACCATGATATCCCAGAGTTCTTCCTCCTCAAAGATACTCTGCATTCTCTCCTTCCAAACGTTGTAATTGGTATGCCCATCCAACCTATCCTCCACTCTCAATCCCAATGACATCCTGCTGTCCTAAAACTCAAAAATAGCACTGTTGTAGTAAAGATAAAACTGTTGTTTGTGAAAAAATCAGCTTGCTGGAATTTTCTGAGTGAAAAATCAGCAGGCTGTAATTTTCCTCCTTGCTGTCCCAAACTGCACTTCGGCACTCAAGCTCTAATACCATGTAGAAATTTCTCATTTCCCACCCCGATTTTCAGTTTCACCTTATTTCTCCAAAATAGTTAAATGCCCTTTCCCATATCCATACATTCAACAAATGGAAAATAAATTTTGCTGAAAACACAAATTCTGGAAATATTACAGAATGCTGGAAAATGCAGAAATAAATATCAGCACATACAAACAGCCATTCAACACATTTAAACACAGTGATTTTTGGTCAAGGTGACCCTGGAAAAACCCCCTACAACTCTTGGGGAAAACCAGTTCGAAAGCTCCTTCTTATTTCTGGAAAATGCTTTTTACAGTGAGAGAAATATTCAGCAAAAATCAGCAAATAAACTTTACAACTTATCTCGTTTTCCGTGCTTAACCACCGCCTCGGAAAATGTGCAAACAGCAAAAACAGAACAGCAATAAATGATGTACGACCTCCTTGATTTTCATGCCCAGAAAATCTGCAATAAATGCAGTTGTACGGCCTCCTCGATTTCTGTGAAAGACAGCAATAAACACTGTTGTACGGATCTCAATTTTTGTGCCAAAAGAATAGCAGAAACCTGCTGTACGAAATCTGCCTCGATTTCCGTGCAAGAGGACATCCACTTGCTATACGGACTGCCTAGAAGTTCGTGCCAAATAAAACAGCCCTCTGCTGCCTCGAAAACTGAGCCAAACTGTTGTACAGCCTCTTGGAAATCGTGCCAAAAATCTGTTGTATGGTATTCTTGAAAATCGTGCCAAAAACTGCCTTGGAATGTGTGCCAAACTCTGTTGTACAGACTTGCTGAACCGCTGCCTTGGAATGTGTGCCAAGCTGCTGCCTCCTTCTCCTCACTACCCAGAAATATCCCTTGCTCTCTTGCTCTCCTTCTCCCAATCTGCTCATGAAAGAATGAATGACCTTTTCCTCCTTTTCCTCCTTTAACCTAACCCTAAGTGACTTTTGGGGAATCCCTAAATCTAATGGCTGAAATAGATTGACATCTAGGGCTGAGATTAAATGCTCATTTAAATCTCACTTTCTATTTTTTAATTCACCCCACTTTAATAAAGACCCACTTAGTCATTTATTTCCAAGGTCACTTTTCCTTTCTAATTTTACATTGACTTTATTAAAGTCACTTTAAAATTAGACTTTAGTAACTTTATCACATAAAGTCACTTTTAAATTAGATTTGACTTTATAAAATTATAAAGTCACTTTAGAAGAAAAATTAAATTCTTTTGGACACTTTTCCCTAGGCCAAAGATCGAAGCCTTAGGGAACCACCTGTCCTCCGGTACCCAAATTTCAACATCAAGTGGTTATCCAGAGCTGGGAAATTGGTACTTACAAAATTTATACTTATTGCAATTCCAGTTTACTGGATAGTTTTAACATGGGTTCCAAAAGGAGTTCTTGAACAGATTAGGAAAGTATGTGATTGTTTTCTCTAGGTAAGAAAAAAGTCATATGATGTCCTCCCATGGGTTGCATGGGAGAAAATAGCTCGACCAAAGGATAGGTGAGGGAGGGGTATAAAATATTTACCAATTTTCTCGTGCTCATTGGCGGCAAAATCAGGGTGGAGACTATTAAAGGATAATCTTTGGACAACAATGAAAAAAAGGAAATATATTGACCCTGTAGCAATGCATGACTGGCTACGTAATCCTAATAAGAAATCAAAGAACTCCTCAACCATTTGGAAGGCTACTCTTACTTCATTTGACCTGGTAGCTGAAGGGCTCTCTTGGCAAGTGGGGGATGGGAATATACTAAGAATAGGGGTGGACCCTTGGGTGCGCTGCAGTGAGGTCTATATTCTTCCAGCCGATTTGAGGGAGCACCTAAGTGCTCAAGGTATTTTCTATTTAAGACAGATTGCAATGGAAGTATATAGTACGTCCTAGAATCAAGGTTGGAAACAGGCACAGGATTTATATCTTGAGGATCATTGGGGTGAAATTTGGCAAGGCTATATCAGAGATCTACTTAGAACAAATGTCAAAATCCGAGACAGAGCAGATGAACTCGGATGGGTCTTCACCCCTAGTGGATTTTATGCACCAAAGTTTGGTTACTAGTATATATCTGACAGAAATTTTGGTGGAGTACAGGAATGATGGTATAAATTACTATGGAGATTAAAATGCCCAGCAAAATCCAGACTCTTATTCTGCTGCATTTTAAAGAACAAAGCCCCAACTTGGGACAATCTACAAACAAGAAACAAACATAGTCCGGGATGGTGTAGCTTATGCAAAAACTCAGAAGAATCTGCTCTACATCTTTTTGTTAGATGTCCTTTCTCCATCAAGATATAGGAGAGGCTGCAAAACATTTTAGGTATCAGATCTGCCCGGACTGGACTTACGACTTACGATAGGAGAAGCATGGAAAAATTGGTGGTCCTCTTCTAGGGAGGAACATCTAAGGAATATCCCCCTAATCCAATGTTGGGTTATATGGATGCCTCGAAAAAAAATCAATATTTCATGATCAGGTTCCAAATCCCTTCACTATTGCAATGAAATGTGCCTCTACATTTACAATGCTTCCTATGACACCCCCCTCTTCGAACCAAAGGACCATTAGAGCAGAACAATTCAACCCTCTCATTCCTAGGGCATATTTTGATGGGGCTTTTGATGCCCAAGACAAGTGTGGTGTTGGCATCATCATTCATGCAAACAATCATAGAACACTGAAAGCATTAGTGAGCATTGGTACAGGCTCAAATAATTTTGCAGAATTACAAACACTAAAACTCCTTTGATGTTGGTTAAGACAGTTGGGCATTGATTCAGTTCAGATTTTTGGACTCTCTGAATGTTATTAATTGGGCAAACAATTTACAAAATTTTAAAAATATGATTTTGCTTCCTATATTAGAAGAAATCTATTTCTTAAAAGTTTTTTCTTTTTATTCTTCTATATGTCATTTATATAGGGAGTGGAACACTGAAGCCAATTACTTTTCTAAAAAAGGTCTACAACATGATTTGGGAATATGGCATATAAATTTGCAGTGTGGATGGACAAGTCTTGGAGATAGATCAGCTGCCTTATTAGACATAATTCTTACACAAGTTTTTTCCTTACTCTGCTTTCTCTCTGGGATTTTTTTTGTATGAACTATATGTTTTTACAATGCTTTTTCTAATACACTAACATTTTTTTATATATTTCGGTTATAACTTATGGTTGATAGTATAAATTTTTTGAGATAGTCGGGTTGTTTTCTCCTTGTTGGGAGAGGCCCGATGAGGTTTCCAGTGGTTTGTATATCATGTTTATCTCTCCATGGTTTTTTTTGGCATTTTTGTTGAGACAATATTTATTTCTCTTTTACTCAGTATATTTGTGTGCTCGTTTTCTGTGCATTGTGGACTCACAATTTTTTGATGAATGCTTAACTGCATCTACAATGTAACTTTTTATTCCCTTAATGAAAGGTTCACACTCTGAATTGTTCTAAAAATATAAAATCGACTCACACATGAATAGGGAATTTGAAATTGGAAAGCCAGTTTTCTTTCATTTTCCAATATCCTCAGTTGGTTAATCTTTGACAGAGAAAAAATATTGACAGAAAATGATAGAATACTTGAATAGAAAAAGCCAGAGGATAAACACACATAAGTAAATACACAGAATTTACGTGGTAAAACCTCGACAGGGTGTCAAGGAAACCTCCACGGAGCAAGGGATTGGAAACTCTATTAATCGAATGAATCTCCATACTTGACAAGCCTCTAGGGCCATCTTATTTAACCTGGACTTATTTCGTTATTCCAACTACATTTCGTTATACAACCAATCAATAGGTAATAAGTAAATTTTCCCAGAATTACTTATTTACATTTTGTTGTCATATTTTAAGAAACTCCACCTTGACAACAATTTTTCTAATCCCTTGCCCATGCCCATTCATCATCTTTTCTGCAAGCCGAGAGAAGCAAGACACCATCTCAGCTTCTCTACTATAACTGGCTTCGTGAATATATCTGCATGATTTTCCTATGTGCGGACCTTCTTGAGAACTACTTTTCCGCCTTCGATTACATGTCTCACAAAGTGATACCTTACATCGATGTGCTTGGTATTGCCGTGATAGGCTGGATTTGTAGCCAAATGAATAGCGCTTTGACTATCACAAAACACATTCACTTTCTCCTGTGTCCTTCCAATCTCATCAAGCATACCTTTTAACCAGATTGCCTCTTTACAGGCAACTGAAGCAGCTATATACTCTGCTTCAATAGTGGAAAAAGCAACTGTCTCTTGAAGCTTTGACATCCAGCTGATTACTCCACCTGCAAGAGTAAAAACATAACCTGTAGTAGACCTCCTTTTGTCCAAATCACCTGCATAATCAGGATCCACATATCTGCAGACTGAACCTTCACGACCATCAAAGGTGATGCAATGGTCACTTGTGCCTCTCAAATACCAAAGCACCCATTTCATTGCTCGCCAATGTTCTTCCCCTAGATTTTCCATGAACCTGCTGACAACTCCAACTGCATGTGAAATGTTAGGTCTTGTAGATACCATCGCATACATTAAGTTGCCTACCACATTTTCATATGGTACACGAGAAATATACTTCTTTTCTTCATTAGTTCTAGGTCTTAAATCCGAATAAAGCTTAAAATGGGAAGCTAATGGAACATTAATAGGTTTCACATTGTTCATATCGAACTTTTCAAGTACTTTCTCCACATACTTCTGTTGTGATAACCAAAGCTTACCATTCTTCCTGTCTCTATGTATCTCCATGCCCAAGATATGTTTTGCTGCTCCAAGATCCTTCATTTCAAACGTCCTAGAGAGTTGAGCCTTTAACTTGTTGACTTCTTCCATGCTTTTGCTTGCAATAAGCATATCATCAACATACAACACCAGGATAATGAATATGCCATTGAAACTTTTGAAGTATACGCAATGATCATACTCACTTCTGATAAAATTCTGGCTCACCATGAAGGAATCAAACTTCTTGTACCATTGCCTAGGCGACTACCTCAGGCCATACAATGATTTCCTGAGCTTGCAAACTAATCTTTTGTTGCGACCTTGTACAAAACCTTCTGGCTGATCCATATATATCTCTTCATCCAAATCACCATGAAGAAAGGTTGTTTTAACATCTAACTGTTCTAACTCAAGGTCAAGTAAAGCAGTTAGTGCTAACACAGTACGAATAGAAACAAGTTTAACTATTGGTGAAAAGATCTCATGAAAATCAATACCTTTAATCTGAGAATACCCTTTTGCAACCAGTCTCACCTTATACCTCTCGATACTTCCATCAACTTTCCTTTTCAACTTGAAGACCCATTTGCACCCAACAACACTTCTCCCTTCAAGAAGTTCTACAAGATCCCAGGTATTGTTCTTGGCTATGGAGTCCATTTCTTCTTCCATAGCCTTTTTCCATATCTTTCTATCTGCATCATCTACTGCTTCCGGATAAAAAGAAGGTTCCCCATCTTACGTAATCAATGCAAACGATGAAGCAGTATCTTCATACCTTTTAGGTGTTTTTATTTCCCTTGTATACCTTCGTAGAGTGACTGGTTGTTGAATTGGTTCTGGAATTTCTCCAGTTTCCTTTGCTTCTCCACCTTTTTCATCAGAAGTCTCTCCTTCCTTTCGACTTTCTAGAAAAGGTTTAGTCTCCAATTGAATCTGCTGACTTGGCGATACCTGCTCCTATTCAACTTTTTCAACATCTGATTTTAAAAGAGAAGATTCATCAAATGTTACATCTCTACTAATGACTATCTTCCGTGAAGAAGGATCCCACAACCTATATCCCTTCATTGAATAATCATATCCAACAAAGACACAACATTTCGATTTTGGATCTAACTTTGAATGTTGATTTATAGGAATACAAGCATAGGCATCACAACCAAAAATCTTCAAATGCGAATAATCACAAGACTGACCCAACCAAACTTCTTCAGGAATTTTACAGTTTATTGCAACTGAAGGTGATCTGTTAACTAAACAACAAGCAGTGGATACTGCTTCTGCCCACAACTCCTTTTGCAAGTTAGCATTACTGATCATGCTTCTGGCTCTTTCCATAAGAGTCTGATTCATTTGTTCAGCAACGCCATTTTGCTGAGGGGTATAAACAGCAGTTTTATGTATAACAATCCCTTCATCCTTACAAAATTGTTCAAATTCTAAAGACGTAAATTTACCGCCATTGTCAGTTCTTAAACATTTAATTGATTTGCCTGTTTTCTTTTCCACCATTGTTTTAAATTTTTTAAACACATTAAATACATCAGCTTTCTTTTTCAACATATAGACCCAAACTTTTCAGGAGAAATCATCAATAAACGTTAAGAAATATGATGCACCTCCATAAGACACAGTAGGAGATGGTCTCCACAGATCAGAATGAATGTAGTCTAAAATATGCTTATTATTATGATTTCCAGTCTTGAACCTTTGTTTACATTGTTTACCAAACACGCAATATTTACAAAAATCCAACTTCAAGGATTTCAAATCAGGAAGCAACTTTCGGTTCATCTGAACCTGAAGACCTTTCTCGCTCATGTGACCCAACCGCTGATGCCATAGACGAGAACCTTCTTCTGCTTTTTCTGATATGATCGTTGTTTCACTAACTTGAGTGCTTATTTTGAGTCTAAACAGATTTCTGACCTTTTCAGCCTTCATCACAACCAAGGCTCCTTTTGAGACTTTCAGCACTCCATTCTGACCTGTAAATTTATAACCATTTGAATCCAAAACTCCCAAGGAAATCAACTTTTTCTTTAGATCAAGTACATGCCTAACATCAGATAATGTTTTAACTATATCATCATACATTTTAATTTTCACATTACCAATCCCAAGAGTCTGACAAGATGCATTATTTCCCTTGAATACAAAACTACCATTTATAGTTTCATATGAAGTAAACCAACTTCGGTGCAGACTCATATGATGAGAAGCACCAGAGTCTAATATCCAATTTTCAGCATCTTGAGAAACATTACAGACAGGGAGAGCTTCAGCAATTAAAGCCTCATAAACCATACCTGAATCAACCTGATTTGCTTCCTTGTTATGGTTCTCCAACTCCTTCCATTTCCAACAATATTTCTTGAGGTGTCCGAGTTTATTGCAGTACCAGCACTTGGCTTTACACTTATTGCCACCCTTTGACTTCGATCTGGAAGAACCTCTTGTTTTCTCCCCCATTTCCTTTTACCGACCTCTAGCTACCACGGCTTCAGGTGCAGATGTCTCAATGCTAGATTTCATTCATACCTCTTCAGATAAGAGAGCACCCACGACAGATTCAAGTTTTAATGAATCAGCAGTGCTCAAACTGATTGAGGTCATGAAGTGATCCCATAACTCAGGCAGGGAACACAACAAGGTTATTGCCTTGTCTTCTTCCTCCATTTTTACTTCCATATTAGAAAACTGGCAAATAAGCGTATTAAAAACATTTAAGTGATCTGCAATTTTCGTACCCTTCTTCATCCGAAGACTGTACAGTTGTCTTTTTAAATAGATTCTGTTTGTCAAAGATTTTGTCATATAATAGGTTTCCAATTTTTTCCACAACCCTGCAATTGTACTCTCTCCAACAATATTGAAGAGAACTTCCTCTGCCAAACATAACCGAACGGTACTGAGAGCTCGGGCATCAAAGTCCTCCCAGTTTGAATTTGTTATTTTTGCTGGTTTTTTATTTACCTCGTCTAATGCTTTATGCAACACTTGTTGCACTAGCAAATCCCTAACCTTCAGTTTCCACAAAAGCAAAATTGTTTTTCCTGGTGAATTTATCCACCTCAAATTTTGCGTTTGTCTTTTTTGCAATTTCTCCATCCTAGGGTTTCAGATTTCCCTTCTTCTACAAAATAAAAAACTTTTCTCCTCTTCTACTAGGGTTTCAAAAATATTTCAGATCTCTTCTTCTAGAGTTTCAAGGATTTCAAATCTCTTCTTCTAGGGTTTCAAGGATTTCAGATCTCTTCTTTCTCATACTAATTTTAAATAGAAATAAAAATTACAACTTCTATTTTTTTTTCTTCTTTCACTAAATCAATTCTTTTGAAAAACCTGCACCCTTTTAAAATAAACAATTTATGTTCAAACCCTTCTTCTCAAACTGAACCCTTTAAAAAAAAAACAATTTATGTTCAAACCCTTTTTCTCAAACTGAACCCTCTTCAAATTGATTTCAAAACAAAGAATAACTCTATTTCAGCTAAAACAGTAAATTTCTTCTCAAAAAAAAAATTACCCGTTCTCCTATTGCGCTGGCAGTGGCTTCTTTTCGCAATGGAAATCTTAATCTCTGACAGTCAGCAATTAAATTCAATGGTGCAAAAAGGCCTTGCTTCCGTCACAGCCCATGATCGATCTCGGAAAAAATTTAATGGCATAGAAAGGCCTTGCTACATTAAACGAGAAAGAAATAGATTTGATAACTGAATGAAACTGAAGAATAAACACACATGAGTAAATACACAGATATTTATGTGGTAAAACCTTGACCGGATGTCAAGGAAACATCCACGGGGCAAGGGATTGGAAACTCTTATTAATCAAAATGATTCTCCGTACTTTACAAGCCTCTCGGGCCATCTTATTTAACCTGGACTTATTTCGTTATTCCAACTACATTTCGTTATACAGCCAATCAATAGGTATAAGTAAATTTGCCCAGAATTACTTATTCACATTTTGTTGTCATATGTTAACAAACTCCACCTTGACAACAATTTTCCTAATCCCTTGCCCATGCCCATTCATCATCTTTTCTGCAAGCCGAGAGAAGTGAGACACCATCTCAGCTTCTCCACTGTAACTAGCTTCGTTAATATATCTGCATGATTTTCCTGTGTGCGGACCTTCTTGAGAACTACTTTTCTGCCTTTGATTACATGTCTCACAAAGTGATACCCTATATCGATGTGTTTGGTTTTGCTGTGATAGGCTGGATTTGTAGCCAAATGAATAGCGCTCTAACTATCACAAAACACATTCACTTTCTCCTGCGTCCTTCCAATCTCATCAAGCAGACCTTTTAACCACATTGCCTCTTTACAGGCATCTGAAGCAACTATATACTCAGCTTCAGTAGTGGACAAAGCAACTGTCTCTTGAAGCTTTGACATCCCGCTGATAACTCCACCTGCAAGAGTGAAAACATAACCTGTAGTAGACCTCCTTTTGTCCAAATCACCTGCATAATCAGCATCCACATATCCGTACACTGAACCTTCACGACCATCAAAGTTGATTTAATGGTCACTTGTGCCTCTCAAATATAAGCAGCCATTCCACTGCTCTCCAATGTTCTTCTCCTGGATTTTCCATGAACTTCCTGACAACTCCAACTGCATGTGAAATGTCAGGTCTTGTAGATACCATCGCATACATTAAGTTGCCTACTGCATTTTCATATGGTACATGAGACATATACTTCTTTTCTTCATTAGTTCTATAACTTAAATCTGAAGAAAGCTTAAAATGGGAAGCTAATGGAACATTAACAAGTTTCACATTGTTCATACCGAACTTTTCAAGTACTTTCTCCACATACTTCTGTTGTGATAACCAAAGCTTACCATTCTTCCTATTTTTGTGTATCTCCATGCCCAAGATATGTTTTTCTGCTCCAAGATCCTTCATTTAAAACGTCCTAGAGAGCTGAGCCTTTAACCTGTTGATTTATTCCATGATTTTACTTGCAATAAGCATATCATCAACATACAACACCAGGATAATGAATATGACATTGAAACTTTTGAAGTATACCTGATAGTCATCCTCCACTTAAATGGTGGCTCCTGGAAGGGAATCAAACTTCTTGTACCATTGCACAGGCGGCTACATGGGGCCATACAGTAGTTTCCTAAACTTCTGACTAATCTTAGACAACCTACAAAACCTTACGGCTGATCCATATATATCTCTTCATCCAAATCACCATGAAGAAAGGTTGTTTTAACATCTAATTGTTCTAACTCAAGGTCGAGTAGCGAGTTGGTGTGCTAACCTGGTATCTGAATAGGAAACAAGTAACTAGTGGTGAAAAGATCTCATCTGAAAGTCAATACTTGATACAAGAATACCCTTTTTACCAGCAGTCTCGCCTTATACACTCTGTTAACTGTCTTTCCTTTTCAACTTGAAAATTGTTACCTCTTAACCTTCTCCCTTCAGGAAGTTCTACAAGATCCCAGGTATTTTTCTTGGCTAAGGAGTCCATTTCTTCTTCCATACTCTTTTTCCATATCTTGTTATCTGCATCATCTACTGCTTCCAAATAACAAGAAGGTTCCCCATTTTCAATAATCAATGCAAACGATGAAGAAGAATCTTCATACCTTTTAGGTGTTTTTCTTTCCCTTGTAGACCTTCGTAGAGTGACTGGTTGCTGAATTGGTTCTGGAATTTCTCCAGTTTCCTTTGCTTTTCCACCTTTTTCATTAGAAGTCTCTCCTTCCTTTCGACTTTCTGGAAAAGGTTTAGTCTCCAATTGAATCTACTAACTTGGCGATACCTGCTCATGTTCAACTTTTTCAACATCTGATTTTAAAAGAGAAGATTCATCAAATGTTACATCTCTACTAATGACTATCTTCCGTGAAAAAGGATCTCACAACCTATATCCCTTCACTGAATAATCATAACCAACAAAGACAACATTTCGATTTTGGATCTAACTTTGAACGCTGATTTCTAAGAATAAGAGCATAGGCATCGCAACCAAAAATCTTCAAATGCGAATAATCACAAGACTGACCCGACCAAACTTCTTCAGGAATTTTACAGTTTATTGCAACTGAAGGTGATATGTTAACTAAATAGCAAGCAGTGGATACTGCTTATGCCCACGACTCCTTATGCAAGTTAGCATTATTGATCATGCTTCTGGCTCTTTCCATAAGAGTCTGATTCATTCGTTCAGCAACGCCATTTTGCTGAGTGGTATAAACAGCAGTTTCATGTCTAACAATCCCTTCACACTTACAAAATTGTTCAAATTCTAAAGACGTAAATTCACCTCCATTGTCAGTGCTTAAACATTTAATTGATTTGCATGTTTTATTTTCCACCATTGTTTTAAATTGTTTAAACACATTAAATACATCAACGTTCTTTTTCAACATATAGACCCAAACTTTTCGGGAGAAATCATCAATAAACGTTAAGAAATGTGATGCACTTCCATAAGACATAGTAGGAGATGGTCCCCACAGATCAGAATGAATGTAGTCTAAAATCTGCTTACTATTATGATTTCCAGTCTTGAACCTTTGTTTACATTGTTTACCAAACACGCAATATTTACAAAAATCCAACTTCAAGGATTTCAAATCAGGAAGCAACTTGCGGTTCATCAATACCTGAAGACCTTTCTCGCTCATGTGACCCAACTGCTAATGCCATAGACGAGAACCTTCTTCTGCTTTTTCTGATACGATCGCTTCTTCACTAACTTGAGTGCTTCCTTTGAGTCTGTACAAATTTCCGACCTTTTCAGCCTTCATCACAACCAAGGCTCCTTTTGACATTGTCACCACTCCATTTTGACCTGTAAATTTATAACCATTCGAATCCAAAACTCCCAAGGAAATCAAGTTTTTCTTTAGATCAGGTACATGCCTAACATTAGATAATATTTTAACTGTACCATCATACATTTTAATTTTTACATTACCAATCCCAACAGTCTGACAAGATGCATTATTTCCCATGAATACAGAACTACCATCTACAGTTTCATATGAAGTAAACCAACTTCGGTGCAGACTCGTATGATGAGAAGCACCAGAGTCTAATAGCCAATTATCAGCATCTTGAGAGACATTACAGACATGGAGAGCTTCAGCAATTAAAACCTCATCAACCATACTTGAATCAACCTGATTTGCTTCCTTGTTATGGTTTTCCGACTCCTTCCGTTTCCAACAATCTTTCTTGAGGTGTCCGAGTTTATTGCAGTACTAGCACTTGGCTTTACACTTCTTGCCGCCCTTTGACTTCGATCTAGAAGAACCTCTTGATTTCTCCCCCCTTTCCTTTGACCGACCTCTGGCTACCATGGCTTCAGGTGCAGATGTCTCAAAGCTAGATTTCCTTCGTACCTCTTCAGATAAAAGAGCACCCACGACAGATTCAAGTTTTAATGAATCGATAGTGCTCAAACTGATTGAGGTCACGAAGTGATCCCATGACTCGAGCAGGGAACACAACAAGGTTATTGCCTTGTCTTCTTCCTCCATTTTTACTTCCATATCTGACAACTGGAAAATAAGCGTATTAAAAACATTTAAGTGTTCTGCAATTTTCGTACCCTCCTTCATCCGAAGACTGTACAATTGTATTTTTAAATAGATTATGTTTGTCAAATATTTTTTCATATACAAAGTTTCCAATTTTTTCCACAACCCTTCAGTTGTACTCTCTCCAGCAATATTGAAGAGGACTTCATCTGCCAAACATAACCGAATAGTACTAAAATCTCGGGCATCCAATTCCTCCCAGTCTGAATCTGTCATGCTTGCTGGTTTTTTATTTACCCCGTCTAATGCTTTATGCAACCCTTGTTGCACCAACAAATCCCTAATCTTCAGTTTTCACAAAGCAAACTTGTTTTTCCCGGTGAATTTATCCACCTCAAATTTTGCGTTTGTCATTTTTACCATTTCTCCCTCCTAGGGTTTCAGATTTCCCTTCTTCTACAAATTAGAAAACTTTTCTCCTCTTCTCCTAGGGTTTCAAAAGATTTCAGATCTCTTCTTCTAGGGTTTCAAGGATTTCAGATCTCTTCTTTCTCCTAATAATTTTAAATAGAAATAAAAATTACAATTTCTATTTTTTTTTCTTCTTTCACTAAATCGATTCTTTCGAAAAACATGCACCCTTTTAAAATAAACAATTTATGTTCAAATCCTTTTTCTCAAACTGAACCCTCTTCAAACTGATTTTAAAACAAAGAAAAACTCTGTTTCAGCTAAAACAGTAAATTTATTCTCAAAAAAAAAAATTATTAGAGCATAAAACAAGTTGAAATTCCTGAAGAAGTTTGGTCGGGTCAGTCTTATGATTATTCGCATTTGTAGATTTTTGGTTGTGATGCCTATGCTCTTATTCCTAGAAAACAACGTTCAAAGTTAGATCCAAAACCGAAATTTTGTGTCTTTGTTGGATATGATTATTCAGTGAAGAGATATAGGTTGTGGGATCCTTCTTCACGGAAGATAGTCATTAGTAGAGATGTAACATTTGATGAATCTTCTCTTTTAAAATCAGATGTTGAAAAAGTTGAACAAAAGCAGGTATAGCCAAGTCAACAGATTCAATTGGAGACTAAACATTTTCCAGAAAGTCGAAAGAAATGAGAGACTTCTGATGAAAAAGGTGGAGAAGCAAAGGAAACTAGACAAATTCCAGAACCAATTCAGCAACCAGTCACTCTACGAAGGTCTACAAGGGAAAGAAAAACACCTAAAATGAATGAAGATTCTGCTTCATTGTTTGCATTGATTACTGAAGATGGGGAACCTTCTTGTTATCAGGAAGCAGAAGATGATGCAGATAGCACGATATGGAAAAAGGCTATGGAAGAAGAAATGGACTCCTTAGCCAAGAACAATACCTAGGATCTTGTAGAACTTCCTGAAGGGAGAAGTGTTGTTGGGTGCAAATGGGTCTTCAAGTTGAAAAGGAAAGATGATGGAAGTATCGAGAGGTATAAGGCGAGACTAGTTGCAAAAGGGTATTCTCAGATTGAAGGTATTGAATTTCATGAGATCTTTTCACTAGTAGTTAAACTTGTTTCTATTTGTACTGTGTTAGCACTAAATGATTTACTTAACCTTGAGTTAGAACAGTTAGATGTTAAAATAGCCTTTCTTCATGGTGATTTGGATGAAGAGATATATATGGATCAACCAGAAGGTTTTGTACAAGGTCAGAGCAGAAGATTAATTTGCAAGCTCAAGAAATCATTGTATGGCCTGAGGCAGTCGCCCAGGAAATGGTACAAGAAGTTTGATTCCTTCATGGTGAGCCAGAATTTTATCAGAAGTGAGTATGATCATTATGTATACTTCAAAAGTTTCAATGGCATATTCATTATCCTAGTGTTGTATGTTGATGATATGCTTATTGCAAGCAAAAGCATGGAAGAAATCAACAAGTTAAAGGCTAAGCTCTCTAGGGCGTTTGAAATGAAGGATCTTGGAGCGGCAAAACATATATTGGGCATGGAGATACACAGAGACAGAAAGAATGGTAAGCTTTGGTTATCACAACATAAGTATGTGGATAAAGTACTTGAAAAGTTCGATCTGAACAATGTGAAACCTGATAATGTTCCATTAGCTTCCCATTTTAAGCTTTCTTTGGATTTAAGTCCTAGAAATAATGAAGAAAATAAGAATATTTCTCGTGTACCATATGCAAATGCAGTAGGAAACTTAATGTATGCGATGGTATCTACAAGACCTGACATTTCACATGCAGTTGGAGTTGTCAACAGGTTCATGGCAAATCCAGGAGAAGAACATTGGAGAGCAGTGAAATGGGTGCTTCGATATTTGAGAGGCACGAGTGACCATTGCATCAGCTTTGATGGTCGTGAAGGTTCAGTCTGCGAATATGTGGATGCTAATTATGCAGGGGATTTGGACAAAAGGAGGTCTACTACAGGTTATGTTTTTACTCTTGCAGGTGGAGTTATCAGTTGGATGTCAAAGCTTCAAGAGACAGTTGCTTTGTCCACTACTGAAGCTGAGTATATAGCTGCTTCAGATGCCTGTAAAGAGGCAATCTGGTTAAAGGGTCTGCTTGATGAGATTGGAAGGACGCAGGAGAAAGTGAATGTGTTTTGTGACAGTTAGAGCACTATTCATTTGGCTATAAATCCAACCTATCACAGCAAGACCAAGCACATCGATGTAAGGTATCACTTTGTGAGATATGTAATTGATGGTGGAAAAGTAGTTCTCAAGAAGGTCCGCACACAGGAAAATCATGCAGATATATTCACGAATCCAGTTACAGTAGAGAAGCTGATATGGTGTCTCGCTTCTCTCAGCGTGCAAAAAAGATGATGAATGGGCATGGGCAAGGGATTAGTAAAATTGTTATCAAGGTGGAGTTTGTTAAAATATGACAACAAAATGTAAATAAGTAATTATGGGAAAATTTACTTATACCTATTGATTGGTTGTATAACGAAATGTAGTTGGAATAACGAAATAAGTCCAGGTTAAATAAGATGGCCCGAGAGGCTTGTAAAGTACGAAGAATCATTTTGATTAATAAGAGTTTCCAATCCCTTGCCTCGTGGATGTTTCCTTGACACCATGTCAAGTTTTTACCACGTAAATATCTATGTATTTACTTGTGTGTTTATTCTTCAATTTCATTCAGTCATCAAATCTATTTCTTTTTCATTTAATGTAGCAAGGCCTTTCTGCACCATTTAATTCTTGCCGAGATCGGTCATGGGCTGTGGCAGAAGATGCCCTTTCTGCACCATTGAATTCAATTGCTGACTATCAGAGATTAAGATTACCATTGCAGAAAGAAGCCACTGCCAACGCAATAGGAGAACGAGTATTTTTTTTTTTGAGAAAAAATTTACTGTTTTAGCTGAAACAGAGTTATTCTTTGTTTTAAAATCAGTTTGAGGAGGGTTCAGTTTGAGAAAAAGGGTTTGAACAGAATTTTTTTTTTTTTAAAGGGTTCAGTTTGAGAAAAATGGTTTGAACATAAATTTTTTATTTTAAAAGGGTGCAAGTTTTTCAAAAGAATTGATTTAGTGAAAGAAGAAGAAAAAATAGAAATTGTAATTTTTATTTCTATTTAAAATTAGTAGGAGAAAGAAGAGATCTGAAATCATTGAAACCCTAGAAGAAGAGATCTGAAATCTTTTTGAAACCCTAGCAGAAGAGGAGAAAAGTTTTTTAATTTGTAGAAGAAGGGAAATCTGAAACCCTAGGAGGGAGAAATAGAAAAAATGACAAACGCAAAATTTGAGGTGGATAAATTCACCGAGAAAAACAATTTTGCTTTGTGGAAACTGAAGGTTAGGGATTTGCTGGTACAACAAGGGTTGCATAAAGCATTAGACGGGGTAAATAAAAAACCAACAAGCATGAAAGATTTGGACTGGGAGGACTAGGATGCCCGAGCTCTTAGTACCATTCGGTTATGTTTGGCAGATGAAGTCCTCTTCAATATTGTTGGGGAGAGTACAGCTGAAGAGTTGTGGAAAAAATTGGAAACTTTGTATATGACAAAATCTTTGACAAATAGAATCTATTTAAAAAGACAATTGTACAGTCTTCGAATGAAGGAGGGTACGAAAATTGCAGAACACTTAAATGTTTTTAATACGTTTATTTTCCAATTGTCAGATATGGAAGTAAAAATGGATGAAGAAGACAAGGCAATAACCTTGTTGTGTTCCTTGCTCGAGTCATGGGATCACTTCGTGACGTCAATCAGTTTGAGCACTGTCGATTGATTAAAAATTGAATCTGTCATGGGTGCTCTATTATCTGAAGAGGTACGAAGGAAATCTAGCTTTGAGACATCTGCACCTGAAGCCATGGTAGACAGAGGTCGTTCAAAGGAAAGGGGGGAGAAAACAAGAGGTTCTTCCAGATCGAAGTCAAAGGGCGGCAAGAAGTGTAAAGCCAAGTGTTGGTACTGCAATAAACTCGGACACCTCAAGAAAGATTGTTGAAAACGGAAGGAGTCGGAAAACCATAAAAAGGAAGCAAATCAGGTTGATTTAGGTATGGTTGATGAGGTTTTAATTGCTGAAGCTCTCCCTGTCTGAAATATCTCTCAAGATGCTGATAATTGGCTATTAGACTTTGGTGCTTCTCATCATATGAGTCCGCACCAAAGTTGGTTTACTTCATATGAAACTGTCGATGGTAGTTCTATATTCATGGGAAATAATGCATCTTGTCAGACTGTTGGGATTGGTAATGTAAAAATTAAAATGTATGATGGTATAGTTAAAACATTATCTAATGTTAGGCATGTACCTGATCTAAAGAAAAACTTGATTTCCTTGGGAGTTTTGGATTCGAATGGTTATAAATTTAGAGGTCAGAATGGAGTGGTGAAAGTCTCAAAAAGAGCCTTGGTTGTGATGAAGGTTGAAAATGTCGGAAATCTGTACAGACTCAAAGGAAGCACTCAAGTTAGTGAAGCAGCGATCGTATGAGAAAAAGTAGAAGAAGGCTCTCGTCTATGACATCAGCGGTTGGGTCACATGAGCGAGAAAGGTCTTCAGGTACTAATGAACCGCAAGTTTCTTCCTGATTTGAAATCCGTGAAGTTGGATTTTTGTAAATATTGCGTTTTTTGTAAACAATGTAAACAAAGGTTCAAGGCTGGAAATCATAATAGTAAGCAGATTTTAGACTACATTCATTCTGATCTGTGGGGACCATCTCCTACTGTGTCTTATGGAGGTGCATCATATTTCTTAACGTTTATTGATGATTTATCCCGAAAATTTTGGGTCTATATGTTGAAAAATAAAGTTGATGTATTTAATGTGTTTAAACAATTTAAAACAATGGTGGAAAAGAAAACATGCAAATCAATTAAATGTTTAAGAACTGACAATGGCAATGAATTTACGTCTTTAGAATTTGAACAATTTTGTAAGGATGAAGGGATTGTTAGACATAAAACTGTTTTTTATACCCCTCAGCAAAATGGCGTTGTTGAACGAATGAATCGGACTCTTATGGAAAGAGCCAGAAGCATGATCAGTAATGCTAACTTGCAAAAGGAGTCGTGGGCAGAAGCAGTATCCACTACTTGTTATTTAGATAACAGATCACCTTCAGTTGCAATAAACTGTAAAATTCCCGAATAAGTTTGGTCGGGTCAATCTTGTGATTATTTGCATTTGAAGATTTTTGGTTGTGATGCCTATGCTCTTATTCCTAGAAATCAACGTTCAAATTTAGATCCAAAATCGAAATGTTGTGTCGTTGTTGGATATGATTATTCAGTGAAGGGATATAGGTTGTGGGATCCTTCTTCACGAAAGATAGTCATTAGTAGAGATGTAACATTTGATGAATCTTCTCTTTTAAAATCAAAAGTTGAAAAATTTGAACAGGAGCAGTTATCGCCAAGTCCGCAGATTCAATTAGAGACTAAACCTTTTCCAGAAAGTCGAAAGGAAGGAGAGACTTCTGATGAAAAAGGTGGAGAAGCAAAGGAAACTGGAGAAATTCCAGAACCAATTCAGCAACCAGTCACTCTACGAAGGTCTACAAGGGAAATAAAAACACCTAAAAGGTATGAATATTCTTCTTCATCGTTTGCATTGATTACTGAAGATGGGGAACCTTCTTGTTATCAGGAAGCAGTAGATGATGCGGATAGAAAGATATGAAAAAATGCTATGGAAGAAGAAATGGACTCCTTAGCCAAGAACAATACCTGGGATCTTGTAGAACTTCCTGAAGGGAGAAGTGTTGTTGGGTGCAAATGGGTCTTCAAGTTGAAAAGGAAAGTTGATGGAAGTATCGAGAGGTATAAGGCAAGACTGGTTGCAAAAGGGTATTCTCAGATTGAAGGTATTGACTTTCATGATATCTTTTCACCACTAGTTAAACTTGTTTCTATTCGTACTATGTTAGCACTAACTGCTTTACTTGACCTTGAGTTTGAACAATTAGATTTTAAAACAGCCTTTCTTCATGGTGATATGGATGAAGAGATATATATGGATCAGCCATAAGGTTTTGTACAAGGTCGCAGCAGAAGATTAGTTTGCAAGCTGAGGAAATCATTGTATGGCCTGAGGTAGTCGCCCAGGCAATGGTACAAGAAGTTTGATTCCTTCATGGTGAGCCAGAATTTTATCAGAAGTGAGTATGATCATTGTGTATACTTCAAAAGTTTCAATGGCATATTCATTATCCTAGTGTTGTATGTTGATGATATGCTTATTGCAAGAAAAAGCATAGAAGAAATCAACAAGTTAAAGGCTCAGCTCTCCAGGACGTTTGAAATGGAGGATTTTGGAGCGGCAAAACATATCTTGGGCATGGAGATACACAGAGACAGGAAGAATGGTAATCTTTGGTTATCGCAACAGAAGTATGTGAAGAAAGTACTTGAAAAGTTCGGTATGAACAATGTGAAACCTGTTAATGTTCCATTAGCGTCCCATTTTAAGCTTTATTCGAATTTAAGTCCTAGAACTAATGAAGAAAAGAAGTATATGTCTCGTGTACCATATGCAAATGTGGTAGGCAACTTAATGTATGCGATGGTATCTACAAGACCTGACATTTCACATGCAATTGGAGTTGTCAGCAGGTTCATGGAAAATCCAGGAGAAGAACATTGGAGAGTAGTGAAATGGGTGCTTCGTTATTTGAGAGGCACAAGTGACCATTGCATCAGCTTTGATGGTCGTGAAGGTTCAGTCTGTGGATATGTGGATGTTGATTATGCAGGTGATTTGGACAAAAGGAGGTCTACTACAAGTTATGTTTTTACTCTTGCAGGTGGAGTTATCAGCTGTATGTTAAAGCTTCAAGAGACAGTTGCTTTGTCCACTACTGAAGCTGAGTATATAGCTGCTTCAGATGCCTGTAAAAAGACAATCTGGTTAAAAGGTCTGCTTGATGAGATTGGAAGGACGCAAGAGAAAGTGAATGTGTTTTGTGACAGTCAAAGCGTTATTCATTTGGCTACAAATCTAGCCTATCACAACGAGACCAAGCACATCGATGTAAGGTATCACTTTGTGAGACATGTAATCGAAGGCGGCAAAGTAATTCTCAAGAAGGTCCGCACATAGAAAAATCATGCAGATATATTCACGAAGCCAGTTACAGTAGAGACACTGAGATGGTGTCTCGCCTCTCTCGGCTTGCAGAAAAGATGATGAATGGGCATGGGCAAGGGATTAGGAAAATTGTTGTCAAGGTGGAGTTTGTTAAAATATGACAACAAAATATAAATAAGTAATTCTGGGCAAATTTACTTATACCTATTGATTGGTTGTATAACGAAATGTATTTGGAATAACGAAATAAGTCTAGGTTAAATAAGATGGCCCGAGAGGCTTGTAAAGTACGGAGAATAATTTTGATTAATAAGAGTTTCCAATCCCTTTCCCCGTGGATGTTTCCTTGACACCCTATCAAGGTTTTACCACGTAAATATTTGTGCATTTACTCATGTGTGTTTATTCTTCAGTTTCATTCAGTTATCAAATCTATTTCTTTCTCGTTTAATGTAGCAAGGCCTTTCTACACCATTTAATTCTTACCGGGATTGATCATGGGCTGCGGCGGAAGCAAGGCCTTTCTGCACCATTGAATTCAATTGCTGACTGTTAGAGATTAAGATTTCCATTGCAGAAAGAAGCCACTGCCAGCGCAAAACGAGAATGGGTAATTTTTTTTTGAGAAGAAATTTATTGTTTTAGCTAAAACAAAGTTATTCTTTGTTTTAAAATCAGTTTGAAGAGCGTTCAGTTTGAGAAAAAGGGTTTGAACAAAAATTGTTTTTTTTTAAAAGGGTTTAGTTTGAGAAAAAGGGTTTGAACAGAAATTGTTTATTTTAAAAGGGTGCAGGTTTTTCAAAAGAATTGATTTCGTGAAAGAAGAAAAAAAATAGAAATTGTAATTTTTATTTCTATTTAAAATTAGTAGGAGGAAGAAGAGATCTGAAATCCTTGAAACCCTAGAAGAAGAGATCTGAAATCTTTTTGAAACCCTAGCAGAATAGGAGAAAAAAATTTTAATTTGTAGAAGAAGGGAAATCTGAAACCCTAGGAGGGAGAAATGGCGAAAATGACAAACGCAAAATTTGAGGTGGATAAATTCACCGGGAAAAACAATTTTTCTTTGTGGAAACTGAAGGTCAGGAATTTTCTTGTGCAACAAGGGTTGCATAAAGCATTAGACGCGGCAAATAAAAAATCAGCAAGCATGACAAATTCGGATTGGGAGGACTTGGATGCCCAAACTCTCAGTACCATTCGGTTATGTTTGACAGATGAAGTTCTCTTCAATATTGTTGGAGAGAGTACAACTACAGGGTCTGGAAAAAATTGGAAACCTTATATATGACAAAATCTTTGATAAACAGAATCTATTTAAAAAGACAACTGTACAGTCTTCGGATGAAGGAGGGTACGAAAATTGCAGATCACTTAAATGTTTTTAATACACTTATTTTCTAGTTGTCTGATATGGAAGTAAAAATGGAGGAAGAAGAAAAGGCAATAACCTTGTTGTGTTCCCTGCCTGAGTCATGGGATCACTTCGTGACCTCAATCAGTTTGAGCACTACCGATTCATTAAAACTTGAATCTGTTGTGGGTGCTCTCTTATCTAAAGAGGTACGAAGGAAATCTAGCATTGAGACATGTGCACCTGAAGCCATGGTAGCCAGAGGTCTGTCAACGGAAAGGGGGGAGAAAACAAGAGGTTCTTCCATATCGAAGTCAAAAGGCGACAAGAAGTTTAAAGCCAAGTGTTGGTACTGCAATAAAATCGGACACCTCAAGAAAGATTGTTGGAAACGGAAGGAGTCGGAGAACCATAACAAGGAAGCAAATCAGGTTGATTCAGGGATGGTTGATGAGGTTTTAATTGCCGAAGCTCTCCCTGTCTGTAATGTTTCTCAAGATGATGAAAATTGGCTATTAGACTCTGGTGCTTCTCATCATATGAGTCTGCACCGAAGTTGGTTTACTTCATATGAAACTGTAAATGTTAGTTCTATATTCATGGGATATAATGTATCGTGTCAGACTGTTGGGATTGGTAATGTGAAAATTAAAATGTATTATGATACAGTTAAAACATTATCTGATGTGTTAGCCCCCCTATGAATTTTTTGACAAGCAAATAGGGGGCTAAATTGTTGTTGAGCCTTCAAGGAATGCATTTCCCCTGAAAACACATCATCCTTGAAGCCTCCTTGTGCCTTTTTTCCTTTGATGAAGTCCCCTCTACTGAGTTCCATTTTAAAGCATCTCTGTTTGTGAAGAAATTCCAAAAGGCCCATTTCCCTCTTATTCCACCCCCACTTAGCTTCTATTTTGTTTCCCCTTCTATTTCCCTTCTTACCTTTTCAAATCCCCATTATATCCTTCTCCTTCCCTTTGTTGGCCTTTTTCCCCCTTTATCCCTCTATCGTTCCCCTTCCTTGGCCTTAAAATGCACTAAAATGGTCTAAAAACCCACTGCCCGACCATATTAAGGCCTAAGCCCCTCTCCTGCAAGCTCCAACCACTTCCCCGTGTAACCCTTACCCAAGACCAAGGGCTTAGGCGTTAGTCGCAAATCGCATCCATCGCAAAGCGCAGTTTTCTGTTTGATGCCACTTTCCACCATTGCGATCTGCGATCATCCCGGTCGCATCCATCGCAAAATCGCATGTTGTGTTTTCTGTTCCGATCATCCATCGGAAATATTTGCGATGCGATGGATCGTGTCGCAAATATTTGCGATGCGATTGATCGCGCCATCGCACTTTCTGCCCATCACAAGTCCTTACCTCCTCCTCCGCCACACTCCATCTCCCGATTGCGATTTGCGATCTGCGAATCGTACCCCGAGTCCCACATCCGCGGCTCCGTTCATTTTTTTTTTTTTGTATTTCCCTTTGTAATTCGCCCAAATGTAAACCTTTGGGCTTTACGCTATGCTATCACTCCTCCGCTGCTTTCCACTGCTTCTCCACTGCTCTGCCACCATTCCTCCGCCCCCGCAACATTTCTCCACCACTGCCCGGGTTTGTAACAGGTCTATTGTATTATGCAGACAGCACAGAGAGGCCATTTCAACATTCTCCGGCAGATCAGCGGAAAAGAGTCAAAGGGGGTTAACACCTGTCATTGATATAATTAATGTTTAACCCCGCATTCAAAGGAAAGGACACAGTTTGAAGACTAAGAGCGCACCAGCAAGTCATAACAGCGCTACCTAACAGAAGAACGTGTTTTTCCAAAAGTACACCTCCCTACAGCAGTTTCCATGCTTCCTCGAGCCCTTAAATGAAGTTCACTGTCAGAAGCTTCTTAAATACTATCAGGACCACCATTATGAAGCATGGAGACCTTGCATATTTTTCACCCAGTGCATTTATTCCAAAAGGCAGCACAAAGCTCCAGACGCCGTAAGGACTTTAAGAACGTATCAGAGGTCAATCTCGACCTGACAGAGATCTCCAAAACGGTCTACAGAGTACAGCAGAACTCCATTAAGCAGAATGGGCGCGGCCTCCTCCACCATTCTGTCTTAATGAGACTCATTTAATTTGTATCTACTCCTGTTTTCACTTCTTCTCCTATAAGAATTCCCGAGAACATAATGTGGGGTGGTTGTTGGGCCGTTGTTGTTCGGCGCCGTTGCGGTTAGAGGGATTCATTCTGACTGTTAGAACAGTCTTGGGAGGGAGTAGCAGAGTAGTTGTATGTAATAGGTTGAGAGGAGAGGTTTGGATTGTGTTAGCCATTGAGCTCAGTCTACATGACTGGTTTTGCATCATTAATCAAGCACATTTCGCAGGATCCTGGTCTATTACTATTGGTGATGTTTTTCTTACTCTGTTTGTTACATTTCCATACCGTTTCGTTTTCTTCTGGGCCTGCATCAGAAAATTGGCATTGGATTCTCCCTTGATAGGTGCCCTATGTTTCTGCTCTCCTTGCCTTCAATGTTTTCTGCTTAATATGTTATCTAAGGATTGGTTTCAGTTAATTCAACCAGTGTAGTGGATGTTATTGCCTACTCTCTGATGTACGAATTAAATGGATCAGTTCTTAGATGTCCTTGTTGGGTTTAAGTTGGAAGGTTTGGGAACACTGGGGATTAGAGTCAGCCCTGTCCACTACGATCCTTGTGCGACCAGCTGGCCTTTCTAAGATCTCTTCGTTAAACTTATCTTTGTTTTCCCTTGGAGTTGCTAAAGCAGACCTGGAGTTAAATGACCTCTGGTCTGATCTACAAGCTACCCCTCTATCCCTCTTTGAGAGCTACCTTTAAGTATGTCCAAGCAGGTTTGGAGTTAAATGACCTCTGACCTAATCTATAGACAGAAATTGGGTTACTCTCCTTCTTTCACTTTCTTTCCTTAATGTTCCATCCCACCATCTAATCTAAAAATATCCTTTAGTATTAGATGACTTGCCCTTTGGAAGCCTTGGCTAGTGGATGCAAGTAATTTCCTTTCATGACTCCATAGCCCAATGGATGGCACAGTTTTGACCTATCCTCTTTGTTGAAACGTCCTGCTGCTTTGCTCCTTTCCTCCCATTACTTCTCAGTCTATGATCTCATGCCTCAATCCAGCAACCAACCAACCAAATCATTTAAAATCCCTCGTGCTTCATAACTAGCCTAATATCTCATTTTGAGCTTCAAAGATATATCATTCTTTGTTTTATTGGAGAGATCTCTCTCCGGGTCCAGGAGGGCCAGATCCTATGGCCCCAAAGTGGTTTGAAGTTGTCTTATCTTTTGGTATTGCCAAATCTGCCAAAACATAGGAACCCCAACATGATGTTAGGCATGTACCTGATCTAAAGATAAACTTGAATTCCTTGGGAGTTTTGGATTCGAATGGTTATAAATTTACAAGTCAAAATGGAGTGCTGAAAGTCTCAAAAGGAGCCTTGGTTGTGATGAAGGCTAAAAAGGTCGGAGATCTGTACAGACTCAAAGGAAGCACTCAAGTTAGTGAAGCAGCGATCGTATCAGAAAAAACAGAAGAAGGTTCTCGTATATGGCATCAGCGGTTGGGTCACATGAGCGAGAAAGGTCTTCAGGTACTGATGAATCGCAAGTTGCTTCCTGATTTGAAATCCTTGAAGTTGGATTTTTGTAAATATTGCGTGTTTGGTAAACAATGTAAACAAAGGTTCAAGACTGGAAATCATAATAGTAAGCAAATTTTATACTACATTCATTCTGATCTGTGGGGCCCATCTCCTATTGTGTCTTATGGAGGTGCATCATATTTCTTAACGTTTATTGATGATTTCTCCCGAAAAGTTTGGGTCTATATGTTGAAAAATAAAGTTGATGTATTTAATGTGTTTAAACAATTTAAAACAATGGTGGAAAAGAAAACATGCAAATCAATTAAATGTTTAAGAACTGACAATAGCAGTGAATTTACATCTTTAGAATTTGAACAATTTTGTAAGGATGAAGGGATTGTTAGACATAAAACTGTTGTTTATACCTCTCAGCAAAATGGCGTTGTTGAACGAATGAATCGGACTCTTATGGAAAGAGCTAGAATCATGATCAGTAATGCTAACTTGCAAAAGGAGTTTTGGGCAAAAGAAGTATCCATTGTTTGTTATTTAGTTAACGGATCACCTTCAGTTGCAATAAACTGTAAAATTCCTGAAGAAGTTTGGTCGGGTTAGTCTTGTGATTATTCGCATTAGAAGATTTTTGGTTGTGATGCCTATGCTCTTATTCCTAGTGTTAGGGTCCCGTGATTTGGCAAATTAGTAAACCAAATGACAGGGTAACATCAAACCAAGCTTTGGAGCTCTAGGACCTAGCCTTCCTGGACTCAGAGAGGGCTCTCCCTTTGAAGTGAAGGATGTGAGCTTAATCGCTTAGTATATTTGATTTTAGGCTAGTTGTTAAGTACGTTTGTTTGTTTTTTGTGTTTGGAGGTAAAAACCGATTAAGTAGCCATCAATTGAAGCTAAGTTATCAAATCAACAGGGCTATGGGGTCAAATGAAAGCCAAGGATGCCTAGACAAGACAAGGTGTGTGGCAAGGCCGATTTAATATAGTCAATGGATCTTTTGGGTGAAATTGAAATGAGATGGACATCAAGTTGTGCAAGACAAAGAGATTTTAGGCATAAATAGTTTTTTAAAAAAACGTTCATGTGGTAGGGCTAACCATTAATCACTATGAATGAAACTCAAACTAATAAATGCATAAAATAAACAATCAAGCGATGCATAGAAGTATAAGACCCTCTAACTTTGGTAAAATCACCTTCAGTGGTTGAGAAAAAACATATAAGATAAACTAATAACTCAAACTATAAAGAGGGAACTCCTAAACATCATATCTTGAGCTGTCGGGAACTTTGAAATAAGACTGCAAAACATGGACAAAGGAAAAGATTGAAACAAAACCTCTTTGATTTAACTAAACAACCAATAATTCAGAGAGATATTTCAGAAATGGAGTTTTGATTAGCTATGAGTAAGCAGCGCGTACCGTGAATCATACTAGACAGCATACATAATAACCATTAATGAAACTGATAACAAGTTCTTAGGGTACCAAAGAGCAATTAAAAATTCTTTGACATAACTAAGAAAGATGAAAACATTTAAGCTGCAATGAATTAGGAAATTTGAAGTGCCTCCATATGCATATCTCAAACTTATTCTTTACTGAACTACAGCAAGCAAGAAGCATGAAAACATATATGAGAAACTAAGAAAACATAACAGATAAGAGACAATACTATTTACAAAGCCATGGAATCCTACGCACAAAGCCTCTCCATCATCTAGACAAGTAAGCAAATCATCCACTTCATAAACAAGTTTCTTCTTTAAAGCTCATATCCATGTATTGCACTTCAAAATTTCAAGTTCTGCTTCTAAAACCTCCAACAATTTACAATGAGTCTTCATAATTTATATAGGAAATGAATAGATAAGCTCACAAGAGCATTTAGAAGCGCATTGGCTTAATAAAAATATCTAATTTTGTCTTTGAAGCCTCACAAGGCCCAAGGCACAAAATATCTTCAAAAAATATCTATTTAATCTAAAAATAGCAAGAAAATTGACTTTTAATCTCTGACATAGAGTTAAAAATAGCTTAACGCACATTTGGATGGTTGTCCTCAGAAAACTGTCTTTTCAGCAAAATCCTACAGGAGCGTAGCGCCAAAAGAAAGCCTATTTTGCAGATAACTTTTGAGGGACTTCTCGATGTCGAAACGAGGCCCGTGATGGCTCGTTGGAAAGCCCTGGATGTCTACTTTCTGGAACTACTTGAGTTTTATCAAACTGATCCCTAAAAGTTTGTCAAAAAGTGGACTGAGTGAAAAAACCCAAGAGGGTCTCACCCGCTGATATTAGGGGCATAATGTTGAAAAATGACCGTTTTTTGCCTCTTTGGGGGACCAAAACACCTTCTTTTGATCTGAAAATCTGTGAGTAGATGCCCCCAAATTTAATACATCCAAAAAAATAACTTTCATGAGCTGAATATGCTCCTAACAAATATGGCAGCGCCTAGAAAAATGTGCAATTAGGCCTAAAAATCACAAAAGACAAGATCATGTCCAAAATTGCTCAATTTTGGTAAGCAAACTCCTCATGAGTTTCTAGAAGCATGCAAGGAAGCTGAAACCAAGATTCCAAGCCTAGATATGTATTTTTCCCCTTTTTTCACCGGGCGCCTTCTTTGGGCAGTTTTGAACTTGGCTTGGGAAATTCGCCTCTACTTCTGAGCGCTCTAGTGACATTACTAGTCACAGCTTGAATGGTTTTCTTCTTTGCAGACTTGATGATTTTAAGCTTTGCCACCTTTGAGTAAAGAGTCATGGCCCCTTGCCTAGGAAAGGCAGCAAACTCATGTCTTTGACGGCTGTTTTCATGCTCACTGTGTTTGTCTTCTTCATGTAGATTGCCACCTTCACCCTTATTAATGTTTTTGTCTTTTTTATGTGTGTTGCCACCAACTTTATGAACATTGATTTCAGCATGTGGTGGGATGTCTTCATCATGAGCGCCTTCTTTTGTTTTCTGCATGCTATCACTATCTTCCCTATTTTCCTTACTTGTCTCTTGAGGACTGCCTTCATTAGCTATATGAGGATTTCCATCATGCTTATTGTCTCTTTCATTTCTTTCATGTTGACTGTCACTTTATTTTTCATCATTGCTTTGCTTGAGGACTGTTATGTTCTTCATCACCCTCATGCCCGCTTTCATTAGATTCTTCTCTTTCATTAATAATCAAAGGGGATTTTTGCTTATACAAAGCATTCCTTCTCACATGCTTCTTCGAGAAAGGACAAGAAAGACTAGATGGCAATTGGGTTGGATCAGGAGTAACTGAGTATGATGATTGACTCATCAAATCATCTCTGATCGTGTCATAGTCCATATCATATTGTACTATTACATCATCTAATGTATTATTGTGTGCATCAACAAGTTCTCCAAAGACAGTGCCTTGTTGGGAAAGTTCATCGTATGTACTAGAGCTCATAATATGTCCTTTCATAACAATTATCATATCTGCTTCACACAAGAATTCCACTTGATGTGTCACTAGAATAGCAGTTTTGTTCTTTAAAGCACTTCTAATGCATTCTTTGAATAGATAACTTCCTGTATGGACATCTAAAGCACTGAAAATATCATCAAGAACATATATATTTGCACTCTGATAATAAGCTCTTGCTAACTGGACACGTTGTTTTTGTCCACCACTCAAATTGATACCTCCTAACAAACCCTTCTACAGTTTTTAAAAAAAACACTTTATTCATTTGAAACTTTGCACTTCTGGAGGGCTTGAGACACAGGCGCGTCGCGTATGGAGTGGGCGCCGGGCAGTGGGTCGTTCAGAGGTGGCCTGGAGGAAAAGCATCTCGTGTTGATCACTGAACGCTAGGCGCTTGCACAGGCGCGTCGCGTCGCCCAACAGGCACGTCGCATCCTGTGAAAAAAAACTTCTGCGAACACCTACAGGCGCGTCGCGTCTTAAAAATTTGCAAAATAACTTTGCCCAGGTTTTGAAAAACTGATCTCTCTACTTTTTAGTGAAGGAGTTCTCTTAAAAACTTGTGTTTTGCCACCTACTCATGATTGAAGGAGGCACTATAACCATAAAAAGTTTTCTTTCATCTCTGTTATATCATTTGAAGATTGCATTTTGAACAAGTTGTCTGTGTATGCTATGTCCTTGACTCAGAGATTTAAGGGGAACATGTCACAAAAACTATTTTTAGCCTTTGTTTATCATTAAATGAACTACTTTAAACACACTATCTCTCAGATCTGTCTGTCAATGACACCCTTCCTCAAACACAATATTAAACTTAGTGATTGCCCTCTGCTCATCTTATGGAGGAGGCAATGCAAACATATCTTCTCAGGCCATCTACTCATGATGAAAGAGGCCATTTAAAAAAACTGTAAAAAGTTTTCTTTTATCAAACACTGTATCCTCTCTCTGTTTATTGAAAGAGAGCATTGGAAGAAACCTGTGAGCCTTTCTGCTTATCAATGATTGAGGTCTTTAAACAACTATTTTTTCCTTCATGAAACCTTGCTTATGATACATGTCCATTTGCACAAAATCACTGTGAAACCCGAGGGTAAGTAATGCAATTTGCAAATGATAAAGGCTCACAGTGTCCATTATTGAAATAACTCCTTTTTGCATTAACTGTAGCTTTATTTGGCGCAGCATATTGTCCTTGAATGTTTTTTAGAGCCTAGGTTTAAAGTAAGATATAAGAGGCAGTTGTTCCTCTTATACCTTCATTTGGATGTTATTTTTGCTAGAGGGCCGAGGCTCTTTTTTGCCAAAACACTGTCACTCTTGATTGTATAACACTGATTTGTAGTGCTTGCTCATATGTTTGAGAACTAATGCAAAAATGCCATCTTGAATTATCATGGAGCGCTGGAGGCAAACATTACCCAACCTGTGTATTCATTTTCCATAATGAAAGACCTTTGACCTTTTGCTGTTTTTACTTTACAGGGATGAATCCTGTGTGTCTTCTTCTCTCTAAACTATGTATTTCCCTTAGCTCTTAAAATAGTCCACTGTTCTTTTTACTTGAAGTTGTTCCTTGAAGTGTCACCTTGCCCAAAACTGATTTGTGCCATTTATCCTAGCACCCCTGCAGAGATCTATTGATGAAATGACCTTGATCACTGAAGGCCTTTGCTGACATAACATGATGATAATGCTTGAAATTTCACTTGATCATCTTTCTTCAGACAGGGAAACTCTCTCTTTTCCTGATTTGAACACTTGTGAGCTCTGCTAAAAAGAGACAAAGCAACATTTAGTGGTGTGTGACCTAAGGACAGACCAGGGTTTTGTTTGTTGGATGAGAATAAAATGATGACTGACTGGTGCTAAAAAAAAAAAAAAAAAAAATTGGTTTAAGACAGTTTTGTCCAGGAATTTGCCCTAAACACCACCACCTAGACCTACAGATTTTGTCATAGATTCTGAATAGTTTCTTAGGCATGAGTAGGTTATCATATGACAAAATGATTAGTGAGAAAGGGGTAGATACTTTGTCTAATGTTGGTCAGTGGTTTGTATGAAAAACAAGGGATTTTGATGGTAGAGAGACAAACTTATGACAACTATAGATAGGGAGGTTTCGCTGATTTAGGCCAGCACTGAAAATTGAAGACTACTTTCATCACAGTATGAAAGAGAGGGGTAGGAAGACAAAAAATTGTTTGAGGGGTTTTTTAGATGACAAATTGACTGATCGAGATTGGTTTCTAGAAAACCTAGACAAGAGATCTAGTCATCAAAACAGGCAAAAACACTGATGACTAACACCTAGAAATCAGCGTTCAAAGTTAGATCCAAAATCGAAATGTTGTTTTTTTGTTGGATATGATTATTCAGTGAAGGGATATAGGTTGTGGGATCCTTCTTCACGGAAGAGAGTCATTAGTAGAGATGTAACATTTGATGAATCTTCTCTTTTAAAATCAGATGTTGAAAAAGTTGAGCAGGAGCAGGTATCACCAAGTCAGCAGATTCAATTGGAGACTAAACCTTTCCCAGAAAGTCGAAAGGAAGGGGAGAATTCTAATGAAAAAGGTGGAGAAGCAAAGGAAACTAGACAAATTCCAGAACCAATTCAGCAACCAATCACTCTACGAAGGTCTACAAGGGAAAGAAAAACACCTAAAAGGTATGAAGATTTTGCTTCATCGTTTGCATTAATCACTGAAGATGGGGAACCTTCTTGTTATCAGGAAGCAGTAGATGATGCAGATAGAAAAATATGGAAAAAGTCTATGGAAGAAGAAATGGACTCCTTAGCCAAGAAGAATACCTGGGATCTTGTAGAACTTCCTGAAGGAAGAAGTGTTGTTGGGTGTTAATGGGTCTTCAAGTTGAAAATGAAAGTTGATGGAAGTATCGAGAGGTATAAGGTGAGACTAGTTGCAAAAGGGTATTCTCAGATTGAAGGTATTGACTTTCATGAGATCTTTTCACCAATAGTTAAACTTGTTTCTATTCGTACTGTGTTAGCACTAACTGCTTTACTTGACCTTGAGTTAGAATAGTTACATGTTAAAACAACCTTTCTTCATGGGGATTTGGATGAAGAGATATATATGGATCGCCAGAAGGTTTTGTACAAGGTTGCAGCAGAAGATTAGTTTGCAAGATCGAAATCATTGTATGGCCTGAGACAGTGGCCCAAGCAATGGTACAAGAAGTTTGATTCCTTCATGGTGAGCCAGAATTTTATCAAAAGTGAGTATGATCATTGCATATACTTCAAAAGTTTCAATGGCATATTCATTATCCTGGTGTTGTATGTTGATGATATGTTTATTGCAAGCAAAAGCATGGAAGAAATCAACAGGTTAAAGGCTCAGGCTTCAGCGCTCTAGGAAGTTTGAAATGAAGGATCTTGGAGCGGCAAAACATATCTTGGGCATGGAGATACACGAGACAGGAAGAATGGTAAGCTTTGGTTATCACAACAGAAGTATGTGGAGAAAGTACTTGAAAAGTTCGATATGAACAATGTGAAACCTATTAATGTTCCATTAGCTTCCCATTTTAAGCTTTCTTCAAATTTAAGTCCTAGAACTAATGACGAAAATAAGTATTTGTCTCGTGTACCATATGCAAATGCGGTAGGCAACTTAATGTATGCGATGGTATCTACAAGACCTAACATTTCACATGCAGTTGGAGTTGTCAGCAGGTTCATGGCAAATCCAGAAGAAGAACATTGGAGAGCAGCGAAATGGATGCTTCAATATTTGAGAGGCACAAGTGACCATTGCATCAACTTTGATGGTCGTGAAATTTCAGTCTACGGATATGTGGATGCTGATTATGCAGATGATTTGGACAAAAGGAGGTCTATTACAGGTTATGTTTTTACTCTTGTAGGTGGAGTTATCAGCTGGATGTCAAAGCTTCAAGAGACAGTTGCTTTGTCCACTACTGAAGCTAAGTATATAGCTGCTTCAGATGCCTGTAAAGAGGCAATATGGTTAAAAGGTCTGCTTGATGAGATTGGAAGGACGCAGGAGAAAGAGAATGTGTTTTGTGACAATCAGAGCGCTATTCATTTGACTACAAATCCAGCCTATCACAGCAAGACCAAGCACATCGATGTAAGGTATCACTTTGTGAGACATGTAATCGAAGGCGGCAAAGTAGTTCTCAAGAAGGTCCGCACACAGGAAAATCATGCAGATATATTCACGAAGCCAGTTACAGTAGAGAAGATGAGATGGTGTCTCGCTTCTCTCAGCTTGCAGAAAAGATGATGAATGGGCATGGGCAAGGGATTAGGAAAATTGTTGTCAAAGTGGAGTTTGTTAAAATATGACAACAAAATGTAAATAAGTAATTATGGGCAAATTTACTTATACCTATTGATTGGTTGTCTAACGAAATGTAGTTGGAATAACGAAATAAGTCCAGGTTAAATAATATGGCCCGAGAGGCTTGTAAAGTACGAAGAATCGTTTTGATGATGAACTACAGTTGGTAGTTTGAAACATGTCGGTTCCAAAATATCTTATGTGATTTCCCAGAAGATTTATAATTAAAAATAATCATTTTGATTAATAAGAGTTTCCAATCCCTTGCCCCGTGGATGTTTCCTTGACACCCTGTCAAGATTTTACCACGTAAATATTTGTGTATTTACTCGTGTGTTTATTCTTCTGTTTCATTCAGTTATCAAATCTATTTCTTTCTCGTTTAATGTAGCAAGGCCTTTCTACACCATTGAATTCTTGCCGAGATCGATCATGGGCTGCAGCAGAAGCAAGGCCTTTCTGCACCATTGAATTCAATTGTTAACTGTCAAAGATTAAGATTACCATTGCAGAAAGAAGCCACTGCCAGCGCAATAGGAGAATGGGTGATTTTTTTTTTGAGAAGAAATTTATTGTTTTAGCTTAAACAGAGTTATTCTTTGTTTTAAAATCAGTTTGAAGAGGGTTCAGTTTGAGAAAAAGGGTTTGAACAGAAATTTTTAAAGGGTTCAGTTTGAGAAAAAAAATTTGAACAGAAATTGTTTATTTTAAAAGGGTGCAGGTTTTTCAAAAGAATTGATTTAGTGAAAGAAGAAAAAAAATAGAAATTGTAATTTTTATTTCTATTTAAAATTAGTAGGAGAAAGAAGAGATCTGAAATCCTTGAAACCCTAGAAGAAGAAATCTGAAATCCTTGAAACCCTAAAAGAAGAGATCTGAAATCTTTTTGAAACCCTAGCAGAAGAGGAGAAAAAAATTTTTAATTTGTAGAAGAAGGGAAATCTGAAACCTTAGGAGGAGAAATGGCAAAAATGACAAACGCAAAATTTGAGGTGGATAAATTCACTGGGAAAAACAATTTTGCTTTGTGAAAATTGAAGGTTAGGGATTCGCTGGTGCAACAAGGGTTGCATAAAGCATTAGACGGGGTAAATAAAAAACCAGCAAGCATGACAAATTCGCACTGGGAGGACTTGGATGCCCGAGCTCTCAATACCATTCAGTTATGTTTGGCAGATGAAGTGCTCTTCAATATTGTTGGAGAGAGTACAACTGCAAAGTTGTGGAAAAAATTGGAAACCTTGTATATGACAAAATCTTTGACAAACAAAATCTATTTAAAAAGACAATTGTACAGTCTTCAAATGAAAGAGGGTACGAAAATTGCAGATCACTTAAATGTTTTTAATACGCTTATTTGCAAGTTGTCTGATATGGAAGTAAAAATGGACGAAGAAGACAAGGCAATAATCTTGTTGTGTTCCCTACCCGAGTCATGGGATCACTTCGTGACCTCAATCGGTTTGAGCACCGTCGATTCATTAAAACTTGAATCTGTTGTGGGTGCTCTCTTATCTGAAGAGGTACGAAGGAAATCTAGCATTGAGACATTTGCACCTGAAGCCGTGGTAGCCAGAGGTCGGTAAAAGGAAAGGGGGAGAAAACAAGAGGTTCTTCTAGATCGAAGTCAAAGGGCGGCAAGAAGTGTAAAGCCAAGCGCTGGTACTGCAATAAACTCGGACACCTCAAGAAAGATTGTTGGAAACGGAAGGAGTCAGAAAACCATAACAAGGAAGCAAATCAGGTTGATTCAGGTGCGGTTGATGAGGTTTTAATTGCTGAAGCTCTCCCTGTCTGTAATGTTTCTGAAAATGCTAAAAATTGGCTATTAGACTTTGGTGTTTCTCATCATATGAGTCCGCACCGAAGTTGGTTTACTTCATATGAAACTGTAAATGGTAGTTCTGTATTCATGGGAAATAATACATCTTGTCAGAGTTTTGGGATTGGTAATGTGAAAATTAAAATGTATGATGATACAGTTAAAACATTATCTGATGTTAGGCATGTACCTGATCTAAAGAAAAACTTGATTTCCTTGGGAGTTTTGGATTCAAATGGTTATAAATTTACAGGTCATAATGGAGTGTTGAAAGTCTCAAAAGGAGCCTTGGTTGTGATGAACGCTGAAAAGGTCAGAAATCTGTACAGACTCAAAGGAAGCACTCAAGTTAGTGAAGCAGCGATCGTATCAGAAAAAACAGAAGAAGGTTCTCGTCTATGGCATCAGCGATTGGGTCACATGAGCAAGAAAGGTCTTCAGGTACTGATGAACCGCAAGTTGCTTCCTGATTTGAAATCCTTGAAGTTGGATTTTTGTAAATATTGTGTGTTTGGTAAAAAATGTAAACAAAGGTTCAAGACTGGAAATCATAATAGTAAGCAGATTTTAGACTACATTCATTCTAATCTGTGGGGACCATCTCCTACTGTGTCTTATAGAGGTGCATCATATTTCTTAACGTTTATTGATGATTTCTCCCGAAAAGTTTGGGTCTATATGTTGAAAAAGAAAACTGATGTATTTAATGTGTTTAAACAATTTAAAACAATGGTGGAAAAGAAAACAGACAAATCAATTAAATGTTTAAGAATTGACAATGGCGGTGAATTTACGTCTTTAGAATTTGAACAATTTTGTAAGGATGAAGGGATTGTTACACATAAAACTATTGTTTATACCCCTCAGCAAAATGGGGTTGCTGAACGAATGAATCAGACTATTATGGAAAGAGCCAAAAGCATGATCAGTAATGCAAACTTGCAAAAGGAGTTGTGGGCAGAAGTAGTATCCACTGCTTGTTATTTAGTTAATAGATCACCTTAAGTTGCAATAAACTGTAAAATTCCTGAAGAAGTTTGGTCGAGTCAATGTTGTGATTATTCGCATTTGAAGATTTTTGGTTGTGATGCCTATGCTCTTATTCCTAGAAATCAGCGTTCAAAGTTAGATCCAAAATCGAAATGTTGTCTCTTTGTTGGATATGATTATTCAGTGAAGGGATATAGGTTGTGAGATCCTTCTTCACAGAAGATAGTCAATAGTAGAGATGTAACATTTGATGAAGCTTCTCTTTTAAAATTAGATGTTGAAAAAGTTGAACAGGAGCAGGTATCGCCAAGTTAACAGATTCAATTGGAGACTAAACCTTTTCCATAAAGTCGAAAGGAAGGAGAGAATTCTGATGAAAAAGGTGGAGAAGCAAAGGAAACTGGAAAAATTCCAGAACCAATTCAGCAACTAGTCACTCTACAAAGGTCCACAAGGGAAAGAAAAACACCTAAAAGGTATGAAGATTCTGCTTCATCGTTTGCATTGATTACTGAAGATGGGGAACCTTCTTGTTATCAGGAAGCAGTAGATGATGCAGATAGCAAGATATGGAAAAAGGCTATGGAAGAAGAAATGGACTCCTTAGCCAAGAACAATACCTGGAATCTTGTAAAACTTCCTGAAGGGAGAAGTGTTGTTGGGTGCAAATGGGTCTTCAAGTTGAAAAGGAAAGTTGATGGAAGTATCGAGAGGTATAAGGCGAGACTGGTTGCAAAAGGGTATTCTCATATTGAAGGTATTGACTTTCATGAGATCTTTTCACCAGTAGTTAAACTTGTTTCTATTTGTACTATGTTAGCACTAACTGCTTTACTTGACCTTGAGTTAGAACAGTGAGATGTTAAAACAGCGTTTCTTCATGGTGATTTGGATGAAGAGGTATGTATGGATCAACCAGAAGGTTTTGTACAAGGTCGCAGCAGAAGATTAGTTTGCAGGCTCAGGAAATCATTGTATGGCCTGAGGCAGTCACCCAGGCAATGATACAAGAAGTTTGATTCCTTCATGGTGAGCCAGAATTTTATCAGAAGTGAGTATGATTATTGTGTATACTTCAAAAGTTTCAATGGCATATTCATTATCCTGGTGTTGTATGTTGATGATATGCTTATTGCAAGCAAAAGCATGGAAGAAATCAACAGGTTAGAGGCTCAGGCTTCAGCTCTCTAGGACGTTTGAAATGAAGGATCTTGGAGCGACAAAACATATCTTGGGCATGGAGATACACAGAGACATGAAGAATGGTAAGCTTTGGTTATCACAACAAAAGTATGTGGAGAAAGTACTTGAAAAGTTCAGTATGAACAATGTGAAACCTGTTAATGTTCCATTAGCTTCCCATTTTAAGCTTTCTTCGGATTTAAGTCCTAGAACTAATGAAGAAAAGAAGTATATGTCTCGTGTACCATATGCAAATGCGGTAGGCAACTTAATGTGTGCGATGGTATCTACAAGATCTGACATTTCACATGCAGTTGGAGTTGTCAACAGGTTCATGGCAAATCCAGGAGAAGAACATTGGAGAGCAGTCAAATGGGTGCTTCGATATTTGAGAGGCACAAGTGACCATTGCATCAGCTTTGATGGTCATGAAGGTTCAGTCTGCGGGTATGTGGATGCTGATTATGCAGGTGATTTGGACAAAAAGAGGTCTACTACAGATTATGTTTTTACTCTTGCAGGTGGAGTTATCAGCTGGATGTCAAAGCTTCAAGAGACAGTTGCTTTGTCCACTACTGAAGCTAAGTATATCGCTGCTTCAGATGCCTGTAAAGAGGCAATCTGGTTAAAAGGTCTGCTTGATGAAATTGGAAGGATGCAAGCGAAAGTAAATGTGTTTTGTGGCAGTCAGAGCGTTATTCATTTGGCTACAAATCCAGCCTATCACAACAAGACCAAGCGCATCGATGTAAAGTATCACTTTGTGAGACATGTAATCGAAGGCGGCAAAGTAGTTCTCAAGAAGGTCCGCACACAGGAAAATCATGCAAATAGAGAAGCTGAGATGGTGTCTCGCTTCTCTCAGCTTGCAAAAAAATGATGAATGGGCATGGGCAAGGGATTAGGAAAATTGTTGTCAAGGTGGAGTTTGTTAAAATATGACAACAAAATGTAAATAAGTAATTATGGGCAAATTTACTTATACCTATTGATTGGTTGTATAACGAAATGTAGTTGGAATAACGAAATAAGACCAAGTTAAATAAGATGGCCCGAGAGGCTTGTAAAGTACGAAGAATCATTTTGATTAATAAGAGTTTCCAATCCCTTGCCCCGTGGATGTTTCCTTGACACCATGTCGAGGTTTTACCACGTAAATTCTGTGTATTTACTTATGTGTGTTCGTCCTTCAGTTTTGTCATTCAGTGATTGTATTCTATTGTTGGGAAAACATTAAAATGAGAAAGAAATAGTAGAATACAATAACTGAATGACAAAACTGAAGAATAAACACATGAGTAAATACACAGAATTTATGTGGTAAAACCTCGACAGGGTGTTAAGGAAACATCCACTGGGCAAGGGATTGGAAACTCTTATTAATCAAAATGATTCTCTATACTTTACAAGCCTCTCGGGCCATCTTATTTAACCTGGACTTATTTCGTTATTCCAACTACATTTCATTATACAACCAATCAATAAGTGTAAGTAAATTTGCCCAAAATTACTTATTTACATTTCGTTGTCATATTTTAACAAACTCCACCTTGACAACAATTTTCCTAATCCCTTGCCCATGCCCATTCATCATCTTTTCTACACGCCAAGAGAATCGAGACACCATCTCAGCTTCTCTACTGTAACTGGCTTCGTGAATATATCTGGATGATTTTCTTGTGTGCGGACCTTCTTGAGAACTACTTTGCCGTCTTCGATTACATGTCTCACAAAGTGATACCTTAAATCGATGTGCTTGGTCTTGCTATGATAGGTTGGATTTGTAGCCAAATGAATAGCGCTCTGACTGTCACAAAACACATTCACTTTCTCTTGCGTCCTTCCAATCTCATCAAGCAGACCTTTTAACCAGATTGCCTCTTTACAGGCATCTGAAGCAGCTATATACTCAGCGTCAATAGTGGACAAAGCAACTGTCTCTTGAAGCTTTAACATCCAACTAATAACTCCACCTGCAAGAGTAAAAACATAACCTGTAGTAGACCTCCTTTTGTCCAAATCACCTTCATAATCAGCATCCACATATCCGCAGACTAAACCTTCATGACCATCAAAGCTGATGCAATAGTCACTTGTGCCTCTCAAATATCGAAGCACCCATTTCATTGCTCTCCAATGTTCTTCGCCTGGATTTTCCATGAACCTGCTGACAACTCCAACTGCATGTGAAATGTCAGGTCTTGTAGATACCATCGCATACATTAAGTTGCCTACCGCATTTGCATATGGTACACGAGACATATACTTCTTTTCTTCATTAGTTCTAGGACTTAAATCCGAAGAAAACTTAAAATGGGAAGCTAATGGAACATTAACAGGTTTCACATTGTTCATTTCGAACTTTTCAAGCACTTTCTCCACATACTTCTGTTGTGATAACCAAAGCTTACCATTCTTCCTGTCTCTGTGTATCTCCATGCCCAAGATATGTTTTGCCGCTCCAAGATCCTTCATTTCATACGTCCTAGAGAGCTGAAGCCTGAGTCTTTAACCTATTGATTTCTTCCATGCTTTTGTTTGCAATAAGCATATCATCAACATACAACACCAGGATAATGAATATGCCATTGAAACTTTTGAAGTATACACAATGATCATACTCACTTCTAATAAAATTCTGGCTCACCATGAAGGAATCAAACTTCTTGTACCATTGCCTGGGCCACTGCCTCAGGCCATACAATGATTTCCTGAGCTTGCAAACTAATCTTTTGACTAATTTTAAAATATGACAACAAAATGTAAATAAGTAATTCTGGGCAAATTCACTTATACCTATTGATTGGTTGTATAACGAAATGTAGTTGGAATAACGAAATAAGTTCAGGTTAAATAAGATGGCCCGAGAGGCTTGTAAAGTACAGAGAATCATTTTGATTAATAAGAGTTTTCAATCCCTTGCCCTGTGGATGTTTCCTTGACACCTTGTCGAAGTTTTACCACGTACATTCTGTGTATTTACTTATGTGTGTTTATCCTTCAGTTTTGTCATTCAGTTACTGTATTCTATTTCTTTCTCGTTTTAATGTTTTCTCCACAACAAATATCAACGCTAATTTTTTAATGCATATTAATAAGGGTTGAAACTAGCGTTCTCCGGTTTCAGGTTCAGTTTTAATGCATTAATAAGGGTTTAAACTAGCATTCCACCACTCTAAAGAAAATCAACAATAGATGACACCGCAATTTATTGTTTGCATCATATCTTCTTTTTTTCACGAACAAAGTTCACCAGAAACTTGGGCGTACTTCCCTAGAATTTTTGGATGGTACGCGCAGTAAACCGTTCAGAGCAATAAGCAGCGCCTGACCCCAAAGACTCAAGGATTGAACCCGTGACCTCCCACAACGGAAAGGACCACGTATTGGCTCACTACCACTTGAGCTAACCCTTGGGGCTATTTTTTATCATATTTTACAAGTGACATTACATTGATTTTACACAGTACACAATTTAGACCACCTCTAGCGTGCATAATATCTTTGTGAAATGGAGTCAACTGAGGGTGAATTATATAAAATATGAAACTTCGACACCACCTTGCCTGCAAAATTGACTTGTTACTCTCCAGCCAAATTCAGATTACTCATTTGCAATTGATATGCCTTTCTATATTTATTTATCACATGTGGTGCCTGTACACTTCAAAACAGACGTATGAACCAGAAACTTGGTAAAATACACATGGTGGTCTGTGTATGCAAATAATAAGCATAACTTATTCCTCAAACACTGAAATAGTACACATTAAAAGAAGTATAGGCTACATTATAAGGATTCAATTTTAATTTTAAAATTAATGACTATAAAACATGACATTTCAAACTCGAAAGCTAACCATAATTTGATGAAATAATAGTCACGATCCACAGCCCAGAAATGTCAGCAACAAAATCGATGTAATGAATAACAGAGACCAAACAATTATGTTTAATTGTTCAATGATAAGGTTTAGCATCGATTTCAGCAACAACCTATGAGTCGTTAATACTTCATCCAAATTTAAAGAAAAGAAGCAAAGCTCCTTGTCCAAATATTAAGAATGGCATGATGTCCTTTCTCTGATAAAAAATTGTTGTATGAACTACATGTTATTATCATGCATTTTCTGATACACAAACTATATTTATATTTTCGGTTATATCATATGGCTGATAGTATAATGTTTTTGAGATAGTCGGGCTGTTTTCTCCTTGTTGGGAGAGGCCCGGGGATGGTTCCAGATGGTTGTATATCCAGAAATGTCAGCAACAGAATCGATGTAATGAATAACAGAGACCAAACAATTATGTTTAATTTTTCAATGATAAGGTTTAGCATAGATTTCAGCAACAACCTATGAGTCGTTAATACTTCATTCAAATTTAAAGAAAAGAAGCAAAGCTCCTTGTCCAAAGATTAAGAATGGCATGATGTCCTTTCTCTGATAAAAAATTGTTGTATGAACTACCTGTTATTATCATGCATTTTCTGATACACAAACAATATTTATATTTTTGGTTATATCATATGGCTGATAGTATAATGTTTTTGAGATATTAGGGCTGTTTTCTCCTTGTTGGGAGAGGCCCGGGGATGGTTCCAGATGGTTGTATATCATGTATTTCTCTCCATGATTTTTTTTTGGCTTTTCTATTGAAACAGTTTTTTTCTCTCGTACTCAGTATATCTGTGTGCTCTCTTTCTGTGCATTGTGGAGTCTGGACTTAGTGTTTTTGATGAATGCTTAACTGCATCTACACATGTAACTTTTTATTCCCTTAATAAAAAGTTCCATTTTTCCACCAGTAGATACAAAAATATAAAATCAGCTCACACATGAATAGGGAATTTAGGTGGAAAGCCACTCACTCGACCTTTTCCAATATCCTCCAGATTGGAGAATCTCAAGGCTGATTTTTTAATGCATATTAATAAGGGTTGAAACTAGCATTCTCCGGTTTCAGGTTCAGTTTTAATGCATTAATAAGGGTTTGAACTAGCATTCCACCACTCTAAAGAAAATCAACAATAGATGACACAGCAATTTATTGTTTACATCATATCTTACAAGTGACATTACGTTGATTTTACACAGTACACAATTTAGACCACCTCTAGCATGCATAATATCTTTGTGAAATGGAGTCAACTGATGGTGAATTATATAAAATATGAAACTTTGACACCACCTTGCCTGCAAAATTGACTCGTTACTCTCCAGCCAAATTCAGATTACTCATTTGCAATTGATATGCCTTTCCATATTTATTTATCACATGTGGTGCCTGTACACTTCAAAACAGATGTATGAACCAGAAACTTGGTAAAATACACATGGTGGTCTGCGTATGCAAACAATAAGCATAACTTAATCCTCAAACACTGGAATAGTACACATTAAAAGAAGTATAGGCTACATTATAAGGATTCAATTTTAATTTTAAAATTAATGACTATAAAACATGACATTTCAAACTTGAAAGCTAACCATAATTTGATGAAATAATAGTCACGATCCACAGCCCATTAATGTCAGCAACAAAATCAATGTAATGAATAACAGAGACCAAACAATTATGTTTAATTGTTCAATGATAAGGTTTAGCATAGATTTCAGCGACAACCTATGAGTCGTTAATACTTCATTCGAATTTAAAGAAAAGAAGCAAAGCTCCTTGTCCAAAGATTAAGAATGGCATGATGTCTCTAAAGTCCTATACCTGTTGTAACTAGCCTAAAACCCTACTTAAATAGCAAGATATGGTTGCTTCTTCGCGTTGCTTTCAACTCCAAGAGGCAACAATGCACCTGAACACCTCTACATTACAATGTACCCAAACAACTCTCAAGGCCGCCAATATGAGACTTCACTGATTCAATCTGGCAGCTTGCACAAGTCTAACATTTCCACTCCTACTTGACTTGTTGCAACAATCCTGCATTAGTTTCAGAAAGGTACAGCAGAGTGTTTGCCTGATCAGTACCCAAAAAAGAGGAATGGAAATGGTGTCTTGTAACATAACAGACATTACACTTTTTCTTTTACCTATTAAAAAATGGAAAGCAGAGTTATAAAGCTGATTATCCTTTAATAAAAAGATGAATGAGAACATGGAGGACAGAGAGGCGACCAATAAAATAAAGCATTTAAAACAAATCAGATCACCAAAATATTTGTGAATAATAAGGTTTGGAAAAGTTTTCCACAAGAAATCCACCTATAGCATCAGTACCATATTCCCACCTTCCATCTTATTACCATATTAAATTTTAAAGATAAAATGCAAAGCAAATCATCAAAAGAACGATTTTCCTGTTTTCAAAACTTCTAAACTTCTAAAGAACCTAAGACCTGCCTGAATTGAAACTAAGCATGTCATTCAAACTATTTAAGTATTCCATGTTTTGCAGTTAGCATCATACTCATTTGGCATGCAAGTCAGTCAAAATCAATTAGAAGAAACGCATAAATATCAGAGACTTAGGAAGAGGAAATGAAATGGAATAATACTAATGTCCACAAGTGACCAATTAGGTCAATGAGACTAAAGTACCAAGTAATAATAGGAATGAATAACCTAGAGCATCTCCAAAACCAAGAGACAGAAAGATCAAACTAAAAAGCCTAATAGGAGAAGAACCCAAACAGGTAAACCTTTGACCATGTAATAGAGATAGAAACTCTATAAGAGAAACAACTTTGTAGCATGTAATAGAGATAGAAACTCTATAAGAGAAACAACTTTGTAGCGAAAAAATTCGATTGAATCAGGAGAGGCGATATGCAAGCCAGAATCTGGATCACAGGGTGCTAGCACCTCGGTCAGCCACTTTGAAAGTACCAAAGCTAAGCTTGATAGTGTCCTCAAAAGAGTGACCTGGGCCATACGAGGGCCCAACTGTGCTATCATGGGGAGATGTCAAGAACTCCTCGTCGTGCCTCTCCTAACACTTGTGGCCAATGGGTATTTTGATGAAGAAAGAAAACCGATGTTCCACGGAACGTCTCCCATGATCCATGGGCATGGAAATAATTATCACCACGCCTCAAAGTATGATATAAGTAGGTCACAAAACTTGTTCAATATTACCCACTGTAGTTCTTATAAGCAAAAGAAATAGTGCTTGGAATCTAAACACAACATAGATTTTTAAATGGTCATTTAAAACAAGGTTAACCATTTATTGGAATAGGATCTTTTAATACATCATGTGACCTTCACAAATTATTTGTGTACAGCATCCACCTAACATTTCAAAAATCCAAATATTTAATCAGTTGTGGATATATGAATAAATCTGTGGAAGTCAACGACTAGAAATATGCTCCAATAAGACTTCAAACTTTTTAAGTATCATAACAACAATTGCCAGAATTTGAAGTCCTTCCATGACATAAAACTCGACATGAACATGAGATTCATCCACTGTGGGAGGAAAAAGGAACACCAAGGATGGTGTTATTAACTTATTTCAAGGAAAGAAAAAAAAATAATGAAATACCAGCAACGACATGTATACCAGACATAAAGGACACAACAGTGTTGCATTATCACCAAAAAAAAGAATGAAATGGAGGCTTAGGAAGGTCAAAGGGAGGTACAAGAAAAATATTAAAATTTTTATCATAAGCCTAAGTCTTATACTTTATGTTATCTTAAGTCTTTGAAATCCTAGGATTAATGGGGGAAGTGAGATATGTGGACTTCCCAGGAAGCCACGTGGTTAGTTGATATTATTCAAATATAACCCACGATCTTTGGAAAATTGCCGGATCAGTATGCCTGATGAGGTCTTAGACCCTATCTGTGGGCTGAATGATAGCATGTTTGCGGTAATGAAATTATGGAAACAATGGTAATTGAGTAAACTAATTACAGATGAGAATTCTTGGAGTATATTTATTATTAACATATATCTTTATCAACAAAAATATAGTGATATGTTTCAACTTTCTGAACTGCCATGGTTGGAACTATCTTGAGATCTTCATTTTAGTTTAGGACCTGTGTATTTTAAAATTAGATGTTTTCCTCGTGCATTAAAAATATAAAAAAGAAAGCTGAAGTATTGTGTGCTTATCCATCTGTGACCTCCTTTGGATGTGGTATGTGGCACATGCAACAATAATTATTGAATAGAATATAAAGCTTTCTTTAAATTTTATCTCACAGTAAATTTTATCTGAGCATAATTAATTAGAATGCAGACAAAATAAGTAAAGCAGTAGCATATAAGGCATTGATGGTTTGGCATATAAGGCATTGGCTGGTGAAGGTGGTAAACTTGCAAGGTTGCAAACATCGCGATTTTTTCCGGTCGGCGATGTTTTCCCGATTTTTTGAAAAAATCGCCAATCGCCAAAAAATCACGATTCGATCGGAAAAAATCGTGGCATGCTAAAACAGCGCGGTTATAATGCGATTTTGATGTTTATTTTTTCATTTTCACATGGACAGGTTTGGTTATGAGAGCTAAAGAGTGAAGGAGGAGAGCCAAGGAGGGAGATACGTGATCTACAAGCCCAAGATTGGACAAAAGTGAAGAATTTCTTGCAAGCCAAGCGAACAAAAATCGAATTTGGACGAAGTGTCTCCGGCAAAACGTTTTTTCCAGGTATGGACATCAAATTTGACCCTTTTTTTTTTGTTTTTTTCTTGTTCTTCCATGGGTTTCTATTACCCATGTATTTTTCATCATTTGTGATTGGATTTGGTTGTGTTTTTTTTTTGTTTTTGTTTTATTGAGAGGAGAGAGTTTATTTTGGTTAAAAATGCAAAAAATTGTTTGTTAAATTTTGTTTTTTATATTTCTTCTTGTGCTCTTAGTTTCTTCCCATTATTTTTGCTTGTGTTTCAACATGTATTTTTTCCCATTATTTTTGCATTGAGTTGAGGGTTTCAAAATGCTGTATGTAAAATTGTAATTTTTTTTATTTTATTTTTTAACTTGCAATTTTTCTTGTGCCCTAGGTTCAAATTTCAACGTTCAAAGTTCAAAGTTTCCAACATGCCAAGGAAATTAGATCCTTTATGGGAATTTGGTGAACCTGATCAGGGGTTTGACCGATCAAACTTGACTTGCAAATTATGTGGTCATCACATGACAGGGGGGGTATACAGGTTGAAATACCACCTGGCACAAATTCTTGGGCATGAAGTAGGCCCTTGCACAAACACCAATCCAGAAATAATCAGAAGAGCCATGAACTCATTGGGAGAAATAAAAACCACTAAACTCAGCAAATCAGCTCTGAAGAGTCAAATATCAGGGTTTGGAGTTGACCGTGAGAGTGGTAGTGGCTCTTCAGCATCAGCCTCTTCTACAGGCAACCCCGTAGTTGCCTCCTCATTTTTTTCTCCCATAACCACTCACGGGGCACAGCCATCTATCTCCTCCCTTATTAAAAAAAAGGAGAAGGAAGAAGTTGATAAGTTGTTGGGCAAACTGTTTCTTTGGAGTGATATTCATTTCAATGTTGCCAGGAACAATCCATTTTATCAGGCAATGATTGATGCTATCGCTGTTGTTGGCCCAGGATACAAAGCCCCTTCATATAATGACCTTAGAGGGCGCATTCTGCAAAATGAGAAACCTGACTGCACCAAGAGATTGGAAGAGTTAAGGGCATCATGGGAAGTCACAGGATGCACTGTGATGTCAGATGGTTGGACTGATCAAAAGGGTAGGACCCTTATTAACTTCTTGGTCAGTTGTCCCGAGGGGACAATGTTTATGAAATCTGTTGATGCATCTGCACATGTCAAAGATGCAAGATTATTATGTGATTTATTAGATGTGTTCATTCTGGAGGTTGAGCCCCAAAATGTTGTCCAAATCATAACGGACAACGCTGCAAACTATGTTTCTGCTGGCAAGATGCTTATGGAGAGGTATCCGAACATATTTTGGACACCTTGTGCTGCACATTGCCTTGATTTGATGTTGGAGGACATCGGAAAGATTGATTTTGTCAAAGAGATTGTAGAATCATCAAAAAGAATCACAAAATTTATATATAATCATGCATCTGTGCTTCATTTGATGAGGACATTCACCAACAAGGAGGAGTTGGTGCGGCCTGCTATTACACGATTTGCCACTACTTTCATATCTCTTCAATCCCTCTTGAATTCTAAGTGGGATTTGAAGAGAATGTTTCTTTCAGATGAGTGGCGTGCTTTGACTATCAGCCGCAAATCAGAGGGAGAGGCCATCTGCAAGTTGGTGTCGTATCAAGAAAGTTTCTGGGCTGGAGTGGAAGAGGTGTGCAGCATTACTGAACCTTTGGTAAAGGTTCTTAGATTGGTGGATGGAGACAAGCCCACAATGGGCTACTTGTATGAGGCCATGGATAGGGCCAAAGAAGCTGTTCGCAGCTATTATGATGATAAGGGTGATGAGGGGTTTCAGAGACAACTTCTTTTATGGAAAGTGATTGATGATCAATGGGACAACACACTCCATCGTCCCATTCATGCTGCAGGGGTCTTCCTGAACCCCGCATTTGCTTATTCATGTAGTTTCCTATTTGATGTTGAGGTCATGGATGGCTTTTTCACTTGTGTTCAGAAGATGGTGCCAAATCCATCAGAACGTGCAGAGATATCCAAAGAGATGGAGGTATACAGAATGGCAGGTGGCACCTTGAGCTTCGACATGGTTGTCCAGGATAGGACTACTAAAATGCCAGGTAAGATTTTCATTATTTTAAAAATTTTCTTATGTTTGTAACTTTATAAGTTTATCTTATTTGTTGTAACTTGTAACTTGTAGATGCATGGTGGAGGAGCTACGGTGGTAGATTACCAAAACTCCAAAAACTTGCCATTAGAATACTCAGCCTGTTAAATTTGGACAACTAGGTCCAAACTCCATCTTGTGATGCTCAGATTAAGATTCCAATATTTGTATTGGATTCCTCTTTCGGAGAGGTGTAAAATCGATATAAAATTGATTGTAATCTGATGAGCAGAACATTTATTTTGAATTTATTATTTATAATAAATTTAAGTGCAGTTCGGCCTTAAGATTTTACAACCCCAACAGATGTGTCACACACCTCAATGATGGATATAAATACAGTCAACGTTGGAGAGCTTTTCACTCATCTCATCACACATCTTCTCCTCTGATTATCTACAAGCATTTGAGAAGCAGTTTCATCTCCCACGTGAGAAGAAGGATGAAATCTACTGCAGCTAAAGGACAAAATTTACCGCAGCAAATTTTCTGCAGTTAGGGTTTCTGGGCAAGTTTGACCAGCGTTGACTTTGGTCAACGCATGGTCCGTTTGAGCTGAAATTTTGTGGAGAATTCGATTTTTGTAGGCCGTACTCATTGGCACAAAAATCGAGGTCAAAAGATTGACCGAAGTTGGAGCTGCGTTGACTTTCTTGTTGCTGCCCTACGTTGATTTTTTCTGGACTGCGTTGACTTTTCTGGGTTGACTTTGAGTTGACTGGATAATTGATTTGAGGACTGTTGTGACACATTTTGGGTTGGTCGGCCAAGAAGACTTTGCTGGTTGAAGCATCCTGCTGATCGCCGTAACGCACCAACACATTCTCCTGTTTCTGGTTTGTCTTCTATAGATCCACTGGTATGTTCTATCAGCATTTTACTTAACTATTTATGTGATTGCTGTTATAAAAGTAAAATTGCATCAAGCATAGAACATCTACAAAAATTTACATGGTTTCAGAGCTGAGGTGAAGACAAGCCCTAACTTATAGCAATCACCAACTGAGAAAAATGAGTTCCACAAGTTATGGCTTCAAGGAGGATGACAAGCTGACTGGAAGGGATGACTTCTATGCTTGGAAGATGATATTAGATCTCAAATTGGAAGACCATGATCTCATGGACTATGCACTGGGTAAGATACAAGAACCTCCATCCACTGCTACTGCTGCTGCTAAAACCAAGTATAAGAAGGGGGAGATCAAAGCAAAGATAATGATCAGGGAATCCATACATAAAATTCTGGTTGCCTACATATCTGAGCTAGGCACATCCAAGGAGATGTATGATAAGCTGACACAAATGTTCAAAGTAAACAATGCAAACCAAGTGCTATTCTTCAAGAATCAATTGAAGAACCTAAAGAAAGGCAGGGATGAGTCTGTGTTAAATTTGGACAACTAGGTCCAAACTCCATCTTGTGATGCTCAGATGAAGATTCCAATATTTGTATTGGATTCCTCTTTCGGAGAGGTGTAAAATGGATATAAAATTGATTTTAATCTGATGAGCAGAACATTTATTTTGAATTTATTATTTATAATAAATTTAAGTGCAGGTCGGCCATGGAAAATTTTAGGGGCTAATATTCGCAGGTGGGCTAATTTTCCATGGTTTTTCCAAAAAAAAGATTCGCCAATTTCCATGTTTTTATAAAAATGATTCTCCCAAATTTCACAATATAAAATTATTTTATATTAAAAATCGCCGATATTATATAGAAAAAATATATAATATCATTATAAATTTGAATAATTTTACAAATACATCAGTCAAAATTTTATAGTTTCCATATTAGGGACTAGTGAGATTCGCCAATTTTTTAAACATCAAGATCATTTTCCATCCTTAAAATTATCCCTGAGGTCGGCCTTAAGGTTTTACACCCCCAACAGAGGTGTCACACACCTCAATGATGGATATAAATACAGTCAACGTTGGAGAGCTTTTCACTCATCTCATCCACACACTTCTCATTGGATACGAGCATCTAAGGAGCAGTTCTCACGTGGGAAAAGGACGAAGTAGCTGCAGCTGGAAAAAGGACGAAATTTCTGCAGTTAGGGTTTCTGGACGAAATTTTCTGCAGTTAGGGTTTCTGGGCAAGTTTGACCAGCGTTGACTTTGGTCAATGCATGGTCCATTTGAGCTGAAATTTTGTGGAGAGTTCGATTTTTGAAGGCCGTACTCATTGGCACAAAAATCGAGGTCAAAAGGTTGACCGAAGTTGGAGCTGCGTTGACTTTATTGTTGCTGCCCTGCATTGACTTTTTCTGGACTGCGTTGACTTTTCTGGAATTGACTTTGAGTTGACTGGATGATTGATTTGAGGACTGTTGTGACACATTCTGGGTTGGCCGACCAAGAAGACTTTGCTAGTTGAAGCATCCTGTTGACCGTCGTAACACACCAACACATTCTCCTGTTTCTGGTTTGTCTTCTATAGATCCACTGGTATGTTCTATCAGCATTTTACTTAACTATTTATGTGATCGCTGTTATAAAAGTAAAATTGCATCAAGCATAGAACATCTACAAAAATTGCTGGGCCCATTCAAACATACTTTCCCCAAATTGACCGAGATCAGAACAATCACTGCCATTGGGAGACAGCCAATCGTGAGATGGTACTCATCGCACTTGTAGGGCTCCCATATGAATGGCAAGTATTCAATGCTACCATTCTCAATAATAATACAATTCCTAACTTTGACGAGCTACTGTCAAGATGCATGCAAGAAGAGACAAGAATGAAGGAATACGAAAATGAAAGAAATGTTGCCTACGCTGCTCATTCTAGAAAGAAGAACTATGGTGGTCCTAAGAACAAAGGAAGAGCAAGGGACCAAGGAAAGAAGGGCAAGTGTTTCACTTGTCATAGGCCTGGTCACTATGCTAGAGAATTTCCTTTCAAGAGGGATTCTCCCGATAGTGATGACAACAACAACAACCGGAGGAATGGAAATCAAAGAAACGATAGGTCCAAAGGAAAGAGAAAGGCTCCCTCTGGCGGAAACAATCAACCTTTCAAAAGGTCTAGAAACTCCAGGTATGAGGATTAAAATGTTGTTGATAAAAGAAATGAATACATTCTTGTATATGCCCTCTTTGCTGCATCCCCGCCTGACACTATGGATGTCTGGCTGATAGATAGTGGTGCCTCAAGACACATCATTGGGTTCAAGGAAGCACTCTCTAACATGGTTGAGAAGGATACTAATCTGGAAATTCTCCTTTTGGAGATAATGCCACATATCTCGTGAAAGGGACAGGGATTGTGACTCTCCACTTGTCTCAAGGTCAAGTCCTCCGCTTGCAGGATGTACTCTATGTACCAAATTTGAAGAAAAACCTTGTGTCTATATCAGCCATCGAAGACAAAGGCTTCAATGTGGGCATTCACTGATGGAAAGGTGCGCATGTGGAAGAAGAATCTCAAGGAAGCTATCATGATTGATTTTAGAGTTGGAACACTCTACCAGGTTGAAGGAAGTTGTTAAAATTGGACAACTAGGTCCAAACTCCATGTTGTGATGCTCAGATGAAGATACCGATATTTTTATTGAATTCCTCTTTCAGAGAGGTGTAAGATCCATATAAAATTTATCTTAATCCGATGAGCAGAACATTTATTTTGAATTTATTATTTATAATAAATTATATGTGCAGGTCAGCCTTAAGGTTTTACACCCCCAGCAGATGTGTCACACACCTCAATGATGGATATAAATACAATCAAAGTTGGAGAGCATTTCACTCACTCATCACATCTTCTTCTCTTCTAATCTAGTACGAGCTCCTTGGAGGACATCTTCGGCTCACACATGGGAAGAAGGACGAGTTACTACAGCCAAGAAGAAGGACGCATTGCTGCAGCTAGGGTTTCCAAGAAAGTTTGACCAGCGTTGACTTTGGTCAACGCATGGTCCAAAGAGGCTGAAATTTGTTGGAGACTTCGATTTTGGGAGGCCATACACATTGGCACAAGAACCGAGGTCAAAAGGTTGACCGAAGTTGGAGCTGCGTTGACTTTGATGTTGCTGCCCTGCGTTGACTTTTCTGGACAACGTTGACTTTTTCTGGAGTTGACTTGAGTTGACTGGGTGACTGATTTGAGGATTGTTGTGACACATTCTGGGTTGGCTGATCAAGGAGACTTTGCTGGTTGAAGCATCCTGTTGACCGCCGTAACGCACCTTCACATTCTTCTGTTTCTGGTTTGTCTTCTATAGATCCACTGGTATGTTCTATCAGCATTTTACTTAACTGTTTGGGTGATTGGCTGCATTAAAAGTAAGATTGCATCAAGCATAGAACATCTACAAAATTCTGCATAAGTCCACTGGGAGCTATGACATGTGATACTATCCGACAAAATGAACTATGGCACTAGAGGTTTGGACACCTTCATTACAAGGCCCTTCCCGAAGCAAGGAAGGTGGTGACAGGGATGCTCGATTTTGGAAATAATCATGAAGGTGTATGTAAGGGTTGTGTCGAAGGAAAGCATACAAGGGGACCTTTCCCCTCAAGTGTCACAAAGACATCTGATATTTTGCAACTGGTCCATTCTGATCTATCTGGTATGCTACCCGTAACATCCCTGGGAGGATGTTCTTACTATATGACATTCACTGATGACTTCTCCCGCAAAACCTAGATATACTTCTTGAAGAAGAAGGATGAGGCTTTCATGTGGTTTCGTACCTTCAAAGCCTTGGTGGAAAATATGACAGGGAAGAAGATCAAGATTTTGAGGACCGACAATGGCACTGAATATGAGTCAAATGAGTTCAAGGACTTTTGCAGAGAAGCTGGCATTAAGAGGGAGACTACTCCTGCCTATACTCCTAAGCAGAATGGCGTTGTTGAACGAAAGAACAGGACCATTGTGGAAGCTGCCCGTGCCATGCTATGTGACCAGGGTATACCGAAGTTTCTGTGGGGAGAAGCTGCGAATACTGCTGTATACATTCAAAACCAATGCCCTCATTCCGCCCTGGACTCCAAAACTCCCGAAGAGGTTTTCACCGGTAAGAAACCTGATGTCTCACATTTTAGAATTTTTGGATGTCCTGTTTATTTTCATGTGCCAAAAGAAAAGAGAAGTAAGCTGGATGCTTCTGGGAAGAAAGGAATGTTTGTGGGCTACAGCGAAACCTCTAAGGCCTATAGAGTCTATGTACCTGGTCAAAAGGAAGTAGAAATAAGCCATGATGTCACTTTTGACGAAGATGCTTCCTTGAAGAAAGTAGTAGATCTTCCGAGATCTGAGGAAAATCATGAAGCAAGGCATGGTGTTAAAATTGGACAACTAGGTCCAAACTCCGGGTTGTGCTGCTCAGATGACAATCGCAATATTTTTATTGGATTCCTCTTTCGGAGAGGTGTAAGATTGATCTAAAGATCATCTCGATCGGATGAGCAAAACATGTACTTTGAATGTGGTGGGTCGGCCTAGAATAAAATATTGACTTTAATGTCTTAAAGGACGTGTCACACACCCCCAAAGATTCCTATATATTGGAGAGACTTGGAGTTCATTTAACACACATCGATGTGGAGGAATTCTCTCTCTGGATAGCGTTGGAGCTGTGTATTCTCTGTTTGGATTGTTCTGGGGTTATGTGTGACACGCTTGGTTGAATGACCTATTGAAGACTTTGCTGGTAGAAGCATCCTGCTGATCGCCGTAACGTCACCATTTCCTATCTCTGTGTTGGCTTGTCTTCTATCGATCTATTAGTATGTTCTATCTTCTTCAGTATTGTGCCCTAATCTGAAATGGCATAGAACAAGTCCAGAAATTAACATGGTATCAGAGGATAAGGAGAAGACAATGCCCAAATTTGTGTTGGAAATCTATTGATCCATCAAGTGCATCTCATCTGGCTGAACAAGGAGACTTGGAACAGCGTGAGAAAGTCTGCCGTAGACAATGGGGAAGCAGCTGTAGGTGACAGCGTATTATTTAAGCATGTTGTTAGGCTTAATAAGATCTGGTTAAAGGCTAGTTTCAAGTTCGGCTAGCAGCCAGGAAAGGATCAAGACAGCGTGGAAGAAAGTCCGCTTCAAAGGTCTGAATGGAGGCCGAACTGCTGTAGGATGTGCGGACCAAAATTAAGGACTGTTTGATGCGATCGAAATAATGTGCCTCTAACCTTCAGCGTAAAGAAGCCTGCCGGTTAGATTTTATACGCAGATACGATCTAAGTCTGCCGGTTAATTTTATGAGCAGATACGATCAAAGTCTGACGGTTAGTTTTTATACGCAGACACGATCTAAGTCTGCCGGTTAATTTTATGGGCAGATACGATCAAAGTCTGCCGGTTAGTTTTTATACGCAGACACGATCTAAGTCTGCCGGTTTCTCTGATCGATCGTTTCTATGCGATACAGTTGGAAGAAAGCGTAATTGTTCCAACCAATCACAGTATAGTTGATCAAGCATATGAAAAATGGGGACTTGCGGGTGGTCCGATTGGTGGTATCGTGGCCGTTCACCACCCCAAGCAACTGGTTTAGTAACCAGCACTCGACCGTGGCCCCTTGCCTCTATCTATACCAATGGATTACGTCACGAGACAGTCGACGCTTCGAAGGCGCACATCTTATTGGCTTTAATACAATTGAATAATGGAGGTCATCACGTCATAACAAAGTTGGCACTGACCGTGGAAATGAATCGAGTGTTTTTCTGCGTCTTCCGGGACCTCCTGGCGCTGTTTTTGCTCGGCCCTATCGCCTATTTCCAAGAGAAGCCCCCAATATTTCATCATCAGAATTTGCTGATAAAATCAAGTGGGAAGCCGAGAGGTTGGACGAATTTGAATGCGGATGAGACATCGTGGTGGCAGAGGCTCGAATTTACAGACCCGCGAAGCCAAATTTAATCCTGAGCGCCGCGTGGTGATGAATCTGAATCGGAAGCTTTGAGGAATTATGAGATTCGATACCCATCTGTTGGAATTTTTAATTTGATTAGTAATTGTTGAGAGCTGGAGAATTCAAATCAGGCTGTGAATTGATTTGGGTAGCATAGCGTCCACTGTGCATTCTGCTGAAGCAGCAGCAGACAGTGTTGCCGGAGGTTCAATTCCCGAAAAGCGATCATGTGTGTCTCCAGCATTCTCAGAGCAAAAGGTCTAAGTTGCAGAGGTACTGTTTGGATTTGCAAGGAAAATTACCATCGCAGAAAATAAAAGGGCTAGGCCCCACTAAGATCAACGAGATTTGATCCTCAGCTGCTCCAGCAACTACACTTGCATCATGTCAGTGTACAGAGATGAAAAAAAAAATTTCCTGACAATGCAGATGGTGTTGATGGGTTCATCAATGTAGAAAATGTGTCACTACCGACAATTTCTGCAACTCATAAATTCTATTACATCTTCGCCCTTCAGTCATAGATATGGGGAGATGATCCGAGAAACAGTTACAGTAATCAAGGCAAGAAGAAGGGACAGCGTGGTGTTGAGGATGCCACAGGCCTGAAAATCTAAAAGACCTGTTTGGTAATATGTTCTTGCTGCAGATTGGAGCAGCTGTTATGGTGTTCGGTTCTTAGAGGCTGCGCCATAGCGGAAGAGAGAAGTCATGAAATTAGTACCTTATCTTAAGCACGAAGAAGCTGCTGAACTCCTTGCAAGTATCTCTCCTGTAAAGGGAAATGTATTGGAGGATATGCTACATGGTTTAAGAATTACTGCAACCCACTGTCATTTAAATGGGGCCATTGTTAAAGCATCTGTGGCTAAGCTATTGTGGGATTATTCATCTTGCAAGGTTGTTCACGTAGTTTTGGACAATGCCTTTACTTCAAGTTTGAAAACAGTGAAAGATTCAATGGAGGAGTACTCCAGTCCCAATCTGAGAGGTGACCATGATGAAATTGAAGCTATGCAGAAGATGAACCTTCATACAGCATGTGTGTATGCAAGGCTTTTGCTATGAAAGAATGATCGAATTAAGAGTTGCAGACAGCGCAGTGATCCATTTTCATTTACTGCTAATCTACTCGGAACCTTTAGAAATAATGCAGACTTGTTAAATCTTGTTTGAAGGCCGTATGCTGAGTGTTGTGGCAGGCCGCAAGCCATACCACAACAGCAAGCCGTGTGGTTATCACATGAGTTTTTGACTGTGTGATTTGAGGCAGCCACAGATTCAAGCCTAAGTTGGATGCAGACCAATCACATAATTCCCAGATCTGTGCACATGGCATAGACTGGATCTCAAGTGAAGACAAAGAAATTTTTTTATGTACTTGACATGGTCTTTAAGAGCAGTGAAGTGCCTTGTCCTAATTTTTCCTGTTGGATGGTTGGGGCTGTAACATTGATGAGCAGGGGTGCCACTATGTCTGTGCCGGATCTGCATGGACTGACATATAGAAGGGTATAAAGTCTGTATGATTGGTTCCTAAATCAGTGAAATTAAGGGAAAAATCACAGAACTGAGATCTGCAATCTTGGCCAGATCAGTGATTCAGCAAGCAATGATGAGTGTGATAGTTCACAATCTGTGATTCTATGTCACTGTCATCATGACAGTGACATAGACAGACACCCATGTTGAAGCTGGAAGTTTTAAGTTGGAAGTCCTTGGGGAAATTCTATGTAGTGGTCAAAAAAAATTTTACAGCCCTAGGAGCTGTCTGCTGAAATAACCAGAAATGGGCAGATCTGGAAGCAACTCAAGGTGCAATGCCTCTAGTGCAAGATGAACCAAGGTAGATTGGATCCCTTGTTTTTTTTTGTAAGCTGCAGTCTTAGAAGGCTGTTTGAAGGAGCTACTCACAGAATAACAGGTAGTGGCTGAAAGGACTTCTAACACAAGCTGAGGCTTGTTGATATGTTCCCACTGTATGTCAGTGACATAGATAGACACCTATGTAGCAGCAGCATGTGACTGTATCAGTCCTACATTGGAGCGTTATGGTAAACTTAAAATGTGAAGTTTATGCAGCTTTTGGTCACATGGTTGGAATCTTGAATCATGATCAGTAAAGTCTGTTGGATGGCTTTGACTGTGGGAGATCCGGTCCCCATTCCAAAATGGTGTCTGGGGATGCCCTCATTTAAAAACAGATGTCTTCTCTCGAGAGAGAAGCTGACATTAAGAGGGAGATATATCTGTATATGCTCCTGAATGGATGTCTTTGTTCAACGAAAGAAGATCCTCATGGCTCAGGGACATATGGCTTCAGAGGGGGAAATTCCGAAGGAAAACCAAGAAGCCATATTAATAACAGGATATCTAGCAGCCATGAGTACTTTTTGTACAATCTGACCTTGGATACCTTTGAGGAAGTCGTAAAGCATCAAGTCTGGAAGGATGCTATGTTGTGGTCCCAAGACCATAGGACAAAGCAGTTGTCACCTCGAAATGGCTCTACAAGATCAAGCATGGATCTGTTGGAAGTGCTGAAAAGTTCAAGGCAAGATTCGTTGCTTGTGAGGAAGATATAGACTATGATGACATACTTGCACCTGTGGCTCGAGATACCACCATTCGATCTATTATAGCCCTTGCTGCTGCGCAAGGATGGAGTCTTCATCAGATGATGTGAAGACCGCATTTTTCTGCATGGTGTGATAAAGGAAGAGATATATGTGGAGCAACCTTTGGGGTTGGAAGTCCAGGATCAGGACACCCATGTCTGCAGGTTGAAGAAAGCCCTCTATGAACTGAAACAAGCACCCTGAGATTGGTACAAGAGGATAGATAGCTACTTGATGAAGCTGGGCTTCACTCGAAGTAATGCTGATCCGAACCCTTACTTCAAGGTTGTCAAGGGGAAAACCTCTCATTCTGGTGCTGTATGTGGATGACCTCTTCCTGACAGGTGCTGACCCTCTCATTCATTAGTGCAAGAGGGAGCTCGCTGCTGAGTTCGAGATGAAGGACCTAGGACTGATGTCTAGGCCTGAAGGTCTAGCAGAGACCTGGCGAGATTTTCCTTTCTCAAGGAAAATACATTATGAATTTTCTGGTATGATGGACTGTAAGTCCATGGAACTCAACTTTAAGAAGTTGAGTAGCAGCGTTGCTGGGCTTGTCCTACTGAGTATCGTTAACTCATAGGGACCCTGATGTTCTTAATGAACACTTGTTCGAACATATGTTGTGCAGTGAACACTTTGAGTCAACACATGGTTGATCATAGCATTCACTGGGTTGGTGCCAAGAAACTCTTGAGATATCTCTGAGGCACGATAGACCATGGGCTGAGATACACTGCCGGGAGTATGACACTCTGTGGATATACTGATGCCGATTGGGTTGGCAATGTGGTGGATCGTAAGAGCACATCGGGATGCTGCTTCAATCTTGGTTCTACTTCGATCTCATGGATGAGCAGGTAGCAGAAGTCGGTGGCTTCGAGCACCGCTGAGGCCGAATACATTGCAGCAAGTATGACCTGTTGTGAAGCAGTTTGGTTGCGAAAGCTCTTTAGTGAGCTGTTTGGACATGTGCTAGATACCACTGTGATACTCTGTGATAACCAGAGTGGGATTCGTATGACTGAGAATCCTGTGTTCCACGATTGATCCAAGCATGTAGATGGCTGGTACCACTTTATCTGGGATATGGTACAGCGAGGCGCCGTAAGGCTCGATCATATAGGAACTGATGAGCAGGTCGCAGATATTCTCACTATGCCCTTGGGGAAGGTCATGTTCCTAACCTTCCGTGAGAATCTTGGTATCATGGAACGACCCTATTCTGAGGGTCCTGTTGGACGATGAGCTCTGGGAGCTCAAAGGGGGTTTTGGGGATAGCTTCTTGGAGCTATAAGCACTTATGGTGCTTCTGCCCCACCGTTGTGATTATTGAGTTGGTTCGCCTCTCATTTATCTGTGCCCCGTATGCATCCTACCCATTGAGTTAAGGGCTCATGGGAAGTACCTCTCATTTGGCCAATGAGGTGGGAAAAGCTAGAGACTATTAGCAAAGACTGATGGACGCATCAGAGATTGCCGTACTCTCTATCTAGGATGGCACGGTCCAACCACTTGATGTGGGATCAAGTTTAGTGAGGTCTGGGACCTCTGCCTGACTTCGGGTCAGATGAACCAACTTCGGGTTGGTTGGAGACTCTTTGTGAGTCTGATAGAGGTTTCGGACCTCTGGGCTGAATCTGTCAGCCGGGTATGATGTCTTTGTGACTGACCCACTTTTGTTCTGAAATAAAGAGGCCAGCAAAGCAAGTTACGGCGGGATGACACACGATGTTTGGATTGCACTAATGGACGGAGTTCTCCCTAGTTGAGAGGGAGTGTTAAAATTGGACAACTAGGTCCAAACTCCGGGTTGTGCTGCTCAGATGACGATCACAATATTTTTATTGGATTCCTCTTTCGAAGAGGTGTAAGATTGATCTAAAGATCATCTCGATCGAATGAGCAGAACATGTACTTTGAATGTGCTGGGTCGGCCTGGAATAAAATATTGACTTTAATGTCTTAAAGGACGTGTCACACACCCCCAAAGATTCCTATATATTGGACAGACTTGGAGTTCATTTGACACACATCGATGTGGAGGAATTCTCTCTTTGGATAGCGTTGGAGCTGTGTATTCTCTGTTTGGATTGTTCTGGGGTTATGTGTGACACGCTTGGCTGAATGACCTATTGAAGACTTTGCTGGTAGAAGCATCCTGCTAATCGCCGTAACGTCACCATTTCCTATCTCTGTGTTGGCTTGTCTTCTATCGATCTATTAGTATGTTCTATCTTCTTCAGTATTGTGCCCTAATCTGAAATGGCATAGAACAAGTCCAGAAATTAACACATGGAAATCAAGAAGAACCGCAGGATGAGACAATGCCTGATGTTGAAGGACCAATGGACCCAATAGATCCATCTCCTTCACTGAGAAAGAGACCATCATGGCTCAGGGACACTCTCGAAGATGCCGAGGGACATGTTGCCCCGAGGGGGACATTCCGAGAAAGCAAGAAGCCATGTAGATACCAAGGGTATCTGGCTGCCATGAGTACTATTGTACAATCTGAACCTGGATCTTTTGAAGAAGTCGTAAAGCATCAAGTCTGGAAGGATGCTATGCACGAAGAATATGAGTCCATAATGAAGAATAATGTCTGGGATGTGGTTCCAAGACCGAAGGACAAATCAATTGTCACTGCGAAATGGCTCTACAAGATCAAGCATGGATCTGATGGAAGTGCTGAAAAGTTCAAGGCAAGATTTGTTGCCTGTGGCTTCTCTCAAAAGGAAGGAATAGATTATGATGACATATTTGCACCTGTGGCACTATATACCACCATTTGATCAATCATAGGCCTTGCTGCTACTCAAGGATGGAGTCTTCATCAGATGGATGTCAAGACCGCTTTTCTGCATGGTGCAATAAAAGAAGAGGTATATGTGGAGCAACCTCTTGGGTTCGAAGTCCAGGATCGGGACACTCATGTCTGCAGGTTGAAGAAAGCCCTCTATGGGTTGAAGCAAGCACCCAGAGCTTGGTACGAGAGGATAGATAGCTACTTGATGAAGCTGGGCTCCACTCGAAGTAATGTTGATCCGAACCTTTACTTCAAGGTTGTCCAGGGGAAGCCTCTCATTCTGGTGTTGTATGTGGACGACCTCTTCCTGACAGGTGTTGACCCTCTCATTCATCAATGCAAGAGGGAGCTTGCTGCTGAGTTCGAGATGAAGGACCTAGAACTGATGCACTACTTCCTAGGCCTGGAGGTCTGGCAGAGACCTGGAGAGATTTTCCTTTCTCAAGGAAAATATATTGTGAAACTTTTGGAAAGATTTGGTATGGTGGATTGCAAGTCCGTGTCAACACCAATGGAACTCAACTTCAAGAAATTGAGTGGCAGCGCTACTGGGCCCGTATTGGCAAATCCTACTGAATATCGTCAACTCGTAGGGGCTCTGATGTTCTTAGTGAACACCCGTCCAGATATATGTTTTGCAATGAACACTTTGAGTCAACAGATGGTTGAGCCTCATCACTTTCACTGGGTTGGTGCCAGGAATCTTCTGAGATACCTTCGAGGCACGATAAACCATGGGCTGAGATACACTGCCGGGAGCATGACACTCCGTGGATATACTGATGCCCACTGGGCTGGCAGTGTGGTGGATCGTAAGAGCACATCGGGATGTTGCTTCAATCTTGGTTCTGCTTCGATTTCATGGATGAGTAGGAAGCAGAAGTCGGTGGCTTTGAGCACCGCAGAGGCCGAAATCATTGCAGCAAGTATGGCCTGTTGTGACGCAGTTTGGTTGCGAAAGCTCTTTAGTGAGTTGTTTGGACATGTGCTAGATACCACCGTGATACTCTGTGATAACCAGAGTGGGATTCGCTTGACCGAGAATCTTGTGTTCCACGACCAATCCAAGCATATTGATATCAGGTACCATTTCATCCGGGATATGGTACGGTGAGGCGTCGTAAGGCTCGATCATATAGGAACTGATGAGCAGGTCGTGGATATTCTCACTAAGCCCCTGGGGAAGGTCAAGTTCCTAACCTTCCGTGAGAGACTTGGTATCGTGGAACGACCCTATGATGTGGGTCTTGTTGGACGATGAGCTCGAGGAGCTTTGGGGGGCTTTGGGGACAGCTTCTCGGAGCTATGAGCAACCACAAGGCTAGGCTTGCCAAACCTTGTTGGTGTGCTTGGACCCCACCGTTGTGATTATTGAGTTGGTTCACCTCTCATTATATATGCCCCATATGCATCCTACCCATTGAGTTCAGGGCTCATGGGAAGTACCTCTCATTTGGCCAATGAGATGGGAAAAGCTAGAGACCAGTAGCAAAGACTGATGAACACATCAGAGATTGTTGTACTCTCTATCTAGGATGGCACGGTCCAACCACTTGATCTGGGATCAAGTCTAGTGAGGTCTCGGACCTCCGCCTGACTTCGAGTCAGATGAACCAACTTCGGGTTGGTTGGAGACTCTTTGTGAGTCTGATAGAGGTTTCGGACCTCTGGGCTGAATTTGTCAGCCGGGGGATGATGTCTTTGTGACTGACCCACTTTTGTTCTGAAATAAAGAGGCCAGCAAAGCAAGTTATGGCGGGATGACGCACGATGTTTGATTGCACTGGTGGATGGAGTTCTCCCTAGTTGAGAGGGAGTGTTAAATTTGGAAAACTAGGTCCAAACTCCATCTTGTGATGCTCAGATGAAGATTCCAATATTTGTATTGGATTCCTCTTTCGGAGAGGTGTAAAATCGATATAAAATTGATTGTAATCTGATGAGTAGAACATTTATTTTGAATTTATTATTTATAATAAATTTAAGTGCAGGTCGGCCTTAAGGTTTTACACCCCCAACAGATGTGTCACACACCTCAATGATGGATATAAATACAGTGAACGTTGGAGAGCTTTTCACTCATCTCATCACACATCTTCTTCTCTGATTATCTACAAGCATTTGAGAAGCAGTTTCATCTCCCACGTGGGAAGAAGGACGAAATCTACTGCAGCTAAAGGACGAAATTTACCGCAGCAAATTTTCTGCAGTTAGGGTTTCTGGGCAAGTTTGACCAGCGTTGACTTTGGTCAACGCATGGTTCGTTTGAGCTGAAATTTTGTGGAGAATTCGATTTTTGTAGGCCGTACTCATTGGCACAAAAATCGAGGTCAAAAGATTGACCGAAGTTGGAGCTCTTTGACTTTCTTGTCGCTGCCCTGTGTTGACTTTTTATGGACTGCGTTGACTTTTCTAGGGTTGACTTTGAGTTGACTGGATAATTGATTTGAGGACTGTTGTGACACATTTTGGGTTGGCCGACCAAGAAGACTTTGCTGGTTGAAGCATCCTGCTGATCGTCGTAATGCACCAACACATTCTCCTGTTTCTGGTTTGTCTTCTATAGATCCACTGGTATGTTCTATCAGCATTTTACTTAACTATTTATGTGATTGCTGTTATAAAAGTAAAATTGCATCAAGCATAGAACATCTACAAAAATTTACACAGCCAAACATGTAGCGCTTCAGGATGCAAGCGCAACTGGAGTGTATTTGATAAAATACACACCAAAAGGCGCAATAGGTAAAAAACTTAAAATATTCCAACTGATTTTTTGAATTCATTAAATATTTTTTTTTTAAATATTTAATTTATTAATTTATGACCCTTGTACAGGTTGGAGGCCCAGCGGCTCAATGACATGGTTTACGTCTACCACAATCTTAGATTGTGGGTGAGACAACTTGAGAGAACCCCTGATATGGAGGCCATCTCTTTAGATGCGATTGACACCACTGCTGAATGGAGGGTTGAGGCTGAGAGGCCTATCATGGAGTCAGCCCCTGATTGGATAGAGCAGGAGGTAGTGGAGGGGGAGGATGAGGAGGAGGAGGAGGAGCAGCAGCAGCAACAGGAGCAGGAGGAGGAGGTGACACCACCTACCACTACTATCGGTAGAGGACGTGGTCTGCCTCCTTTAGCTCCTAGTGCTTCAGGTTCTCGTTCTGGTGCTTCAGTTTCTACTTCTAGAGCACGACAGAGCCCATTGCCAGTCCCAACAGCTTCTTCATCTAGAGAGAAAGGCAAAGCTGTTGTATTTTCTCGCAAGAGGGGCAGAGGAAATCAGTAGTATAGGACCATAGGTTATATGGTGCATTGACATTCCTTTGTATATGACATTATGACTCATGATATGAAATACATTATTATATTTTTTGTTGATATTTTGAGGCTGAGTTGACTCTTGAGACTCAGGACTTAGTATTCAGGACTGGATTCAGTTTTATGTGTGATGTAGCACTAGACATGATATTACACATCTTATATATTAGTTTTTTTTTCATATTTATGTGTCAATGCATTTATTTTATGCTGTAGATGCTTTAGATATTAAAAAAATTGAAAAAAAATGAATATTTTTGGATGTGCCGATTTTTTCCCAATTTTTACGATTTTTTCCGATTTTTTCCCCTCGCCGATTTAATCCCGATCGCGATGTTTGCAACCTTGTGGTAAAGTATAGCACAAGGCTTCTTCAAAATTTTATCTAAACAAAGATTAATTAGAATGCAAACAGAATGTTAGCTATCCAATAGCATGTAGGGTTTCGGAAGGTTAAAGGAGTAAAATATGAATTGGATAGTTAACAGAGTAAAATATACATTGGAAGGTTAAGGTGGTAAAATATAGAGTGAAATTGGCATAGCATGTATAATATTGACAAAAGAGTTGTGTCAAAAAATGTCAATCAAATGCACAGAGAGTTATCTTGCAAAACTGATAGTGTAAATGATATGCCCACATTAAGAACTAAAAAAGCAAAGTGTAATTACATAAATAAGATATCAAGTGTTTCATGATACAATATACAACTTTAGCGTATAAATTATCTTTGAAAAATAATAAATATAGACACAATTGAAGTCTTGAGGTAGTAATGTTAATACGTACAAAGTTATGGTCGGAAATTTCCGTACATAATTATGCCTATAGATCAATGGTAGAGGAGGTGGACACAAATTGGGAATCAGCTGAGAACAGGGGCATAGATAGTTGGTCAAAATACAAAAACATTATAGAGGGGAAGTGGGATAGCCCACGAGACCTCGAAAAAAAAGAACGGGATCTCATTGCTTGGGTTGTGCATCCTGAAGAGGAAAAAGAGCTAACAGAATTGAGATTGCGGTTAAAAAAAACACTATAAATTCTGGGAATTGGATTTTTTTTTTTAAGAGAAATAGACCATCCATAGGAGAATTGGTCTATGTGGATTCATAACCTCAGCTCGGTATATGTTGTAGAAAGATTATATGCATCAGAGCCTATAGTTGAGCTGGAAGTCGTTCATCTACAACCTGTTGATGAATTATTCTTGAAAAGATAAATGTTAAGATATATTCATGTCAAAATTGCACTAAACTGGTTATGTTGTGAATTGGTTGTTATTTTATTGTATGCATAAGTTCTGCACTGTCCTGTTGCATGCATTGATTCAATTAATAGCAGGAAAAATGATGAAAATGGTACCAGAGTTGTACAATGCTCAATTCAGCCTAATTAGATGGATGGTCATTTAATAAGCAAAAATATAGAGCCAGAAGGAGAAATTTTGAAATACCCCACTCAAACACTCGGATCGTAGATACATCTAAACATGTACCAACCATAAAACACAAAACCCATTATGAAGAACTAGCTATAACCAGAAACTTCAAGAAAAAATTAAGAAAAAAGGAATATTGCCAATGTTTTTAACCTCATTGGACCGCGTCCTCCCCGAAGCGCGCGTCGAAGCCAGTGCTGGCACCAGGTGGAGCCCCGGTCGAGGGCAGAGAAGACAGCGAAGCGGCGGTGCTGGCGGTGGCGTTGGAATTGGAAGCTCCTCCTCCTCCCTGCTGGAGATCGATGACAAGCCACCTGACTGCCTTACTCATCTGCTCCAGCCTAACGGCACTTATAGGCGGAATGCCCACCGCGGTCTGGCCGGCTCTGGCCGAAGAAGAACCGCCTGTGGCCTCATCAACGAGACACTCCGAGCCGATCCTCTGCCTCACCGACTCCACCAACTGCTCTGCCCTGTCGCAAGAAACCCTGAGCAGCTCCCAGTGCTGCTTGAAGTTTTCGAGTGCGGCATCTGTTGTGAGTGTCTTTGCAGCGTCTGAGGATTCCCGGGCTTCCAAAACGAGCGCCGCAGCTCCAATGAAGCCCTCGTACGCTTTCTCTATCGCGTCCACCGTGCTATCCATGGAAATGTATTTCTTCCATGCATTTCACCCTTTTTAATACAACGATGGTTATGGTAAATGTTAAACATAATAAGCTTCAAGCTTTAATCACTACATACATAGAGTTGTCCCATAAGTTAAGTTTTACTTTGAAAGAAAGAAAGAAAGAAAGAATTTTTAATGTCCACGAGGCTAAAAATAGCCTATGGGACAGATTGCTTTTCTATCTGACTCTTGTATTCGGCCTTTTTCCTGTGAAGTTTAACAATGAGCACTCCCAGCTTATCGACAAACTCTTCGCTGAATAGATTATCCCAAGAATTAGCTGCCAGAATACCTGCATAGTTTTCTCTGGTGTCCTTGAAGGCCTCACATTCTAGAATGAAATGTTTTTCTATTTCCACTTTTCCGGAGGAGCAAAAAATACATACTCTTTCTTTCCACATTTCTTTTGGCCTTTTCCAGCGCCCTATTTCACAACAGAGTTGATGAGAATTAGTCCTTAATTGAGCAATAATAATTTTAGATCTCCAAGAAATATTAGCCCCTATGTATGCCTTTTGTTGATGGTTATGTGTGGGGTTAAACTCTTCTATGTAGTACTTCTTCTTTCTCTCTAGCTCTTTTTTCCAAGTATGTTTATGGAATTTATCCATAACAAAAGTTTTTATCTCTTTACTGTTTGTAGGACACATGCTCAAGCAAATACCCCATTTACTAAACCATTTGTTATTTTGCCGCATCCAAGTCTTCTGTCTTTTACACAATCTGTCACTGAACACAACCTTAGGCCATCTATCCTCTTCCATTTGCTCAATTTTTTTCAGATACCTTATGACTCGCACCATAGCAATTGCTTCAATAGGAGCAGCCCCTGTTTCACTTAACAGATAGCATAAGGAACTGCACTTTTAATTTTGAATTTGTTTGTAATCAAACGTTTCTGAATTTTCTCAATTTTTTTCCACTGCATCTTGGTTGTGCTGCTGGCCCATAGTTCACAACCGTAAAGAATCACCGGAATCACCAGAAGCCCAAAAAGAGTTAGGGTGGTTTTCCAGTCCCACAGCTCTGCCTCTCTACACCTGTTTTGAAGAGCATAAAATGCTTTCCAACCCCCTAAAGTTCTTTTCTTTCTACAACCATCCCAACTTAAATTTCTGTTGAAGTCAATTCCGAGGTATTTGTAATCTGCAACTTCTTCCAAAATGTTGCCTTCAAAATAGAACTTATGTTGGTTATGCTTTCTTTTGTTGGAGAAAACCACTACTTTCGTTTTGCTAATATTGACTTGCATCCCAACCCTTCTACAAAAATGCTCAAGGGAATGTAAATGCTCTTGCAAACCAAGAGCCGAATTAGCAATCAATATAAGGTCATCTACGTACAAAAGAAGCCTGATAACGAACTTGCCCAAATGGATACCGTCACCCCCTTGCGAATTTAGCCACTCTTCAAGTTTGTCAATATATAACCCAAAAAGGGTAGGAGACAATGGGCAACCTTGCTTGACCCCGATATCGCTTCTAAAACTTTCAGAAATGCCAGCTGAAGTTCTGATTTTGACTTTCACCTCTTCGTACAACCTATGCACAGCTGCTCTCAGATGCTTGGGAACCCCGAGTTCCTCCATTCTACCCCAAAGCTTATCCCTAGGAACCGTGTCAAAGGCTTTTCTGAAATCAACAAAGCAACAAAAAACTTCTTCCTTATTTTCCCAACCTTTTTCAATGATGTGCCTTAAAGTTATACAATGATCAACTGTGGAATGTTTAGGTCTAAAACCCGCTTGCCCTTTAGCACGTTTATTTCTTTCTTCTGCCCACTTGCTAATTTTCTTTTCCAACATGCTTCCAAATAACTTTGCAAACAAGGGGTTTATCATTATGGTTCTATAATTGGAAGGATTATTGACGTCACCACTCTTGAAAAGAGGTATTGCCGTACTAGTTGTCCAATCTGTGGGGAACCCCTGCTGTAAGATGTTGTTGAAATTTTTTGTGATGTGAGGTGAAAGAAATTTTAAGCCCCACTTTAGATACTCTGCTTGGAGTTCATCTAAGTCTTTTGCTTTTCCAGCGCCCAACTTCTTGATACCCATCTCTACCTCTTGCACCGTGGAGAGTTTTGTGTCTGTGTTGACCAAGGGAGGAGGGTCAACCTTGGGATCCTGCTCATAAAGTTGCAAATTATAAATATTTTGGAATGACTTTAACAAAAATTTAAGTTGAAATGGTTGTATAAAGAAAATAACTAAGGGGTTGGAAAGCATTTTATGCTCTTCAAAACAAGTGTAGAGAGGCAAAGTCATGGAATTGGAAAATCACTTTAACTTTTTTAGGGTTTTAGTGATTCCAGTGATTCTCTATGGTTGTGAACTATGGGCAAGCAGCAAAACGGAGATACAGTGAAAAATTTGAGCAAAATTAGAAGCATTTGATTACAAACAAATTCAAAATTCAAAATTAAAAGTGCAGTTCCTTATGCTATCTTGTTAAGTGAAACAGGGGTTGCTCCTATTGAAGCAATTGCTATGGTGCGAGTTATAAGGTATTTGAAAAAAATTGAGCAAATGGAAGAGGGTAGATGGCTTAAGCTTGTGTTTAATGACAAATTGTGCAAAAGAAAAAAAAAAGACTTGAATGCCGCAAAATAACAAATAGTTTAGTAAATGGGGTATTTGCTTGAGCATGTGTTCTACAAACAGTAAAGAGATAAAAACTTTTGTTACGGATAAGTTCCACAAAAACACTTGGGAGAAAGAGCTAGGGAGAAAGAAGAAGTACTACATTGAAAAGTTTAACCTCACTCATAATTATCAGCAAAAAGCGTATATAGGAGCCAATATTTCTTAGAGATCGAAAATTTTTAATGCTCAATTAAGGACTAATTCCCATCAACTCCATTGTGAAACAGAGCGCTGGAAAAGGCTAAAAGAAATGTGGCAGGAAAGGGTATGTATATTTTGCTCTTCAGGAAAAGTGGAAACAGAAAAATATTTCATTTTAGAATGTGAGGCCTTCAAAGACATGTGGGAAAATTATGCAGGTATCCTAGCACCTAGCTGTTGGGATAATCTATTTGACCAAGAGTTTATAGAGAAGTCAGGAGCGTGTATTGTAAAACTCCACAGCAAAAAGGGCGGAATACAAGAGTCGGATTGAGAAGCCATATGTCCCATGAACTATTTTTAGCCTCGTGGACATTAAAAATACTTTCTTTCTTTCTTTCTCAAGATAGTATTTTGATTTATAAATATATAATTTTTTTGTTTTTCTAAGTTAGTTTAATCTATTAACAAGAGAAATATATTACATCGTGGCCGAAGCCGATTCTTTGCCCAGACTTGTGGCATAATTAGCAAGATTAACAGAAAAAAAGACTGCCCACAAGGGGAAACCAGTCTCGAACAATTCTTAGACTATTGTGCTGCCCACGCAGGGGTAACAGCCATGGATCCCTCTGAAGATTACATTGATTATGAACTGTAAAACCAAATTTTTAGACTGACATATCTAGATATTCAAAAACAAGCCCAATATTATGGGCCCCGAAACACGAAAACCAGACAAGAATAGAACAATTACTCATCAAGAGGTTCTTCAGCGATGCAACACTTGCATGCTACCATGTCATCGTCCTCCTTTGATAGGTCCATAGTGGAAGTAGCTTCTTGCGTGGATGGTCCTGGATCGCCATAAGCCAGCTCCCCCTCACGAACCCTGCTGACACGAACATCCTTTCCATGCTTGTGTTGAGATTGCAACAAGATGATGAGCTTAGTGGAAAGAAGTCGCCTTCACTAAGTGGGCCCGCAGGCTATTTTTGGCGCAAAGTCTATTTTTAGACATATGGATCATATTCTACGAGTTGCAGGATGTTATTTGTGGATGGTTGGTCAAGTTGGAAAAATAGATGGACTTCTATTTTTAGACATATTGGGCGGAATCTATTTTTAGATTGCCAGTCTAAAAATAGATATGTCGAATATTATTAGCTCTTAATAATATTTGGACTCTAAACATTATCTTATTCTCTTGGAGCACTTCAGTTAAGTGCATAGATGTGACACAGGAGCTGACAGAAGGAATTACGCTATTCCTGAGGGTTATGTGGAGCTATTGCATGGATACTTCAGTTAGAACTCATGTGACAGAGTTTGGTGGAGTTGATTGAGGAAGTTAGTGGAGTTGTATTCAGTTTAACTAATCTAAACATAGTTGAGCTATTTGTATCTAGTTTAACCGATTGATACAATTAGTGAGAGTGGTGTGAATTAATTATTAATTAATTCACTAATTATAAACTCATTAATCAACTAAAGAATACATCAGTTAACTTCAGTGCATGGACAGTTTCAGTGGAGACCAGTGAAGAGATAGGTGAAAGAGCAGGAGATAGGTGAAAGAGCAGGTTAACCATCAGTTGTGACTATACTGTTGCATATTTGCAACAACCAGTGATTGGAGAAGCCCATGAGGATTGCGTAGTACAAGCCGGGTGGTTCAAGTTATTTAATGAGCCATCCTACAACATTGATTATGCAATAGAGGCTGGCTATCAGGTGGCAGAGATTGGAGCATGTGTTTTGCTAGATCTAGCATGATTAGTGTGTAGCAATTGGAGGTTGTGCTGAGAGGTTGTGAGGAGCTTTGTACAATGATTGTTACATGATCTCTATGACATATAATATACAGATAGTTGGGGGTTTTCGGCGTTAAGCTTTCCCATTAAATACTGTGTTCATATGTGTGATTGTTTATGGTTTTAATGTGCGCATGCAATTGATTTTATTTCCGCATGTGATGATCAATGGTAGAAGAGATTTTGTATTGTGCATGAAGTTAAAATAGTGTGTAATCAGGAGATTCTCGATGAATAATATATCAGCTATTCAAATTTCTACATGGTATCAGAGCGATATTGATCATTGGAGCAATTGCAAAACATTGAAGCGGTTGAGTTTTGAGCTGGTGGAATTCGAATTTGCAGCAGTGTTTTCTTGGTGTCGAAGTTGAGATGTCTTTCAACGGATTGCGATTGGAGTATGCCCTTGAGGGCAACTCGAATTATATTGCATGGAAGGACAGGATGGAGGTGGTGCTGGATGATAATGGGTTGAAGGAGTTCATAGATGCAGAAATTCCAAAGCCTACTTCTAGTGATGCTGCCGTACTTGACGCATGGCAAAAGAAGACAACAAAGTGTCGAAGGATTATGTTGGAAGGTGTGAAGGATCACATAGTGTCCAGCCTTCATGGTAAAGCTTCTCCATTCTTGATGTGGAAAGCTTTGACAGATTTATTTCAAAGCAAGAGCGACTAGAGGAAGTTGGTGCTCAAGGATAAACTCAGGAACATAAAAATGGAGAAAGGCGACAGTATGCCCAAGTACCTCACGAAGTTCGTCCAATGCAGGGATGAGTTGGGAAGTGTGGGGGTTATTGTTGATGATGAGGACTTGGTGAGCTTGTCTCTCCTTAGGCTTCCGAAGAGTTGGCATTCCTATCAGGACTCTGTCAATGGTCGGGAGAAATTGCCAGGATGGAAGTGACTTTGGTCAGATCTTGTGCAAGAGGAGATAAGGCGAAGTACCAGGGACGGATCTTCATCAAAGAACTCGATGAAGAAAATTTCGCTTTGGATTCCAAAGAAAGGAAAGGGAAGGGAAATAAAAATCCTTCTCAATCCGGTGCGAAAGGCAAGAAGCAGGACATGTCCAAGGTGAAGTGCTTTCACTGTCACCAACACGGACATTACGACACTAATTGTCCACAGAAGAAGAAAAATAAGCAGGCTGCTGGATCTGCAGCTGGAGAGGCCTTAGCCTCGCATTTTGAGCTGGATTTTTTGCTGATCGCATGCTTGGTCTCAAGTGTGATTGGTTCTGGTGGTGGTTTCGACAAAGGGTGCGTTTTCCACATGACAGGAGATCGAGATTTGTTTACCGATCCGGATGAGAAAAGATCTTGGAGTGCACATCGAGATGGGCGATGATGGTAGATACAAAGTATGCACGGTGATTCGTACCATTTCCTTTGAGAGGGAGTCCGATAAACCCTTCTGTATTGAAGGAAGTGATGCATGTTCCAGGATTGAAGAAGAATATTATCTCTGTGGTGATGTTGGAAGACAAGGGATATGATGTTGTCTTAAGCGAGGGAAAGGTTTTCCTGCGCAGTAAGGCAACCGGTGAAACCTGGAGGATAGGGGTTCGAGTTAAGAACCTTTATCAGTTGTAGGTAGATGGCTACGTAGCAATGGAAAGCAAGGCAGAAGGAGTGGTGAACCGGGATGAGGGCGAGCTATGTCACAAAATATTGGGCCATCTTCACCATGGTGCTTTGAAAATTTTGCAGCAGATTTCTATCGGGCTTCCCAGCATGACTTCAAGGCAAATAAATCACCGCAAGGGGTGTACCTTGGGAAAATTTGTGAAAGCCACCTTTCACGAGAAGGATAGTTGCACCATGACGATCCTTGAGAGAATTCACACAGACGTGTGTGGACCTTTCTTAGTAGCTTTGACAACAAAGCACAGGTATTATGTGATATTTGTTGATGATTTTTCTTATAAGTGCTGAATCTTCTTCATGCAGAAGAAGAGCGAGACATACTCAAAGTTCTATGAGTTCAAGGCACTAGTTGAGGAAGAATCGGGGAAGAAGGTGAAGGCTCTAAGGAGTGACAATGGTGGTGAATTCATCTCTGGCGAATTCAAGGACTTTTGTAGTGCAGAAGGAATTCGAAGAGAGCTCATAGCACCTCATAACCTACAATGTATCGGGGGTTTCGAGCGGAAGAACAACGACGTGGGTGTTGCACGCGATGTTGCATGATCGTGGCGTTCCCATACACTCGTGGGCCGAGGCAATGCACACGCAAAGATATGTGCTAGTAACCGTTGTCCTCACAGGATACTTGGCATGAGTACACTCGAGGAGGCGTTTTCTGGTAAGAAGCCTGATATTTATCATTTGAGGATTTTTGGTTCACCTGTTTACATTCATGTGATGAAGGATGCTAGGAAGAAGCTGGAGCCGACTGCAGAGGTTGGGATATTTGTGGGGTACACTGACACACCCCACAACTATCGTGTGTATTTTCCAGACATTCACAAGACTGTTGTGCGACGGGATATCAAATTTCATGAGGAGAAAGCCATGAAGTGTTCGCTTGAGAGGGAGCCACACTTGCATGCATATGAGGAGCTATTAGTTCCTAAGGATGAGCCTCAGGATGTGGATCAGCCACAAGAGGAGGTTCATGGAGTGGAAGAGACCACTCAAGCAGCGCCAACCATCAGAGGGCGAAAGCGCACTACAGAAGCTGAGCGACTGGCTCAAGATGCAGAGAAGGTTGTAGGAGAACCTACATCACAGCGTAGACAGAGACAGTCACCTGATCGTTATACTGGATACATGGCTCTTATGAGCAAGTGTATCTTGACAGAGCCATCCTCTTTTGAGGAAGCTGTGGAGGATCTCGCATGGGTAGATGCCATGGTGGAAGAGTATGATTCGATTATCATCAACAGTGCATGGGAGATTGTCCCGAGACCGGAAGGGAAATCAGTGGTGGGTTCGAGATGGATCTAAAAAGTGAAGTAGGCAGCTGACGGGAGTGTGGAGAAGTACAAGGTAAGATTTGTCGGCTCGAGGCTTCTCACGATTGAGGGGATCGATTATGAGGAGACCTTTGCACCTGTCGCAAGGTATTCTTCCATACGGACAATTCTTGCTCTCTCAGCGCAGATGGGGTGGCAAATTCATCATATGGATGTGAAGATTGCGTTCCTCAACGGAGTCATTGAGGAGGAGGTGTACATAGAGCAGCCCGAAGGTTTTGAGATCTTCAGTAGCGAGTCGCATGTGTGCAGGATCAAGAGAGCATTGTATGGGTTGAAACAAGCACCTCGTGCTTGGTACACACGCATAGACAGTTATTTCACTGGACTTGGATTCTCCAAGAGTGAGGCGGATCCTAACCTATACCAGATTGTGGTGGAGGGTAAGTTGTTGATCATTGTACTTTATGTAGATGATTTGATTTTGACAGGTGATGAACCGTTGATACACTCATGCAAGGTTGATCTTGCAAAAGAGTTTGAGATGAAGGACTTGGGCCTCCTTCATTATTTCCTGGGATTGGAAATTTGGCAGCGCAGTGATGGAATGTTTGTTTCTCAGGGTAAGTATGCCCGGGAGATACTGGAGAAGTTCAACATGCATGACTGCAAGCCTGTTGATACTCCTCTTCCTGGTGGTTGGAGGAAGGAGGATGCTACTTCGGCGGAGGTAGTGGATGCCACTGTTTATCGACAGTTGGTGGGGTCGCTTATGTATCTGGTCAATACACAACCCGATATATGCTATGCTGTTAACCAGCTTTCGCAAGCTATGGTTAAGCCTACCAAGATCTTCTGGAAGGCAGGCAAGCATGTATTGCGTTATCTTAGAGGCACATCGGGATATGGCTTGTGGTACAGACAGGAGGATGGGGTGAAGCTATGTGGCTTCACGGATGCAGATTGGGTAAGGAGCCCAACGGACAGAAAGAGCACATCTGGAGGGATCTTCAATATCGGGTCGACAACAGTTTCTTGGTACAACAAGAAGCAAAGATCCGTGGCACTCAGTTCAGCAGAGGCTGAGTATATGGCAGCAAGCTTGGCTGCATGCGAGGCCATATGGATGAGGAAGATCCTGGTCGGGTTGTTCGGGTCACACTTGGAGCCTACTGTGATTTATTGTGATAACCAGAGTTGCATTAAACTCTCGGCTAATCCAGTATTCCATGATAGATCCAAACACATCGACATCAGGTACCATCATATCAGAGATTGTGTTCAGCGGAGAATCATGATGCTTTCATATGTTCCCACGGAGGATCAGGATGCCGACATCTTGACGAAGGCGCTCACCAGGAGCAAGTTCGAATTCCACAGAGGCAGGATAGGGGTTGCAGATAATCCATATCTTGATGAGAGGGAGTGTTGAAAATGCAGCAAGATGATGGAGCTTAGTGAAATGAAGTCGCCTTCACTAGGTGGGCCCGCAGGCTATTTTTGGCGCAAAGTCTATTTTTAGACTATGTCTATTTTTAGACATATGGATCATGTTCTATGAGTTGCAGGATGCTATTTGTGGATGGTTGGTTAAGTCGGAAAAAATAGATGGACTTCTATTTTTAGACATATTGGGCAGAATCTATTTTTAGATTGCTAGTCTAAAAATAGATATGTCGAATATTATTAGCTCTTAATAGTATTTGGACTATAAACATTATCTTATTCTCTTGGAGCACTTCAGTTAAGTGCACAGATGTGGCACAGGAGCTGACAGAAGGAATTACGCTATTCCTGAGGGTTATGTGGAGCTATTGCATGGATAATTCAGTTAGAACTCATGTGACAGAGTTTGGTGGAGTTGATTGAGGAAGTTAATGGAGTTGTGTTCAGTTTAACTAATCTAAACATAGTTGAGCTATTTGTATCTAGTTTAGCTGATTGATACAATTAGTGAGAGTGGTGTGAATTAATTATTAATTAATTCACTAATTATAAACTCATTAATCAACTAAAGAATACATCAGTTAACTTCAGTGCATGGACAGTTTCAGTGGAGACCAGTGAAGAGATAGGTGAGAGAGCAGGTTAACTATCAGTTGTGACTATACTGTTGCATATTTGCAACAACCAGTGATTGGAGAAGCCCATGAGGATTGCGTAGTACAAGCCAGGTGGTTCAATTTATTTAATGAGCGATCCTACAACATTGATTACGCAATAGAGGCTGGCTATCAGGTGGCAGAGATTAGAGCATGTGTTTTGCTAGATCTAGCTTGATTAGTGTGTAGCAATTGGAGGTTGTGCTGAGAGGTTGCGAGGAGATTTGTACAATGATTGTTACATGATCTCTATGACATATAATATACAGATAGTTGGGGGTTTTCAGCTTTAAGATTTCCCATGAAATACTGTGTTCATATGTGTGATTGTTTATGGTTTTAATGTGCGCATGCAATTGATTTTATTCCGCATGTGATGATCAATGGTAGAAGAGATTCTGTATTGTGCATGAAGTTAAAATAGTGTGTGACCAGGAGAATCTTGGTGAATAATATATCAGTTATTCAAATTTCTACAGCTTGTTCAACGACCCGGGCTGATGGTCCAAATCCTGAGCATTCTCAGTGCGCTGCCCCTCCTGACAAGTGCTAAGCTCGCCCTCCTGGGCCTCTTCCTTGAAAACAACTGTAATTGAGGCAATTATGCGGGGTCGATTCAAGGAACAATTGAAAGAGAAATGCGCAGTTTGGGGCGAGTGAGAGGCTTGAGTGATGGGGTTGGTAGGAGTGGAGGAACCCAAGCGATGGCCAGTTTCATGGAGTCGGCCCTTCCCACTTCTGGTATTAGGATAACGGCCAAAGAAATAATCATTGGATTGAGAAGACGACTCAGAGGTGGAGCTTGAGGGTGGGCGCAGGGGTTGGCTTCTTGTGCTACCCCTGCAGAAACGCATGCGTTGATGCAACCGAGGCATGGAGTTGGAATCCGCGGAGGGCAACAGAGGTGACAAAGGAGCAGGAATGGAAGGGATCTGGTTAGTGAGAAAATCCAGAGAAACAGAGGCAGACAAACAAAGGCCAGAGCGAGAGAGGTGCATACCATCTCCAAAGTCTAAACATCAATTCAGAAGGCTTCTCCTCCCTGTAGTCATGCGATGACTGGGGAGCCCAGCATTCGGAGAGCACAGACTGTGCAGCGGAGGAGGAACGCCCAAGTAGCCAAAGCCACTCTCCATCTTTAAAACCAGACTGGAAATACATCGAGGATTTCCCTGCATTAAAATCTCATTGATGAGAGTCGAAGGCCGATGCAATGAGGAGCATACGGAGGCGCGGATGAGAATTAAGGTCGAATCTCGACCAGCACAAGGAGTAAATGTGCATGATGCGATGGCATTTTGATTTGAGTGCTCCCCTCTGGCAGCGACTTGGGTGGGCAAGTGTCTCCACCCTTTGCCGCACCCAGGTCCCATCACAATACTAACTCTCAAATACACCCGCATCTGGGAATAAATATATAATATATTGATTGTTAAGCTTAACTGATTTTTTTTATTATTTTAATAAAAATTAAATATATGTTTCAAAATATTATAGAAAATATAGAATCTATGTAGGATAAGATTGATGTGTTATAGAATCTAGTATAGGATAATCAATGTGTAGAATATAAATATTTTTTTAATATATACATATATAACTTCGGACAAATATTTTTTCAAAGTGCATTAAATTTTTAATCTAAATTAAGTTAAATTTTAGAAATGTTACCATTGAGTGGATATTCCATTTATAAGAGAGATATTCAAATGATGTAATATTATAAATGTATTTTATTAAAAATATTTTTTTTTAAATGATGTAATATGTGTATTTTTTAAATGTAATTTAAGTCTTAGTCTAAAAACCTATAAAATAATTTAGAAATTCCGTTAAAATTATGAAAAATTTCGGAGACATGTCAAAGCAATTTAAACACTTCAATTAAACTACCGTCCAGGTTATTTTGTTGCATCGGTAGAAAACTCCGTAATTTAATTATAATAATTGTTTTGGATATTAATGGTGTTACAAATATTTTAATGTATAAATATAGGTCATAATGAGTATTTATTGTAATCACTCTTAATATTATCGTGAAATCAGTTCCTCAAAAACATCTCAAAATATGCTTGTTTTATAATGAACTTTTTCTTCGGATCTATCACATAAGTAGTTTTAGTGTCCACATTCAAGTGTGATTTATCTTCATATGTTTTATAATATTCATAGCTTAAATTATATTGTATAAAATCTTTTGGTGAAAATCACATTTGACACAATTTGCTCGAATGTGATTTCTATGGATCACATAAGCCAAATTCCAATATATATATATATATATATATGAGTTAATTTTTAAAAATATATACATAATATGGATGGTAGAGATTTAACCTCCCCAAATATATTTTAGAATAGTTATGTTGATAGGCATTTCTATTTTAGAATAAGGCTTTCTATCATAGAAATGCCTATATATATATATATATATATATATATATATATATATCTTATGAACATGTGTCATAAGTGCCATATGAAATGAGTTACGATGTTTTGGGTATGTGGTATTGATAAGCCATGGTATTGGCTCATAATGTTGTAACAAAGTCTATTTACAACAAAGAAACTTCATGGTTAAGTTTAAGTGAATCTCAATAGTTAAGAATCTTGTTACATGTTTTTTCAAATATATATGTTTAATATAGATATTAATAATAATTTAAAATAAATTTACAATTTATTTTATTTTTATTATTTATAATTGATGATAATAATAATAATTTAAAATAAAGTTATAGTTTCATTATTTTTTCATGATTATTTTTAATTTTGGCAATGTGTGATGTATGTATTTTGATGATTATTATGGATTTATGTCAATTGATGTTCACTAACTATTTAATTTATATAGTTATACTCATTAATAACTAAATTTAAACAAACAACTTAAAATATCATTATTAAGAATGTAAATAATCATTATTTTTAATTCTTTTATTATAACATGTATATGATGATTGTTTAAAAAAAAAAAAAAAATTGATTTTTTGTTAAATAAATGTTTCAAAGTCACACTTTAAAACAAATTTATATTTTTTAATTTTGTATAAGTATTTTTTGTTTTTATTTTTTTGCAAATTTTTTGAGTGGAGAATTTGAAAAAGAGATTTCACCTAACTGTCTTGATAGATCCATAGCGTAGCCTAGATTGATCTAGGCTCATTTGTATTAAATTATTATAATATTATAATATTTTATTCTTGAATTATTTTTTTTTCTTATTTGAGTGGTAATCACTAGAATGTTATTAGGAATAAAAGAGATTTTTAACTTTTTGTTTTTATTTTAGTTAATAATAAATAAATTCTTGAAAATGCATTTCTTTGGTAATAATAAGACTTTTAATGTTTTTTTGTTGTTGTTCTATTTTGTGTCATTTGTTTTTTTTGTTAAATAATGTGAATCTTAAGAAATATATAATTTGAATAACTATGATTTTAGGGCTTAAATTGTCAAAATCACTGGAGAATGACACCCTGCCACACTAACCTTTTACATTATTTGTTCTTTACTCATGTGACTTTTTTTTTTTTCAATTAAATTAATTTTATTTTTTAATATAACTTTATTTAAAAATAATACTAATATATTTAATGGGTTGTATGACTTTTTTTTTTTTTTTTTTCAATTGAATTAATTTTATTTTTTAATATAACTTTATCTAAAACTAATACTAATAACATTAATAACATTAATGTTAATGTTAATCTAATGTAATAACATCTCCCCGTAGTTCGCTATATTATGTTATATCAATGTAATAAGAATACATTATTATTAAAGGTAATTGATGACGAGGAGGATTATCGGTCAATGGCACCTCAATATTATTCAGGATTTTTTACTATTTTATTTTTATTTTAGAAAAATAATAAGAGAATTTTTATTAAATTATCTATTTTTTTGTTAATTGAAAAGATTAAGAAAGTTGATAGTGTGAGAAAGATTATGAAAATTAGATGAAATATGAATATAAAATAGATCATTTAAGCGTTTTTCATCTTCAACCTTTTTAAATGTTTTTCATCTTCAACTTTTTTAGCATTGTAAAGGTGATAAATTTATTTATCCCATAGTATTGTTGGAATTGACGAAAGTCTAATTTCACTACAAAGATTGTGAGAATTTGTTTTTATTTTAACAATCTTTATTTATTTTTTAACATTTTTAACATTAGTAGAGCGATGTTTTTTATTTTTTAATATTATGGTATATTAAACTATTAGAAATTTTAAATATGTTAATTAAAAATTATATTTAATTTTAAAATTAAAATGAACTTAAAAATTAAGTTAAGATGTATGAGTAAATATATAAATAAATAAATATGTAAAAAGTAATATAGTAGAGTAATTTATTTATTTATTTATTTTTTATATTTTTTTAAGAGTAGTTAAATAAGCCGTAGTCTAAAAAACCCACAGAATAACCCAGAAATTCTGGTAAGATTCTGAGAATCTTGTTTATAGTTGTTAAACTTCAGTATTTTGGGTGCCCTAAAGGTTTTTGATAGTGCTGAATCCATTTCCACTGTCAAAAATGCAATTCAAACACTCCAACTACCTGATTTTTTGAATTTTTTTTTACAACGTTGCATCTATAGACAACTCCATTAAATAATGATGAAATGTTATAATGATAATTTTTTTTTAGAGTAGTTAAATAATAATGAAATGTTATGACGATGATGATTGTTAATATTTATTATTGTTAATGTAAAATTCATTTTTTAAGAAATTTCTCAGATTTATTTGTAATTTTATATTTGTAATGTGAAACATTAAAGAGAAAGTTTATAGTTTTAACGAGTTAAATGTGACAACTCCATTAAATAATGATGAAATGTTATAATGATAAAGCTTTTTTTTTAGAGTAGTTAAATAATAATGAAATGTTATGATGATGATGATGATTGTTAATATTTATTATTGTTAATGTAAAATTCAATTTTTAAGAAATTTCTCAAATTTATTTATAATTTTATATTTGTAATGTGAAACATTAAAGAGAAAGTTTATAGTTTTAATGAGTTAAATGTTAAAAAGATCATTATCATAACAAATGTTTTAAAATTGAGATTTAATTGAAATATGTCTATAAATTTTTAAAAGAAAATGTTTTTCACTCTCCACCTTCTTATTTTTTAACCACTTTATTTTTTAAGGAAGCATAACTTTTTATATAAATCAAAAGAGATTGTGTCCTAACTAGTAGTAATGCATACTCTCCAGTATCATAAAATTGCCACCAAACTATACATTGATCAGAGCATACGACTAATATTTTAATAGTCTCAACAAAACAAGAATTCCAGGTTGACTTACAAGTGGTTGACAGTGCATAAATACCTAAAAAAGCAACATAAGAAATAATACATATCACATTTAATAGTCAAAATAAGACACTTCCGTTAGCTTCTTGACCCTCGTCACAAGGAACCGACCTTCAATATCCATAGGTTCTTGAAGTAGATGAATTGATTATTTTTCCTTCTAGACTTCATGAGCTAAATTTTTTGTTCTTTGATTGTTGGAAGCCATTGAGAGGTTTTTATGAGCTTGTTTCCCACTTAATTTGATTGGATTGTCATTGATTTTATGACTAAAGTGGAATCCTCAAATATTATTATCTCCCTTTGTGATGATTATCTCACACAACATAGAATAAGTCGTCGGCAAATTGTTTGAAACATTTCCTAAACCCCATGCACATTGATTCAATGTATCTCCCTTGGGATCGTAAAGAATACCACCCACTCCTCCTATCCTTACTCATTTTCCACGTCTCATAATATTTTACGAATTGCCCAATGCATTTTACCACAATACACAGAATTATTTCTTAATGTGAAAATGCTAATTTTATTCTTTACATTAGTTATAACAAAAAGATACATCTAATATTATAGAGAATTAATGGCCTCTCGGTAATTTTTTAATTTTTTTTTAATATTTTTAATTTTTTTATTGTTTCATATTTTTTCTTTAAATTTGAATGTAATAATATTTTTAATGATATCAATATTTTACATGGTGATTCCTTTCTTTGTTCTTTGATGATTTGGCTAAGACTTAGTATTTTTATGCCAATCACTATTACACCATATATATTTTTCATTAAATTTTGAAGTAATCTTAGGAAGTCTCTTTGTCTTTTGTTGAGCCTCGGATTTGAGAAGTTTATAATAACAATTTACACTAACTACCACTTCATTTACCATTTATTTTCATACATTTACCATCCATTTTATTACATGTACCTATTCCCACATCATAAGAGCTTAATAAGTTAAGTGATTACTACATTTAATGGGTTCTCGTGTTTTGATGATTATTTGAAGTGGACTTTGTGATTAGTAGTTACTTTTAGAGGTTTGGCAGTATTTTATGACATCTACAGGAAATTTGGTAGTGCCTACAATACAGAAATTCTAGTAATTCCACTTATAGAATTCCAATAGTGTTACCAACAAAAATTCGATAGCACCAACTAATATAAAAAAAATGAGAGTGCCGCTTATAAGAAATCTAGTAACGTCTCGATGTTCATCATGGTTTTGCCACATGTGAGCAAATTTGGGAATCTGGGTTTTGTGAGGAATGTTCTTGTTATCCTCCCATGTCATTCAAATTGACTGAAAACTCTTCCATTCAATTGTTGAGCTCCAGTAAAATACTTGGTCAACCTACTCCATCCAAATAGACAATTGTTGGTTTCTTTGGTTGATTCGCTTGAAGTTGGGCATTCCACATCACCACAATGCCTTGACCTTCAATCAACTTTCTCTTCTTTTCATCTATCCAACATAGTACAATCAATCATGTTCCAATCTAAGCAATGAGATCCTCATATGCAGGGGATTGTTATGGGATCGTAAAGAATACCACCCACTCATATGGGGGTGGTAAAGAAAGTGTGCATACTTGGTAAGTCTATTAACTACCACCACGATGACACTCTTTCCTTCAGACTTAGGTAAACCTGTGATAAAATCCATTGAAACCTCCTCCCAACATTGACTTGGAATGGATAAAGGTTGTAGCAGACAAGGGGTCTTAATTGTCTCAACTTTATTTTTCTGGCAAACCAAACATTCAGCCACAAACTTTTAAATATCAGATTTAAGGCCATCCCAAAAAAAACCTTTCTTCAACCTGTGGTAAGTTTTTAAAAACCCTGAGTGTCCTCCTAGGGGAGAGGTGCGCAATTCCGAAATGATCTTGTGTTTTAGTTGGGAATTTTTACAAATGTATAAGCGATATTTGTACCATAAGGAATCATTTTTCCAACTAAATGTATCATATGTATTGGGATCTTGTTGAAACTTTTGAATGAGTGTTCACACTTCTTCGTCATTCTTCCATTCCTCCCTTGCTTTGGTTATCCAATCTGGTTGGATAATAGAAATGGCACAAAGTAATGCTTCCACCTCCTCATCATTTCTTGAGAGTGCATCTGTAACAACATTTAGCTTCCCTTTTTTGTAGATGATTTCAAAGTCATAACCCAACATCTTTGTGACCCATTTTTTCTACTCTTCTGAAGATAGTCTTTGTTCCAAAAAGTATTTAAGACTATCATGTTCAGTTTTTACCTAGAAGTGTCTTCCCATTAGGTAAGGTCGCCATTTCTTTAGTGCATGTAGTATTTCCAACATTTCCTTCTCGTAAATAGTTTTTTGTAAATACTTTCCTTTGATTGGACGACTTTCAAAAGAAATGGGTCTTCCTTCTTGCATTAAAACAACACTAATTCCATTTCCCGAGGCATCACATTCCATAATAAAGATATTTGTGAAGTCTGGCGTAGCTAAGATCGGTGTTTGTCACATTGCCTCTTTAAGATGTTCAAAGGCCTTAATTGCTTCAGGAGTCCGTGAAAATGCATCTTTATTCAATAATGTTGCTAGAGGTGCTGATATTTTCCCATAATTCTTAACAAACTTGCAATAATACTCTGTTAACCCAAGAAATCCTCGCAATTTCTTTATGGTTGCGGGGACTTTCCATTCCTTAATGGCTTTAATTTTGTTAGGGTCTACCTTAACACCTCCTGAGATACAATATGACCCAGATATTCCACCTTTTGTACTCCAAATAAACATTTGGAGGTTTTTACATATAATTGATTCTCCTCCAATAGTTTGAGCACCCTACCAACATGTTGAACATGATCCTTCCAAAACCTGTTGTAGATTAGTATATCATCAAAAAAATACTAACACAAATTTTCTAAGGAAGGGTTTGCAAATGGAATTCATCAACCCTTGAAATTTAGAAGATGCATTGGTAAGGCCAAAAGGCATGACCAAAAATTCATAATGACCCTCATGAGTTTGAAATGTTGTTTTCGAAATATCTTCAGTCTTCATTCTAATTTGATGATATCCTGAATGAAGATCCAACTTGGTAAAATAAATTGCTCCATGTAATTCATCCAATAATTCATCAATCACAGGAATGGGAAATTTATCTTTAATAGTGAGCTTATTGAGCTCTCTATAATCCGGACACATGCGCCATGATCCATCCTTCTTGTGCACCAATACTACTGGAGCAGAGAAAGAACTTTGACTAGGTTAAATTGTACCAGCCTCTAACATTTTTGCAATCATACGTTCAATTTCAATCTTTTGGACATAAGAATATCTGTAAGACCTAATGTTTGGAGGAACACTTCCTAGAATCAAATGAATAGCATGATCATGATCACGAATAGGTGGGAGTCCTTTGGGAGTTTCAAACACCTTGGAATGATTGTCCAAGACTATTTGGAGATCTGGAGAAATAGATGATTTTGACGTTGGAACTTCTAGTGAACGTAATTGTTCAATTATGCCTCATTGTTCTTTCTTCACAAGCTTTGTCATGACATTAGAGCTTATTATCTTTCCCTGCTTTCCTGCCAAACCCCATAATTCAACTTCCTTTCCTTCCGAAAAAAAAAAATTGAAGAAAAGTTCTTCAAAATTAAAAGCTATCGTCTCCAAAGATTATAACCATTGTACTCCTAGTACAACATCAACACCTCCCATTGGAATGGAAATCATTGGACTATTCAATACACATTCCCCCATGGTTAGTTTGATATTATAGCACTTTCCAAAACAATTTATAGTTCCTCCATTTGCAACCATCACTTGACACTCTAGTGCTGGGTATAGGAAGCAATTAAATTCCTTGGCTACCTTACAATGAATAAAATTATGGGTACTACCTGAATCAATCAACACTATTACATTTTTCTTTTTGATATATCCTTCTATCTTGAGAATTTGCGGAGTGGTAAGTCCTGCCAATGCATTACAAAATATGGTTGAACTCATTTATTCTTTCTCTAGGGTTGGTTCTTGGTGTAAATCCTTTTCTTTTGAAGTTTCTTGTTCATTTTCTTCCTCCTCTTCACAATCTATGTAAAATAATTTCTTCTCGGCACACTTATGACCTTTATTGTATTTTCTATCATAACTGTAGCAAAGCCCTTTTTCTCCTTTTTCTTCCAATTGTTGTGGTGTCAACCTTGTAGGTTGTTGAAGTATAGGAGTAGAAACACTTCCATATTTATATATGTGAGTGGTAGGTTTCCTTGCGCCATAATTTTACTTTCAATTTTTCTTGCCAGCCTAAATGCCTTCTCCAATGAATCAGGTTCCCAAAGGCGAATCTTATGTTGGATGTTATCTTTTAAAGTCCCTATGAAGACATCAATCTTGTGTTCCTCTGTAATATCAGTTACTCTTATATTCAATTTTTGGAAGTCCTCAATGTGCTCCACCATTGAACCCTTTTGTTTGAGATTTATCAATTGACTAAAGAAGGTGTTGCTCTTTGTATCCTCATGATGTGCTATCATTTTCTCCGTAAAAATTAACCAAGTGACAATTTTGTTACGAGAGCAAAGTCATCTATACCATAGAAATGTATTTTGTTCTAAATATAAAGTTGCAATGTGTACCTTTTGTGTGTTTTGCACATTATGGAGATCAAAATATTGCTCCATCTATAGTATCCATGTTACAAGATCCTTTCCATCAAACTTCCTCATATCAATCTTTGGAATATGGTGGGTCTTCAGTCCAACATTAGAGTTTATGAAATCACGATTAACATTTATTTTATTCTCATCATGAGTTTGTAGAAATTATACAACATGCATGTATATCTTGGATTCACCTGATCTAACAATGTACTAAAGTTAAATACTGAATCGCTTCTACAAATTTTGCGAAATTAAGAACACAATTGCTAATCACATGAACATGAAGAAAGATCAATCACACACAACATAGATAATTTCTCGGGGAAACCTTACAGTTAAAAACCCCACTATCTTCTATTGTATATTAAGCATGGATCATGAAACAATTGCATAAAAAACTCTTCTCACAAGAGCCCTCCAGTACTCAGCTAATTGTCTCACACTTTCATATAAAAAACTAACCAACACATAGCTAATTCTTAGCCTCCAGACAGCCTGACTTGTTTGCACAATCCCTAATTGTAAAGATCCATGGAAGATAGGAATTCTTGCCTGCCTTGAATGTAAAAGTATCATGGGCACTCTAATGGGTGTTTGGTTGCATGTGTGCAACCCAATAATCCTACAACTGATAGTCAACTTCCCTGTCACCTAGAACTCAACAGTGTCTCCACTGGATGTGACATGCAGGCAACTAATAATAGTAAATCCTCAATTGCATGTGAGATCACTGATTTTGAATTAATTAATATTTAATTCACTTGATCTCTCACTAGTGTCTCTTCAGTTACAACTAACACAACTGAGTTTAACTCACTTAACTGACTTAAAATATTTACAACTTGCACTAACTCATGCACCACTGCACTTCGAACTCTATTACAACTAGAATTACTCTGCATGCCTCACCAACTACCTCTAACTTGAAATCCACTAGCTAACTGAATTTATCACTTTCAGTTAACTGATTCAAGTCCACATTGAGAGTAGATTACAGTTTAATGTCCATCTTAATTAAGGGATAACCAAAATAGACATGCACCCAAAAATAACACTGTGGGCCCCACCCTAGTTTGGGTGCTTAACGCAATCAGGTTCTTAATGCACTAGGCGTGGGTGCTGAATTTTCTTATTGAATCTCAACACTCCCTCTCAACAAGAAAGGGATTATCCTTCACCCCGATTCTATCTCTATGGTATTCAAATTTTCTCCTGGTGAGCGCCTTCATCAGAATATCTGCATCCTGATCTTCCATGGGAATGTAATGAAGCAACATTATCCTTCTATGCACACAATATCTGAGATGATGGTACTATATATCTATATTCTTGGACCTATCATGAAACACATAATTAATCGAGAGTTTAATGCAAATATGATTATCACAATGAATCATTGTTGGATCCATCTGAGAACCAAACAAACCAACCAAGATCTTTCTCATCCAGATAGCCTCACGTGCAACTTGACTTGCTGCCATGTATTTCGCTTCCATCGAACTGAGTGTCATGGATCGTTGCTTCCTATTGTACTAGGAAATTGATGTCGATCCAATGCTAAAGATCCCCCCTGATGTGCTCTTTCTGTCTGATGGACTTCAAACCCAGACTCCATCCATGAAGCCATGCAACTCCACTCCCTCTGTCTGTCTGTACCATAGACCATACTCTAATATGCCCCTCAGGTATCTCAGGACATGCTTCCCCTCCTTCCAAAAGAGCTTGGTAGCCTTAACCATAGCTTAAATCAGCTGGCTAACTGCGTAGCAAATTTCCAGTCTCGTGTTCACCAAATACATTAGCGAACCCACTAACTGTCAGTAGACAGTAGCATCCACTACCTCTCTAGAAGTAGCATCCTCTTTCCTCCAATTTCCTAGAAGAGGAGTATCCATGGGTTTGCAGCTCTCCATGTTAAACTTACCCAGTATCTCCTTTGCATACTTGCCTTGTGACACAAAAATTTCACCATCCCGCTACCATATTTCCAATCCAAGGAAATAATGAAGGAGGCCCATGTACTTCATTTCGAACTCCCTTGCAATATCCTCCTTGCATGAGTGTATCAGTTTCTCATCACCAGTCAAAATTAGATCATCAACATAAAGAAAAATGATCAATATCTTACCCTCAACCACAATCTGGTATAGGTTTGCATCTGCTTCACTTTTGGTGAAGCCCAATCTGGTGAAATAGTTGTCTATCCGAGTGTACCAAGCACGAGGTGCTTTCTTTAGCCCATACAATGCTCTTTTGAGTTTGCACACATGCGACTCACTGTTGAAGATCTCGAAACCTTCAGGCTGCTCCATGTACACCTCTTCCTCAATGATCCCATTGAGAAACATAGTTTTCACATCCATCTGATGAATGCGCCAACCCATCTCCGCTGAGAGTGCAAGGATGGATCTTATGGAAGAGTACCATGCAACAGGTGCAAAATTCTCATCATAATCTCCCCCCTCGATCTGTGAGAAACCCAAAGCCACAAATTTGGCGTTGTATTTCTCCACACTCCCATCAGTAGCTTTCTTTACCTTGTAGATCCGTCTCGATCCAACCACTAATTTGTTGACCAGTCTTGGGACTATCTCCCATGCACTATTATTGACAATGGATTCATACTCCTCCACCATTGCATCAACCCAAGTTGGATGCTGCACTACTTCCTGAAAGGAAGATGGTTCAGTCACAATACATTTGCTCGTAAGATCCATGTATCCAATAAATCAGTCAGGAGACTGTCTCTATCTGCGCTGTGAAGTAGGGGCTCCTACATTCTCTGCAACATCAATTCTCAATCTATCAGCTTCTGTGGTGTGCCTTTTTTCATTTCTAACTTTGCATGAGTGTTTTCCTCCACTCTATGAACCTCCTCATGTGGTTGATCCACATCTTGAGACTCATCATTGGGAACTAACAGTTCCTCCTCTACATGCAAGTCCAACTCCCTCTCAAGGGGCAACCACATGGATTTATCCTCTTCAAATTTGATATCTCGTCGCACAACAGTCATTTTTCTATTTGGAAAATACACACGATAATTATGGGGTGTTTCATTGTACCCCACAAAAATCCCAACCTTAGTTTTTGTTTCTAGCTTCTTCCTGACATCCTTGGTCACATGCACATAAACAGATGAGCCAAAAATATTAAAGTGTGAAACATCAGGTTTCTTACTAGTGAAATCCTCTTCAAGTGTACTCATGCCAAGTACTCTATGAGGACAATGGTTTTGCACATGTACCGTTGTATCGCATGCTTCTGCCCATAGATGCATCGGTAGGCCTTGATCATGCAACATCACTCGTGCTACACCCACAATAGTTATATTCTTCCTCTCCGCGACCCCATTCTATTGTGGGTGATGAGGTGCTATGAGTTCTCTTCGAATTCCTTCTTTGTTGTAGAAGTTCTTGAATTCATTAGAGATGTATTCTCCACCATTATTGCTCCTAAGAGCCTTCACTTGCTTCCCGACTCTTTCTCGACCAGTGCCTTAAACTCACAGAACTTAGATAATGTTTGATCCTTCTTCTGCATGAAGAAGATCCAAAACTTACAAGAAATTCATCAACAAAGATTACATAATACTTATGTTTTGCTGTTGAAGCAACCGAGAAAGGACCACACATGTTTATGTGAACTCTCTCAAGGATCCCTGAATCTCAGTTTTCCTTCTCATGAAAAGTGGCATTTACATATTTTACCATAGTACATCCCTTGCATGTGTCTGACTACGCAAGTGTACCCCTAGGAAGACTAGTAGAAATCTGTTGCATGACTTTCAAGGCTCCATGGTGAAGATGGCCCAATCGCCTGTGCCATAATTCGCCCTCATCTTGTCTCACCACTTGATCTCCCTTGCCCATCATTGTTGCATATCCATCTACCTCTAGCTTGTAGATATTCTTCACTCGAATCCCTATCCTCTTGGCTTTTCACATTGTTTTATGTTGTAGGAAATCTTTTCCATCACTAAAAACAACATCATAGTCTCTATCCTCCAACATTGCGATTGAGACCAATTTTTTCTTCAGACTTGGTACATGCATCACATATTTTAATTGAAAGGGTTTACCTGATGCCCTCTGAAAGGTAATGGGACCAATCCAGGTAGCACTGTACCGTCCATCGTCACCCATTTCAATATGCATTTGGAGATCTTTCTCCTCCAAGTCACTGAAAATTTCCTTATCTCCCATCATGTGAAAGGATCACCACTATCCAAATACCACACAGATACCATTGCTTTGGACACCATGCATGCGATAAATGAGAAGTCAAGCTCAAATTGCGAGGAAAGGGCCTCCCCACCTACAGGTCCTCCAACCTTCTTGTTCTTCTTCTTTTGTGGACAGTTAGTAGCAAAATTCCCATGCTCATGATAGTGAAAACATTTCACCTTGGACATGTCCTGCTTCTTGCCATTCTTGGACCTGGATTTAGAATGGAATTTATTCCCCTTCTTCTTCATCTCCTTGGCAACCAAAGCACAATCCTCTTCATCCTCATTCTTAGATGAAGATCCATCTTTGATGTTCCGTCTGAACTCCTCCTACACCAAATCCGACCACAGTCGTTCCCATTCTGGCAATTTTTCCCTTCCATGGACAGAGTCTTGATAACTGTACCAACTCTTGGAAAGTACTAGGAGAGCCAAGCTCACCAAATCATCATCAAAAACTATTATTCCAACACTCCCCAGTTCATCTTGACATTGGACAAACTTTGTTAGATATTTTGGAATGGTGTCGCCCTTTTCCGTCTTGATCTTCCTGTGCTTATATTTGAGCGCCAATTTCCTATGGTCGCTGCTGCTTTGGAATAGATCTGTCAAAGCCTTCCGCATTGCATATGGTGTGTATTTCCCATGGAGGCTTGAGACAATGTGGTCTCGTACTCCCTCCAATAGGATCCTCCTTGCCTTTGCCACTTTCTTTTTCCATGCATCAATATTTGCAGCATCTGCCACAACGAGTTTAGGAACATCAGTTTCAATGAATTCCTTTAAGCCATTGTCTTCGAGTACTGTCTCCATCCTGTCCTTCCAAGAAATATAGTTCGAGCTGCCCTCGAGTGCATACTCTAACCTCAAGCCATTGAAATCCATTTCGATCTTGAATCAACTATAGCACCAAGAAAGTCTTTCTGCAAATTCGAATTCTATCCAGTCACAAACTCAACTCCTGCTTCAATTCTGCAATGTCCTCTGCTCTGATACCATGTATAAATTATACAATATGCATGTATATATTAGATTCACCCGATATAACAATGTACTAAAGTTAAATACTGAATCGCTTCTACAAATATTTTGCAGAATTAAAAATACAATCGCTAATCACATGAACATGAAGAAAGATCAATCACACAAAATACAGATAATTTCCCAGGAAAAGCTTACAGATAAAAACCCCACAATATTCTATTGTATATTAAGCATGCATCATGAAACAATTACATACAAAACTCTTCTCACAAGAGCCCTCTAGTACTCAGCTAATTGTCTCACACTGTCATATGCAAAATTGACCAACACATAGCTAATTCTTAGCCTACAGACAACTTGCCTTGCTTGTGCAATCCCTGATGGTAAATATCCCTAAAAGATATGAATTCTTGTCTTCCTTGACTGCACAAGTATCATGGGAACTCCAATGGGTTTTTGGTTGCATGTGTGCAGCTCAATAATCCTATAACTGATAGTCAACTTCCTTTTCACCTAGAACTCAACTGGGTCTCCACTGGATGTGACATGCATGCAACTAATAATAGTAAATCCTCAGTTGCATGTGAGATCACTAATTTTGAATTAATTAATATTTAATTCACTTGATCTCTCACTAGTGTATCTTCAGTTACAACTAGAAAAACTGAGTTTAACTCACTTAACTGAGTTAAACTATTTACAACTTGCACTAACTCATGCACCACTGCACTTTGAACTCTGTTACAACTAGAATTACTCTGCATGCCTCACCAACTACCTCTAACTCAAAATCCACTAGATAATTGAATTTATCACTTTCTGTTAATTGATTCAAGTCCACAATGAGAATAGATTACAGTTTAATGTCCATCTTGATTAAGGGATAACCAAAATAGACATGCACCCAAAAATAGCATTGTGGGCCCCACCCTAGTTTGGGTGCTTAACGCAGCTAGGTGCTTAATGCAATAGGCGTGGGTGCTGAATTTTCTTGTTGAATCTCAACATAGTTTCCTATATTAACTTTTCACCATTAGGAATAATTTCTTGTAACAACTTTTTCAAACCTTCCTTTAAACCTTCCATGTCTACTTTTAGATCATTCTTCATGTCTTCCATGTTGCCTTTCATTTTTTCATCGATGCCATCCATCTCAGCTTCCATGCCATCCACGTTAGATTCCATGCCATTCTTCAAACCATCCATATTATCTTCCATGCATTTTTTCAAACCATCCATCTTAGCTTCCACACCTTTCTTCAAACCATCCATCTTAGCTGCCATTTCATTTTTTTTTGCTCTTTGCGAGAGCGAAATTTGTTGCACTTGGTCTTGTAATTTTGATATATCATGTTACACGTATTCCTCTTCATGAGTCATAGTATAGGCTTTTGAGGGCTTAATGAGAGTTGAATTATTGTTAGGGGCCATTTTACAACCCAAGATTGATATCTATGCTTCATATGCCCTTGGAATCACTTCAAACTGATTTTTCAAACAAGGCTTATGCAATTTAAAAAAAACACACACCTTTTTCTTGATTTTGAGGAGCTAGATATTGAAACTAATGTATATCTGTAAGTTTGGATCCCCAAGATTTTATCTTTAGTCCTTTAGTATCCCTTTGAATCTTCATTCAAATGCCACAGGTCTGACCTGATTTGAATTCTTCAAGAAAATTTATGCCCAATCTCTCATAATGACCTAATTATGGACTTGTTCAGTAGAGCGAACTTGTATGATATGCCATGTGTCACTGTTTCCTCCTTCGGCTTTGAATTTGATACACAGGAAACTGCAATCCATGTGATTTCATCCACTTTTTATAGAATTCCAATCTGATGTTCAAAGAGAGAGTTATGACGATTATCCCAAGGTCACCTCTTTGAGATGAAATTCGAGAGCCTGTAAAAACCCTAACTTCCACACATCATATCTCTGAAAATATTGTGAACCAAGATCTGAAATTTTTACACAAAGTTCCTAAGGATTTCTTCGCAAATGGGGTTTTTTTTAACTTCTGAACCTTCGTAGAAAAAAAATTATAGCGAAAATTCCACGATGGCATGTTTGAAGCAGGGAAACCCTAGAATCCAAAGCTCAGATACTAAATGTTATGAAACCTGATCCAAAATAGAATAAAAGAGAGATCAACGCCTTAGAAATCAGCCACTTCGAAGGGGAAACCTCTTTTACATTACATAAATGAACAATTCTTGGATGATTCAAATGAAAAAACCTTTTTTAAGGGCATAAAAATAACAATAGTGGGCTTTTATGGGGCACAATAATAACAATATGGGGACTACAGGGGTACAATAATAACAATAAGGGGGCTACACTAACAAAAATAAGTATTATACTAGTAATATAGGGACCTAACAGGGATGGTCCATATATTGGGATCCTCATATTAGGATCGTAAAGAATACCACCCACTCATACGGGGGTGGTAAAGAAAGTGTGGATGCTTTGTAAGACTATCAACTACCACCATGATGACACTCTTTCCTTTGTACTTAGGTAAACCTGTGATAAAATCCATTGAAACCTCCTCCCAACATTGACTTGGAATGGATAAAGGTTGTAGCATACCTAGGGTCTTAATTGTATCAACTTTATTTTGCTAGAAAAGAAAAAATTCTGCCACAAAATTTTGAATATCATATTTAAGGCCATCCCAAAAAAATTATTTCTTCACCCTGTGGTAAGTTTTTAAAAATCTTGAGTGTCCTCCTAGGGGAGAGGTGTGCAATTCCAAAAGAATATTTTGTTTTAGTTGAGAATTATTATAAAGATATAAGTGATATTTGTACCATAAGGAATCATTTTTCCAACTAAATGTATCAAATGTACTGGGATCTTGATGCAACTTTTGAATGAGTGTCCACACTTCTTCGTCATTCTTCCATTCCTCCCTTGCTTCGGTTATCCAATCTGGTTGGATAATGGAAATGACACAAAGAAATGCTTCCACCTTCTCATCCTTTCTTGAGAGTGCATCTGCAATAACATTTAAATTCCTTTTTTTGTAGATGATTTCGAAGTCATAACCCAACATATTTGTGGCCCATTTTTTGATCTGAATGGAAAATGGCATCGACCGATGGTGTTCATCCACCCATGTTATCAATCCACTCATAGAATTTACCCATGTTATTGTAAATGGCATCGACCCATGGTATTTATTCGCCTATGGTATTGTAATTGACATATATCCATGATATTCATTCACCCATGGTATTCATCCACACATGGAATTTACCCATGGTATTGTAAGTGGTATCTACCCATGGTATCCACCTATGGTATCTACCCATGGTATTGTAACTAAGAAAAAGGCTATAAATAACAAGTCTCACTTTGTAAAAGTACATATTGTCCACCATAATGTAGTTTCTTCAGTTATTCTCTGTTTTAATAAAACAAGTTTCTTTGTTGTTTTACTTGCAGTGTGTTCTCTCTTTTTTCTGGCATTCTAATTTTGCAGATCTTGTCAGATCCATTTCAAATTTTTATATCTAAGAAGTTGAAATGGATCTGACAAGATCTGCAAAATTAGAATGCCAAAAAAAAGAGAGAACACATTGCAAATAAAACCATAAAGAAACTTGTTTTATTAAAATAAAGAATAACTGTAGAAACTACATTGTGGTGGACAATATGTCCTTTTACAAAGTGAGGCTTGTTATTTATAGCATTTTTTTGAGTTACAAGACCATGGGTAGATACCATAGGTGGATACCAGGGTCAATACCATGGGTAGATACCACTTACAATACCATGGGTAAATTCCATGTGTGGATGAATACCATGGGTGGATACATACCATGGGTGAATGAATATCATGGATAGATGTCAATTACAATACCATAGGTGAATAAATACCATGGGTCGATGCCATTTACAATAACATGGGTAAATTCGATGGGTGGATGGATAACATGGGTGGATGAACACCATGGGTGGATGCCATTTTCCATTCGGATCATTTTTGCTGCTCTTCTGAAGATAGTCTTTGTTCCAAAAAGTATTTAATACTATCATGATTAGTTTTTACCTTGAAGTGCATTCCCATTAGGTAAGGTCGTAATTTCTTTAGTGCATGTAGTATTGCCAGCATTTCCTTCTCATAAATAGCTTTTTGCAAATATTTTCCTTTGATTGGACGACTTTCAAAAGAAATGGGTCTTCCTTCATGCATTAAAACAACACCAATTCTATTTCCCGAGGCATCACATTCCACAATAAATATTTTTGTGAAGTTTTGCGTAGCTAAGACCATTTCTTGGCACATTTCCTCTTTAAGATGTTCAAAGGCCTTAGTTGCTTTAGGAGTCCATAAAAATGCATCTGTCTTCAATAATGTTTTTAGAGGTGTTGTTATTCTCCCATAATTCTTAACAAACTTGCGATAATACCTTGTCAACCCAAGAAATCCTCGCAATTGCTTTATGGTTGTGGGGACTTTCCATTCCTTAATGGCTTTAATTTTGTTAAGGTCTACCTTAACACCCTCTCGAGATACAATATGACTCAGTTATTCCACCTCTTGTACTCCAAAGAAACATTTGGAGGTTTTTGCATATAATTGTTTCTCCTCCAATAATTTGAACACCTTGTCAACATGTTGAACATCATCCTTCCAAGACATGTTGTAGATTAGTATATCATCAAAAAATACTAACACAGATTTTCTAAGGAAGGGTTTGAAAATGAAATTCAATTGCCCTTGAAATGTAGAAGGTGCATTGGTAAGGCCAAAAGGCATGACCAAAAATTCATAATGGCCCTCATGAGTTCGAAATGTTGTTTTCAGAATATCTTCAGTCTTCATTCTAATTTGATGATATCCTGAATGAAGATCGAAATTGGTAAAATAATTTGTTCCATGTAATTCATCAATCACAGGAATGGGAAAATTATCTTTAATAGTGAGTTTATTGAGTTCCCTATAATCCGGACACATGTGCTATGATTTATCCTTCTTGTGCACCAATACTACTGGAGTAGAAAAATAACTTTGACTAGCTTGAATTATACCAGCCTCTAACATTTTTGCAATCATACGTTCAATTTCATCTTTTGGATATAAGCATATTTGTAAGGCCTTATTTTTTGAGGAACACTTCTTGGAATCAAATGAATAGCATGATCATGATCACAAATAGGTGGGAGTCCTTTGGGATTTTCAAACACCTTGGAACGATTATCCAAGAAGATTTTTTGATATGGAGAAATAGATGATTTTGATGTTGGAACTTCTATTGATCATAATTGTGCAATTACGCCTCGTTGTTCTTTCTTCAAAAGCTTTTTCATGATATTAGAGCTTATTATATTTCCTAGATTTCCTACGATACCCCGTAATTCAACTTCCTTTCCTTCCTAAAAAAAAAATCAAGAAAGGTTCTTGAAAATTAAAAGCTACCGTCCCCAAATATTGTAACCATTGTACTCCTAGTACAACATCAACACTTCCCATTGGAATGGAAAGCATTGGACTATTCAATACTTATTCACCCATGGTTAGCTTGATATTATGGAACTTTCCAAAGCAATTTATAGTTCCTCCATTTGTAACCATCACTTGACACTCTTGTGCTGGGTATAGGAAGCAATTCAATTCCTTGGCTACCTTACAGTGAATAAAATTATGGGTACTGTTATCACATATAAATTTTTGTTAAAAATTATTTATATAGGCAATTTTTATTTTATTTTATTTTTTTGTGTGTATAAGGTTGCAGTTGCTCCCAGGATTTTATACAGGATTATTATTATGATGGTTTGAAAGTCTCTAATTATCTCCCACCTTCATGTATCCTTCCGCTGCCATGTCATATGTTCGTTTCATGGTCAGTTAAAGCTATGTTTTTTCCCTATACAACACAGTAATTTCAAATATAGTTTACAAACAATTGAGAATGAATTTTCAAAAACTAAAAGTGGTTTTTGTTGATAACATACTCATATTAAAATTTTCTCTCAGTTTTCTAATTTTTTTATGGTTTGGGAGATTCAGATGAATCTTTGCAGACATATTTTCCTGAATTTTCTAGTTTTTAGTCAATGTTTTCATAAACGGTTTCCGTGCAGGTGGAAATTAATATTCAAAAAATAAAATATGTTTTTGTTTCTAACATCCTTATTTACAAAAAACTCTCTCTATTTTTACAAAGAAATTATGGTTTGGGAAATTTGAAAGAATCTTTGAAGGCACATTTTCCAGAAATTTCTTGTTTAGCCATCTTTTTTCCGAACAGATTGTGGTCAATCAAAGATGAATCTTGTGAAACTAGAAGACATTTTTTTTCCTAGGATGCCAAAGTGCAATAACCTACTTCAGATTTTACACAAGTATTAGAGAATGAAAGACACATTTAAATCCTCACAACCTATTTTTTTGATTGTGCAAAGTCATGTTTTAGACATATTTTTGCAGAGAGTATTGTGAACAACTGGAGAAATTTTGTTTGGGAAACTGAGAGAGGTTCATATCAAAAACATCTTTATATACAATAACCTCTTTCACTTTTACAAAACTATCTCGGATTGAGATATTCAAAAGGATAATGGAACCATATTTTTCAGAATTTCGGGAGGAAGAAGCTCAAAGACGGTTAGTGAATTGGAGGTCGCCTCATCAAATAAGAGTTGCTATCAAATTCAAATTGATCTTCTTTGTCACCATAAATCCACAAAGATAGTTCCAAGTAGATTCATTAGTTCTGACTGTCCTATATTTCAGTTCTATTTGTGTAACACAGTTTTAAGATATTTGGTGAAGAATTTGTATAAATAATTCATCATTTTAAGTAATAGATGTTGGGATTTGTAATGAGAAAGACTACCATTCAGTGTAAAGTTGTTCAGTGAGTTAAAGTGACCTTTTGTAGTAATACAAGACAAGTTGTTACAGGATTCATGTGTCATATCTATGTGGTGAAGTGTTTCTCACTATCTAATTGTTTTTCTTTGTTTCCATGCTGATGTGTTCTTAAATCTGAATTACTTTACAGAAACTGTGATGAAAAGAATTTGTTGAAACATACACTCTGATTTTTCCTGTGGGTAATTTAAATTTTTTCCTCTGATATTAAGTTAAATAATTCTTAACTGCTCTTTAGCTTCAATTGAATCTATTTCTTTTCTTCTTTTACATTTCATTTAAATCCAAAGGATCCAGTAGTATGTCTACCTTGCCGTGTTGCACTTAAGCTTGATTATTTCTACATTTGATCATCTTAAGCTCTTCTGACTCCATTGGCCAATGGCCTTCCCTCTATGTTCCAACCAAACCAATTCAAAAACCAAACTTTGAGCCCATTAACTAACCTAAAATTCCCAGCAAACAAAGCTAAATCTCACAGAGAGATCCCTCTCTAAGTTTAGGAGGGCTAGATCCTAAAATCCAAAGTGGTTTTGGTGTTACCTCTGTGGTTTTTGTTCTTCAGCCTTGAAATTACAAAGCGATAACATAGTGGCGACCATACTAGGGAACGATGTTTCATGTTCCTCAAGAAAGATTATCAACTATCAAGTTCTAGATCTGATTATTGATGGTGGATAGTGATCAGACACAAGAAGGCTGAATCATTCATCCGGTGACTCCATTTTTAGACAACCCAGAGTTCAAAAGATTCATGGAAACTCCACTATCCGAAGAATTCAGAGCTTAATTGAAGATCCAATGGCTTAATCGATCACAATGACAGGAAATGTAGAAGATCTTGTTTCAATTGATGCTTTTAAAGAATATTAGGATGTGTTTGAGGATTATCAGATTGATGAAGCTTTTTCGAAGTTTTTGTCTACTTATTTAAAGCCATGTAAATGTAGCTATGAGGCTAAGATCAATATTTTAGATGAATATGTTGATAAATTTGGGAAGGATATTGAGGTCTTAGAGGATCAAATTCAGTCCCACAGTATTCACTATCAAAATACGACTTTTGGAAACCTTTTCCTTACAAAACAAGAGGATACAATGATGCCCTATGATTTTCTGATTAAGGAGTGTTATGATTTTGAGGATGAGTTTGACAATTTATAGTTGGGAAAATGGTATGATAAAGAGAGCACACATGAACTGTCCAACTATAATGATCAAATTGCAGAAATCCTTCAGGGTTGTCAAAAAAAATATGTTTTTTATGATCTTGTAGCTGACTACATGGAGGGTCTTTTCAACTTGAGTTTTCAGCCATTATTTCCTTGTGGAGATAAAATGCACCGTGAATTGCCTCTGCATTACATGTTTCAGTTTTAATTTTGCTAAAGCACAATAAAACAATCCATGGTAATTGAGCAGCTCCTTGACTATTTGTATTGGAATTTTTGTGTTATTTGATCAAGCATTATTTCAACAAATTAGTGTAGGATGAGTGTGCAATAAGCTTGTTGGCCAAGCATTTGTTTTCAACCTGCAGTTTCAATTTGGTTTGCATTATGATTGTTTGCAAACCAAACAATCATCCTACATTATGCATGTTTGTAGTTGCATTTTGGTTTTAGTTGAAGAGTAGGTTGCAGGTTGTTAGTTTTTGAGGTTGGGAGAAGCCCAATTGATAAGGCACTGATTTTCAAATTTAGAGATCTGTGGTTCTTGACACTTCCTAAAGGAGTTACCATCCCGAGATGGAGCCATGTGTTATCACATATAATTTTTTGTTAAAAATTATTTACATGGACAAAATTTTTTTGGTGTTTAAGGTTGCAGTTGCTCTCAGGATTTTATACAAGATTATTATTATGGTGGTTTAAAAATATCCAATTATATCCCACCTCCATGTCATATGTTCGTTTCATGGTAAGTAAAAACTATGTTTTTTCCCTACACATCATAGTAATTTCAAACATGGTTTACAAAAAAATTGAGTATGAATTTTCAAAAACTAAAAGAGTTTTTTGTTGATAACATCCTCATATACAAAAACCTCTCTTAGTTTTCTAAAATATGTTATGGTTTGGGAAATTCAGATGAATCTTTGCAGACATATTTTTCTAAATTTTCCAGTTTTTAGCCAGTGTTTTAAAAAACGGTTCTCGCGCAGGTGGAAATTAATTTTCAAAAATAAAAGAGGTTTTGTTAGCCTATCTCTCATAAAAAATTAAAAATCCAAAGCTAATTAAATTAATTAATTATTGAAAATTAGTATCTTATGCCTAATTTTCTAGATTATGTTAGTTCCTCTTGATTAGGAGTTAGTTTAGGCCTACATAACGTAGCTCCTAGATTAGTGTGTGTGGTTGAGATATTTTCTCAACCAAGTTGTCCAAGATAAACAAACTATCTTTAGAAAACTTCCTCATCTATTTATTTGTATTATAACATTATTTGAATAATGAAGAATATGTTAGGAATGTCGCAAGGCTCTCAGGCCTTTTCCGCCAGTTCTATGTCTCTGGTGTTTTTATGTGTTTTATGAGTTGATTTATTTCTTACATGTGGTATCAGAGCCTCTTTAGACCCGATTCCCTTATGAGATGGCCAAGAAAATGAGAGTCTTGAATGTCATTGCTATTGTATATAGATTAGTGTAGCTCTGTTTTTATTTTTAAAGTTTGCAGATTTTTATGAGGTTTCATTGAGTGAGACTGATCAACTTCGGCTCCTACTATGGCTACGATGACTTTCAAGCTTCTATTGACAGTGAGAAGGAGCTACACAGAGTGAAGTGAGCTATATGCAAGTCAAATCTAAGCATTGGCATCACTAGGGTCATTTCACTATTTTCGTCTGTAACTCAGACCACATGTAGGAATGAATTGTATGAATAATAGCCCGCCCTCTGTATGTATTCCAATATTGCATATCACAAGTTTTCCCTCTATTCGAACGCCAATATTGCAACACTTGTGTAACTATCAATTGTATCTCTCTATGGGAGTGCCAAGCTAGTGCTCACAACTTCCATTAGTGTTCTTCATGTCCCTGCCTGCTCCTCACGTATGTTTTTGAGATATGGTTATTTAAAAGGAGGAACGAGTTCTCTTCAATGCTTTCATTTGAGCTAGAGATGTCACAACTCATGTCAATGTCAATGTAGAGAATACCATAGAAGAGTTTGAAATGATTCTCGTTTAAGTCCTTGGTCAAGAGTTATGAGGAAGATTTCTTTACTCTTCTGGAGGTTTTTAAAATAGGGGTTCTAGTAAAATCGATTTGCGCCACTATTTTTTTGGGTTGTTACAGTGTAGAGTGTGATTTTATATCGTATTCCAAATTTCAAAATTGCAGGAGTTTATTTTTATCTATGATTTCCAGAAGGGCGACATGTGCACAATTGGTAGATTAATTTACACCTATTGTCAACATATGTATTGAACCTCATGTTGAATCCTTAGCTAAACTGAGAGGGGGGGGGGGGGTGATTCAGTTTAACACATAAATAATATTTTTAAATTTTTCATCAAACTTATTTACAACTTATTTTTACAACCAACTTTAATATGTGAGTAGTCTTAATATGTTGCAGCAAGTATTAAATTAAAGTTACACCAAAATTATTATGAGAGCAACAAACATTAAGCAGATTAGGTAGATCATATAAACACATAGGCAACACACACAGAGACAATAGATATAAGTGGAAACCCATAAAGGGAGAAAACCCCATCTCATTATTGTTGTGATGCAAAGGCAAGCTCCAACTCCCTCTCACCACTGTTTTTCTACAGGCACCAACCTACAGGAGGCTCCAACCTCAGTCAGCTACAACTGACAACTATCAAGCTTCAACTTGACAGGGAAGCTCCAACTTCCTCAATTTATCAAAAGAAAATATTTGCTGCTTTACCTCAGATATCAGCTCTGTTTTGTAGCATCTCTTTCTTCTTCTCTTTTGCTTATCTTCTCTGCCTCAATTTTCCATACTCTGCATTCTCTATCCTCACTCTCTCTAACGTTTTTATGCATATCAAGGTGATATTATTTACAGATATTTCCTTATGACTGTTTGTATTCCTCAGGAAATTTGAAATGGATAGCCATACCTCTTAGCCTTCTACCTTCTCATTTCTTTTCCAGCTCACTCAGAAAAATATAACTGTATGTACTAATTTTAACATTACAGTGGGATTTTCGTTCTCTTCCGAATACTTGCCATAGCATCACAAACAATATAAACCAATTAAAACATTTACATTTAATTACAATGAGAACTCCAGCTCAACTCATTCAGCCTCTTGAACCACTGCGTATTTGTCTTTTCTATGACTGTGTCTGTCTTTTTCTTCTCTGTATGCCTTTCTGTTCATTGCTGTTGCGTAACTCTTGCATGTATGTAACTACACTTTTTATATAATGCAAATCAATTCTCGGCATAATAATAATAAGGCGTTTTTAACATATGCGCTACCGTGTTATATAACTTAAGTAATTTTCGGCGATATAATGATAAAATATCATTTTAATACATAAAATGCCCTTATGGGCCCACTCGCTGACTTTGCTCTATTCTCCAATGCGATGTATCACCTCTCGAATCCTTTCGATTGCGATTAATCGCAATCGCAACTTCCATTTATATGTTCCGATGCTCTGCTCCTTCTCCGATGCGATCAATCATTGTTTACTTCGATGTGTCGATGTGATGAATTGCTTCGATACGATGTAACACTGTTCACTTTGAAGCCTGAACTCAAACATATATGAATCATCGTTTAAAACATATCAGGTCCAGAACTCAATTGCAATCGCAACTTTTGGTTAACATGTTCCGCTGCCAACTTTTCTCCGATGCGATTCGTGACTCGGGTCCCACCTTATAAGACTTTGTTTGTATTAGGCCCGAACAATAGAGCGCTTCACATATATGTATATATATACTTTGGCCCCTTGTTTATAAAGCGCTACATATATATGTATACTTTGCCGCTTCAGTCTTTATGTATCCTCCGGCTTGGGTTATGATTCTCGAAATTTTATGTAGGGGTCCCACTTGCGTATTAACTTTGGTTTATACTCCAATCGTCGGTATATCATAACATAAAAGCTGGACTATACAACACAGCCTGATATGTTAACCCTCGACCATATCATTATAATATATCCACATTATATAAATTACTATAGGTCCGCACCCTTTGTATTATTTCATTCGAATCATCAATCAACTTATAACTAAACCCAACGCGACATTTTAATACACAACCATTCCATGGAGCCCACATGTGTTTGATAAACTCTGCACTTTTTGTACGTTCCAACTGACAACACCCTTTGAACACACACACACACACACACACACACACACACACACACACACACACATAAGCCTAAGTCAATCTTCGACCATGGCTTTAACCCTCGGCATAACATAATGTATTAACTTGCAACAAATATATAATCTGCACATAACCCATTCTTATATGTGCATTCAACTTTAATATATATCCAATATTGCAATGGATATCAAACCCGATACGTATTTTAGCACATATACGTTCCTGGGGCCCACCTCCATTAACACGCCTCTTGCATCCAACGGTAGACAGTTTATCGCATCGACTCCGATGATCCAACGGATGTCATACCATATCGCGTTTTTTATTGATACGAGGTTTAACACTTCAAATTTGCGCGAAAAATGTTTTTTTACAAAACCGCTTAAGGACACGTGTCCTTCAATGACATATATCGTGTTCATTTTGGTAATACTGCTTACCACTTCAACCAACGCGCAAACCCACTGGTTTTGTGGCCCTCCGTTTTTACTGTTCATGTTCGGGGTTCCGCTTATAGTCATGGTTCCGCTCCAACAAAAACTTCGCGCCTTCATTATATACATATACATATAATCTCTGTTTAAAAATTTCATTTCTTATTTCTTCAGCACTTTAATATATGAACCCTATTTCAATGTTATGTTAATACAATGCTACCATAAGGTTTAACACCTACGTTACGTTTTTATTACCCCTTATACACAGAGCCTCGGTTCCGCCCTTTCTGCACGATTCTGCATCTCCTGCAATCATTTCACTGTTGATTTGTTAACGGCTCTGCCTCTGCCTCTGCTGCTCGACTGTTTCATCTCTGCTTCTGTATTCTCTGCCTCTGCATCTGCTGCTTTGCCTCTTTTTCTCTTTCTGCTTTTCTATGCTGTCTCCTTTGCGTTGCTTTGCTTCTCCTTTTTCCGCCCTGTCTCTGTAAGTAAACTCTCCCTCTGTTCTTCTCATACTCCCTGTAAATGTTATTATACCATTCACCAAAAACCTACTGTCTTCTCCTTTGCTTCTGTTGCTGTCCTTTGCCATCAATGACAACACTTCTAACACCTCAGAGCACTCAAATCCTATGGATGGTGTTGTTACTTGTAGCTCCAGCTTTGTGATGTGTCTTTTGTTGAAATGACATTCCTCCACTAGATTTTCCAAGGACGAATTTGCGTTGCTCAAATTCCACTGCCAAAGGTATTTAATTCTGATGTCCATATCTCGGGCTCGCCTCGTGTGGCTACGATTTCACCATTATTATCCAGCAAATTCCGCGATGGAGCCTCCACTAAGGCCCTACCTTCATTGCTCCCTCCTGCTGTGGCCATGGGCATCGTGACATGAATTTGGTCTCGCCATTGATCCTTTGAATCGCGATATACTTTCAAAATTTCCTTTCGTTTTTGATTTCCAACATAATACCAAAAAGGGTAGATTGTGAAGGTGAAAAGGTCTTTTTTCGTTTATCTTTAATGGTGCTTACTTCTCCACAAAATATAGAATGCCTTTATAATTTTATATGCATAAGGTTAAAGCTTGAAAGGTTAATTCACCATTTAAAAGTGGTTTCATAAAAGTTAATTCACCTTCTCATAGGGACTTCATAAATTCTTTTTTTTTTAAGGTGAGGTTAAAAGAGATTAAAGTTTTTTATTAGAGAGATAAGGAATGTTGGTGTAGTAACAAGTGCTTTTGGAAGGAGTGCTTAATAATATGGCATGATGAGTGATTTTTTCTCTTAAGGGAAGTTTATTGTTGTAATCCAAAGTAGTTTTTTACTTTGTGATAGCTTAAGTTCACTTAAACGTCAAAATCAAAGTTAAACCTGTAATTGAGCAGTCACAATGTCAAGTGAGCAAAGTGAGCAAAGTGAGGGTTAGGGTGAAAGATAAGTAAAGCAGATATTGAAGTTAACTTTGAAGCTAGAGATTGGAATTATCATTGCTTCAGATGCTGAAGGATGATGTGCTCGAGTTATTAATAAAGACATATTTTTTATGGTACTTGTGTCCTAGATCTGCCCGAAATTGAATAAGGGGATCTTAGGTACACCATGTGTAGTGAATGCGTGTGCATGACTTGTGTCCAATTTTTTACACTCTCTTTGTAATATGGTACACAACAAATTAAACAACTACATGCACAGAATAAAGCTTAAGTAATCAAACTTAAGTACAAAAGCACAAACAATCACATGCATTTGTGCGACACATCATCAAGTTGATAAAGAGGTCTTCTACAACAATATTCCACATCCTGCAATCAAAATAATCAAGTTAAGGACGCCACAAAATCAAGCATTCCAAGACAAGAAGACATCAACAACACTTTTGTATCACTTACAGATAAACATTTTTGTAACTGAGTTGAATTATAAGGGTGCATTCTCGGTTGAAACCCACACCCCATTTTTAATTGTTAAGGTGGTCAAACTAAGACAATTAATTCAATTAAGGCTTCAATTGAGTCATATTATTTAAACTTGTCATTTGTCTTTTGGGTGCATTTTCGACAGTGTTCGACACCCTTTTCCAATAAGCACAATCAAGTCAGTACAAAGTTCACAACATCAAGCGAGCCAACGTGAAGTTCATTGAAGCAACAATAAAAGCAAGCGAGTTCAAATCTAACACAAGTAAATGAATTATTCAAAAATCAAACAAGTTGAAATCTACAACAAGCAAGCATGAGTTCAAGTGAGTGTGAAACAATAAAAACAAGTTTCACGAAGTCAAAGATCAAGCAAATTCCAAAACAAGCGAGCATTTCATTCAAATCAAGAGAGAAAATTCAATCCAACAAGTTCACATCAAGTGATAAAGTTAAAGAAAAGTGAGCCTGAATTCAAGCGAGCGAGTTCACATGGAGAAACACATCCAGATGTTACAAGTTCTTCACAATTTGATCCTATCAAGTGCTGAAGACATGGTGCAAATCAACAAAGAAAATCTTGCTGATATTTCACGACATCTACAATAGAGAAATGAAACGATTGAGTTCTTCAACTGGAGTCTCAACTACAAAGAAATGAGTTGCAAGAGAAGAGTGATGCTTCTGAGTCTTTGAACCATACAGATAAAGATGATAAGTCATTCATCCAAACAAATTCAAGTGTCGAAGTTGTTCAAGTTCAACTTTATTCCAAACCAATCATCAAGCCATGGGAAGAAATCCAAAGTAACAGAAATCGACAAGGATCAGGATATGTCAAAGATGACGACAACTTACATATCCCAGATTATTCAAAGCCCATCAAGCTCATCAATGCAGGTTTTCTTAAAAAAATCACATCAACAAATTCTAAGAAAGTTGCAGACAAACCGACATGCACGCGAAAAGTTCATACAGATAAAGATGATAAGTCATTCATCCAAACAACTTCAAGTGTCGAAGTTGTTCAAGTTCAAATTTATTCCAAACCAATAATCAAGCCATGGGAAGAATCCAAAGTAACAGAAATCGACGAGGATTAGGATATGTCAAAGATGAAGACAACTTACATATCCCAAATTATTAAAATCCCATCAAGTTCATCAGTGCAGGCTTTCTTGAACAAATCACATCAACAAATTATATGAAAGTTGTGGACAAACTGACATGCACGTGAACCGAAGTTGCAGTCAAACCAAATTTCTCACATTGTCAAAGAACAGGTCAGATGGAAGATCATTGTTTTGATCTCCATGCTTGTCGCCATTGTGGCGAGCATAATAATTCATCAGAGAAGTGCTGCAACCAACACCAACCTGCCAGATTGAAGATCAATTATGAATGGATTGATCATTGGGAATGGTCGTCAACAGTCAAAAGATTGTATAGGTTTTACAACCGAATTCAATCACACCTAGAGCATCCGACAGTCAAAATAAGATGGTACTCTCATGCAGTTAAACGAGGGAGTACACCAGTGCAACACTTCTACACCTGAAAGGGGGAATTCATAAATAATTTCCAGACGATTGTCTCTCCTTTCAGCTGACAAAGTGGGGAACATGTTAATGAAACTGATGGTGGTTGTTAGACTAAAAGTTTTGACAACATCAACAAAAGCAGCCAGTGGGCATCTTCAACATCTAGTGGGTGTTCAAATATCCAAGAAGCTAGTGGGCATCAACAATGAGTAGTTTCCAACAACATGAACAAAATCAACAATGAGTTGTTTTTTACATCATCAACATCTTGAGCAGCTAGTGGGCATCTTCAATAGCCAGTGGGTGTTCAAACATCCAAGAAGCCAATGGGCATCAACTATGAGCAGTTTTCGACAGCATCAACAAAATCAACAGTGAGTTTTTTTTGACATCATCAACATCATCATCCAATGGGTTATCATCATCAACAAATTTGCCAGTGGGCGTCTTCAAAAAATTTTTAGTGGACAAAGGATGCTGATTTCAAGAAAATGACAGATGGATCCTTTTTCAGCTTTGCATGTGATGAAGTTTTCAAGCAAAATTCAGAGATGAATCAGACATGCAACTGACTCATGGTCTCTTCAGATTGCAGTTTTTTTGGCATCCAGCTTTGGTTGTTTTTCAGGCAGTGTTTTTTAGAATCAACATTTTCAGCATGGGAACTTGGAAGATGGTTCCTCATTATAATTTTGGATTTATCATTGAGGGGAGGAATGTTAGCCTCTCTCTCATAAACAATTATAAATACAAAGTTAATTAAATTAATTAAATACTGAAAATTAGGATTTTATGCCTAATTTTCTAGATTATGTTAGTTCCTCTTGATTAGGAGTTAGTTTAGGCCTACCTAACTTAGCTCCTAGATTAGTGTGTGTGGTTGAGATATTTTCTCAACCAAGTTTTCCAACATAAACACACTATCTTGAGACAACTTCCTCATCTATTTATTTGTATTATAACATTATTTTAACAATGAAGAATATGTGAGGAATGTCGTAAGGCTCTCAGGCCTTTTTCTGCCAGTTCTATGTCTCAAGTGTTTTTATGTGTTATATGAGTTGATTTATTTCTTACAGGTTTTTGTTTCTATCATCCTTATTTACAAAATATTCTCTTCGTTTTTACACAAACATTATGGTTTGGGAAATTTGAAAGAATCTTTGAAGGCACATTTTCCATAAATGTCCTGTTTAGCCATATTTTTTTCCGAACAGATTGTGGTCAATGAGAGATGAATATTGAGAAACTAGAGGAGGTTTGTGTTCTTAAGATTCCAAAGTACAATAACCTACTTCAAATTTTACATAGGTATTACATAATGAGAGATACATTCACACCTTCACAACTTATTTTTATGATTGTGCAAAGTCTTGTTTTAGACATATTTTTGCAGAGAACATTGTGAACAATGAGAGTAGAATTTAGGGAAACTGGGAGAGGTTTATCTCAAAAATATATTCATATACAATAAAGTCTTTCACTTTTTACACACCTATCTCGGATTGAGATATTCAAAGGGATAACAAAACCCTATTTTTTCAGAATTTTGGGAAGAAAAATCTCAAAGACAATAAGTGACTTGGAGGCCACCTCATCAAATAAGAGTTGCTATCAAATTCAAACTGCTCTTATTTTCCACCAGAAATCCACAAAGATAGTTCCAAGTAGATTCATTAGTTTTTAGTGTCCTATATTTCAGTTCTATTTGTGTAACACGTTTTTCAGATATTTGGTAAATAATTTGTATAAATACTTCATCATTTGAAGTAATAGATGTTGGGATTTTTAATGAGAAAAGCTACCATTCATTATAAAGTTGGTCACTGAGTTCAAGTGACCTTTTGCAATAATACAAGACAAGATGTTTCAGAATTCATATGCCATATCTATGTGGTGAAGTGTTTCTCACTGTCTATGTTTTTTTCTTTGTTTCCATGCTTATGTGTTCTTAAATCTGAATTACTTTACAAAAATTGTGATGAACATAATTTGTTGAAACATATACTCTAATTCTGGCTGTGGGTAATTTAAATGTTTTCCTATGATATCAAGTTAAAGAATTCTTAAGTTCTCTTTAGCTTCATTTTAATCTATTTCTTTTCTTCTATTACATTTCATTTTCCAAAGGATCCAGTAGTATGTCTACCTTGCCTTGTTACGCTTAAGCTTGATTATTTATGCATTTGATCATCTTAAGCTCTCCTGAGTCCATTTTCCAATGGCATTCCCTTGCCGTTCCAACCAAACCAATTCAAAAACCAAACTTTGAGCCCATTAACTAGCCTAAAATTCCCAGCAAACAAAGTTAAATCTCACAGAGAGATTCTTCTTTGAGTTTAGGAGGGCTAGATCCTAAAATCCAAAGTGGTTTTGATGCTACCTCCGTGGTTTTTTTTCTTCAGCCTTGAAATTACGGAGTGATAACAGGTACTACCCAAATCAATCTACACTATTACATTTTTCTTCTTGATATGTCCTTCTATCTTAAGAGTTTGCGGAGTGGTAATTCCTGCCAATGCATTACAGGATATGGTCGGACTCATTTATTCTTTCTCTAAGGTTGGTTCTTGGTGTATATCCTCTTCTTTTGAAGTTTCTTGTTGATTTTCTTCCTCCTCTTCACAATCTATGTAAAATAATTTCCTCTCGACACACTTATGACCTTTAGTGTATTTGCTATCACAATTGTAGCAAAGCCCTCTTGCTCTTTTTTCTTCCAATCGTTGTGATGTTAACCTTGTAGGTTGTGGAAGTCTAGGAGTAGTAACACTCCCATCTTTATAGATGTGAGTGGTAGTCTTCCTTGTCACCATAATTTTACTTTCAATTTTTCTTGCCAACCTGAATTCCTTCTCCAATGAATTAGGTTCCCAAAGGCAAACCACATGTTGGATGCTATCCTTTAAAGTCCCTATGAAGACATAAATCTTATGTTCCTCTCGAATATCAGTTACGCTTATATTCAATTTTTGGAAGTTCTCAATGTGCTCCACCATTGAACCCTTTTGTTTGAGATTTATCAATTAGCTAAATAAGGCATTTCTCTTTGTATCCTCATAATGTGCTATCATTTCCTCTGCAAAAATTTACCAAGTGACAATTTTTTTTACGAGAGAAAAGCCATCGATACCATACAAATGTATTTTGTTCTAAATATAAAGTTGAAATTCGTACCTTTTGTGTGTTTTTCACATTATGGGGATCAAAATATTGTTCTATTTGTAGTATCCATGTTACGGGATCCTTTCCATCAAACTTCCTCCTATCGATCTTTGGAATATGGTGAATCTTCAATCCAACATTAGAGTTTATGAAATCACGATTAACATTTATTTTGTTCTCATCATGAGTTTCCTCTACTAAATTTTCACCATTAGGAATAATTTCTTGTATCAACTTTGTCAAACCTTCCTTCAAACCTTCCATGTCTTCTTTTAGATCATTCTTCATGTCTTCCATGTTGCCTTTCATTTTTTCATCGATGCCATCCATCTTAGATTCCATGCCATTATTCAAACCATCCATCTTAGCTTACACACCTTTCTTCAAACCATCCATCTTAGCTTCCATGTCTTTCTTCAAACCATCCATCTTAGCTTCCATTTCATTTTTTGTTGCTCTTTGCGAGAGCAAAATTTGTTGCACTTGGTCTTGTAATTTTGATATATCACGTTGCACTTCTTCCTCTTCATGAGTCATAGTAAAGCATTCTGAGGGCTTAATGGGTGTTGAATTATTTGCAGGGCCCATTTTACAACCCAATACTGATATCTATGCTTCAATATTCCCTTGGAATCACTTCAAACTGATTTTTCAAATAAGACTTATGCAATTTTAAAAACAAAATACACACATTTTCCTTGCTTTTGAGGAGCTCGATATTGAAATTGATCTATCTCTGTAATTTCGGATCCCCAATATTTTATATTTAGTCCTTTAGTAGCCCTATGAATCTTCTTTCCAATGCCATAGGTCTGACTTGATTTGGATTCTTCAAGTCAAAGTTATGCCCAACCTCCCACAATGACCTAATTGTGGACTAGTTCAGTAAAGAAAACTTGTACGACAGTCCACGTGTTATTGTTTCCTCCTTCGGCTTTGAATTCGATACATAGGAAACTACAATTTGTGTACTTTCAACCACTTTTTATAGAATTCAAATCCGATGCTCAGAGAGAGAGAGTTATGACGATTTTCCCAAGGTCACCTCTTTAAGATGAAATTCAGGAGCTTGCAAAAACCCTAAATTCCACAGATAATATCTCCGAAAATATTTCAAAACAAGATATGAAATTTTTACATGAAGTTCCTCAGGCTTTCTTCGCAAATGGGTTTTTTTTTTTAACTTCTGAACCTTCGTAGAAAAAATTTTATAGCGAAAATGCCACGATGACCTGTTTGAAGCAGTGAAACCCTAGAATCCAAAGCTCTGATACCAAATGTTATGAAACCAACTCCCAAAATAGAATAAAGTAGAGATAAACGCCTTATAAATCAACCCGTTCGAGGGGGCAACCTCCTTTACATTACATAAATGAACAATTATTGGATGATTCAAATGACAAAACCTCCTTTATATATATAGGATTCCATGGGGTCATAGTATAATCCTAGCTGACCTAACAATAATAATGTAACGACACAACAATAACAACATTGGGATTTTATGGGGCATAATATTAACAATATGGGGACTACAGGGGTACACCAATAACAATATGGGGGGTACACTAACAACAATAAGGGACTATACTAGTAATATAGGAACTTGAGAGGGATGTTTCATATGGATGACAACACCCTTATTTTTTTTATCTCTCTAAAGTAATCTTAAATATGTAAATTTCAACCCCATGAGGCATGTATGGGGATTATGATAGTTTAGTTATCATTTTAATTTGGTTTCTTAAGCAACAAGGGATCGAAATCCACATGAAATAGTGTAATTCTTTATCATTTGGATGTTAAAATAAAGAATGTTTTTGTTGTAATTTAGTAGCATATTGCAGTCTTCCTACAAAGTGTGTTGGAGGAGGAAAACCCCTCTCTCTCGTATACCTTGCAATATTAATTTCCTATGGGTAGGAGTCTTATTTCTCTTATCAACATTGAGTAATGCTTTTTTTTCCTTTGAATCATTGTTTGTTTTCTTAATTAAATTTCCTCTGTAGCAAGGGATCTAAATATTGTAAACCTAAGAAATATTGAGAAGGTTGTTAATAGTCCTAAGACCTGAAACTAAGCCCTCAAGATCCTCTAGCTAGTATTGGTAGTTTAATGAATCTTCTATTGAGATGTTGTCATTGATGTCAAAGTAAGGGACAACCATGGTCAAAGTTAGATGGTTGAGAGGTTGTTATTGATGTCAAGGCAAGTTAGCTAAGAAAGGATCCAATGTGTTGAAAATTTAAGGTCAAAAGCAAGAAAACCCCTAAGGAAGAGAAGTCGTAAGAAGTCCTAAGATGCAACAATAAACACCTAAAATAAGAATACCTTTGGGATATTCAATAAATAGGTGGCACAACCATTGATTTCTTCTTAGGTGAAGAAATATTATTCTTGTCGATTCAACACTCCTCTTAAGGTCAGTACCTAAGACAGTTAAAACAAATCTTAAAAGTAGTATAGGCTAGCTTCTATAAAAAGGCAAGTCTGAAATGAATTTTATTGAAGGATAGATCAACCCCCCTTTAGGCTCTCCTCCCCTATACATAGGCACACATGCAGGGCCCTTTTGAAAGTATGTGACTTTACTAGGAAAGATATAGTACCTCTGAGGTAACCATAGAAGCTTTGTCTTAGGTAATTTTTCTATGTTCTAGTTTGTGGTCGAATTTTCAAATAAAGTCGAGTTGTCTAGTTGATACGTAAACATTGTTCTATATGAATAGAGATTCGATGACTTAGATCCAATGGTGTTTGATTGACGTAAATTGATTGGTCATTTGGATATGTAATTAAAGTTGTGGAGATAGAGTTTATTATATGGGCTCTGACATCTCCAGACTGGTTTTAAGTCACAATATTAACTTTGAAAAGAATGTTTGGTTTTGGTTACACTAATGATCTTTTTAAATTATTAAGCATGCAATATTTGTGGCATTATGACACCCATGGTATACTTTTCCCCTTTTTTTGTAATGTAATGATACTCTGAATTATAAAATAATACATTTTTATAAATAGTCTTGAAGAATGGAACCACAAATCCATGATATAAGAGGGAAGAGGAAAATAAATTTGTGTGGAGTTAGTTCGCACCATTGTTTAATTTATGGTACAGATTATCAAGGAAGCGATAAGAAAAAGAAGAGGAAGAGTGCAAGAGGGACATGAAGAGGCACCCTTGAGAAATTATAAAAAGGCATTTTCACAATAACGTTGGGGTTGGATTTTCTCCTTGAGAAATCACATGATAAGTGTTGGAGAGACCTACAAAGTGGAGGGAATGAAATTCCCTAGGAAGATAAATTGTGTCTTAAAGGAACTCAATAAATTCTGAGGAAAATGGGGATGAGCGCTTGCCAAGAATTGGCTTAGAAACCACTCAGGGTTCTTGCTAAAGAGCCAATAAACCACCTAATTTTATAAGTAATTTGTGTCCTATTTGAGTTGAATGTGATCTCTTGTTGAACTATTGAAGAAATTCCCCTTAGATCATGGATATGGCTCGGGGATGAATACTACAAGTAATTCTAGTTGTGGTGAACCTAAGATTGGGTGGAAAATGGAAGTCCCACCTTTAGTTTGGTTGTTGGATTTATTGTATTTTCATGTATTTAGTTGAGATCTATGAAGTTAAATATTTCTTTGTGAAATTTAATGTATGACTCTAAAAAATGTTGCATGGTTGTAGGAATGTTGGTATATGAAACTATTGGCTGATATGCTTTGAACGTGATGTAGCTTTATATGAAATGTTTTCATGCATATGTAGCTAAATGATTGAAGTTTTTCATTGTATTTGATGTGGATATCATGTTTTTGTTGCAATGTTGTGACTTGCCTAAATTAATAGCAGGGAATGCCTCTTTTTTGTGTGTGGAAGTGAGAGTTTGATTCTCATAAATGTATGTGATTTAATATTGAATGTGACTTAGTATGTTTGTGATTTAATATGGAATGTGAATTCCTACATGCTTGAGGAATACTGAGTTCTTATAAGATTCATGGTTAATTGAATGGATTTTGGCATGCATTCATGAGCTTGTTTCTATCTATTATTAGCTTAAGAGACCTACGGATTTCTGATTTGTCCAATGGGCCTAAACATAAATGGATGGATAAAACTATGTTTGTTTTTGTTGGAAACTAATGGATTTGGATTTGAGACCTTATTTTATCAATGCTAAGGCCATGATGGATATCGCTCTATATATATTGAATGGGCTAGGCCAAGTCCTATAAAAAAAAAAATTAAAATAAATAAATAAATAAATATATATATATATATATATATTTGCAAGTTGGGCTAAAGCTTCTAGAAGCTCAAGAGGGATAATGTTAATGCCAAAATGCACTAAATTCTAAGCTCAGGAGGGATAGCTCTAAGAGATTGACAACAAATATATGTATATTCACATGGAAATGAGCAGGGCCTAAGCCTTGAGGAATTAAGGGCATGGCCTTCAAATCGTAATAGGACCATGTGTGTGAGCGTTGTGACCGAGCTTCGAGGGTGAGAAAGGCCAAAAGCATATTTACATACATTGTGGGGGTTGAAATTCATTTGTTGGTGGGATAAAAGGTAGATTCCCTACCATACCATATGGCCAGGTGCCATGACCAAAGACGCACAAGTGGGGAAGCTCTAAGTCATTAGATGTCACGCGAACACCAGCGTCATATGCGTAACCTGGAAGATTTTACCCTAGATATTTAAAAAGGGGGTTAGGATGATCCTGCCAGGATTTTATTGTAGGATGATGTGGAAATGTGGGGTTGGTTTCCAGGATTTCTATGTATTAGGACAGAGGACCTCGAAACCATTTTATAATGTGAAAACGTGTTTTACCATGCAACGTAAGACTAGTGGGACATATTTCTAGTGTGGTAGGTGATGTGGGCTCAAAACGATGTAGCGACCTGGGAGGTAGGACATGTGTCATATGAATTTGGGGTTTTTGCGAGGCCAAGTGGCCTGTAAACGAATGAAATGTGAAACTTTCAGAGTGGAGCCATGTGGACGATGTGATGTCACCCCAACGATCAAATTCGATGATGTCACCTCGACATCTCCACCCCAGCAATTTCGTGTGGTATTGGGTGCAATTCCGCTAGGATTTTATTCCCTGGGTGATGTGGTGTTGAGGGGCCCTCTCAGAAGTGAATTCATGCATGTGGAGGGATCTGTTACATTCAAGACTAGCTTTATACATACTTACATGGACTCCCCATTACCCCAATGGTAAAGAAGGGTGACATCACCCCAACGGATGTGAACAAAGGGCATAGTGGAAAAGGCCAGGGTGATGTTGTTGTGGCAGGAAAATTTCTCTTGCAGACAAGAGCGATCTCCCTAGATTCAAAGAAAAATCTAGAAATAAACAGACAAGTGACTACTACTTTTCCTTAATCTATAACTGAAACATGATATGTGAAATGTGAAAGAATCTCTTACATTTAAATAAAATGCTCATGGATGTCCTTTCAATGCTTTCGAAAGCCTTTCCTTGTTGCTTCAAGGGAATATATACATAAAAAAGAACAAACAAGGAATAAAAGCATAACATAGATAAAGAGCGAAACACAAAGTGAATGGAAATTTCAACATAGCATATATCACAATGTTAATCTAATATTCAGTTATAAACTAGAAAAAGTATCAAGGATTTTTGCAAAGAGCAGCATAACAAGTGAAAATAGGAAAGAAACAATTGCTTGTATTAATCTTGAATAATAAGAGCAATACAACCTTAGCCTTGATGATGTAAGTCTCCACTCGATGGTCTCCAATCCTCGCCTTAGGTGACAAGCTTCCAAACCTAATCTGACAACATAATTTTACATTCCAAAAGTCCTCCCAATCCCTTTGGTCTATGTTAAATTTATATGCCAAGAGGAGGAGGTTTGAGATCCTCTTCTCAAGGGGCGAGATCCTTAAAGAGAGGGATTAGGGTTCCAAAAAGTGAGGGAGTTTGATTCATGAACCAAGGGATGATGCCCAAGTATGTAGGGGCTCAAGGCCTTTTGTTTGAGAAATACCCCCCCAATAAGCCTTCTAGAATTTTCTTTTTATTTTTACTCTCGTTAATAGATTTGTGCACTTTTTAGTAGAAGACAGAGTGCAAAATTTAGTAGTCCACAATGGTCAAAATTGTGCTTGCGCAAGAAATATCTAGGGAAACTGTGCAAGTGCTTAAAAATAAGTTTTTGAGCAATGGAATCTAGGATTCTTATTGTCTTTGGGATTTTTCTGCTTCCAACATTGCAGGGGAATTCTTGGAACAATTCATCGAATAGCGAGAGATCTAGATTGGTGGTCATTTTCGTAATGGTGACAAAATGACGTGTAATAGATCCCCGCCTGAAGTGTAAAGTCAGAGAATATTTTTGAGGATTGAACCGATTTATCATGCCAAAGTTCGGATTAGATATAAATTGGTTGGAGACCTGAAATAAAGAATCAAGGAATACAATACGATATCTTCATATAATCATCACTGAGGTAGGCATTCCCATATTCAGAGAAAAAGTATCTCAAAGAATTATCATGGGAATGTACAAAGGTCCATGTCAATAATAGACACAGTATGGATGCAACCATCAAATATGGATCTATATTTGCAATCATAAATATCTGAAAATCCACACACCTTAGATGGATATAAATAATTATACCCATCTTGATTTTTTATTTTATTTTTATTTTTGCCTTCAGAAAAATTATAACTTTCATTAATAAATATGAAAATTACACGTTGTATATGCGTTCTGCATATTCAATATCAACTTGTAGCTGTTTTCAGTTCCTTACATCTCTGATATGTTCAACAAAGATATGTTTTTTTTTTTTTTTTTTTTTTTTTTTTTTTTTTTTTTCAGTACAAGGTATGATAGATATTACTATTGTATATATACATATGAAATATAATAGAGGTAAATACATAGACAAAATAAATTTTCCATGAATAGCCCAAAAAAAAAACATAGTGTTGTGTATCATCTGCAGGTAAAATGATGTTCCCACTACCCTTTGACTCTGTAAGTCTTCAAAAGGTCTATGGAAGTTGTTGTGGCTCATTTGCATTTACTTTTGAAATATTTCTCAAAACACCAAAAAAAGCATATATGTTAGAAAATGTAAAAAAAAAATTATACCGAAAAATAATTTTTGATTTATATGTTGGTTTATTAACGTTATGTACAGAGGTGTGAAGGCGGGTCGAGTAGGGCTTATTCGCGTGTAGAACAGTTCAAGAGTCGGGTCAACTGATGCATTCAGAACATTTCACACAGGTAAGGGCCAAGTCGTGTAAATATATGTGCAGAACAGTGGTCGAAGGCTTAATCGCAATCGCATGTGGAAGGCCTGATTGCATATCGCAAATCGCAATCTTAAAGCTCAGAAGGAACATAACTAGGTTGAATATCCGAAATGCGAAATGCGATACGAGGACCGGATGCGATATAGTTTGAAGTTCGAATCTAAAGTATTTAAAGTCCGGTCATCGGACCCTCTCGCATATCGCACATCGCAAGCTCAAAAGGGACAACGATCATAAGATAACAAGATTTTCCAAAGTGTGAAGTACGATAACGAAGTGGATGCGATGTAGCTCAGAATTATGATTTAATATATTCTGATCACACATCGCACATCACACATCGCAAGTTTAGGAGGAATGGCGCTCATGAATATGTTATGAATGCCGAAATGTGAAATGCGATAAAGGGATGGACGCGATAGTTTTCAAAGGAAAATTTGAATTTATTAAAAGTCCAGGATTATATACAGTTGTGTTGTTTTATGAAGAAACGCGAACATGGGCAGTGGACTCGGGTAAGTGACCTATGCAAAGCAAAGGAGAAGAGAAGACAAAATTTTGTGGGTACAAGCAAAAGAGGCAAAGTCGGGTAGAAGGGTCATGATAACATTGTTTGAAATGCAGAGGCATAGGCAGAGTCAGGAAAAAGGAGCATATGGTGGCACTGTTGGAAACACAACATCTGGGTCAAGTCAGGCAAACATGCGTTATTGCAGAACTGTTCGAATACCACATCAGAAACGAAAAATACATGACAGCAAGTAGAAAAGACAAAAATTGAACTCTGGAAGAAATGCAGGGCAAGGATGTCCGATCTGTTAGGGAGACACATCAACACTTCAGGGAGATGCATCAACAACAAATCAGATTCAGCAAAAAGAACAATATTTCAAGTTTTAATTTGTTTTCTTTATTTGTTAAGATCGAATCTATAGTGATGTCCTCAATTGTAATGTAATAAGTAGTTTTAATAGTTTAGGTAGTCGAAGTAGTTTCAAGAAGTTCTAGCAATTACAAACTGTTTTTGATGTATTTAAGCAAGATAGAAAGAAGGAAGAGGGGTTCCAAGTTTTGGATCTCTGGAGGACTAAAAATTTGGTACTAATTACTTTTCTAAGGAATTAATGAAAGAAGCATCAAGTTTCCTGCAATTGTTAATGGTGATTCATTTTTCCTGTTCCATTTTGTGTTCCTTCTTCCTGGAATGAAGTGAAGTAAAGTAGCTTCTGACCTCTTAATTACATCTTTTAGAAAGAGTTAAATAACCTTAATTTGCACTCCTTCACTCCAAATCCTCTCCCTTCACAAATTATCTCTGGAACTTAAAGTAATAGATTCTGTGTTTACAACATATTATTTTGATTTCCTCTCTTTCCATAAATTCATTCTGAAATTTAAGGTGATAGATTCTGTGTTACAGCATATCATTTTGAGTTTCTTCTACAGTTCTTCTTTTCCATTCAGATATTAGTAGTTAATGGCATTGTAGAGTCCTTCATTATACCAGATTATTAAGGGTTTTAAAGGATTAGTTTCCAAAGGGATTGAACGAAGACCACCTAATATAATTACTTCTGTGACACATTTTAAAAAATTTCTTAAGCACTGATTCCTTTCCACAACCAAGGAATTGTCTCTTAAGATACAAAATTTTCAGCCGCCATTATCGGGGATGAAGAGACCAAGTTTATTGTCCCTGGTTTTTTCACATTATTTCCTATGGTTGTTCAGTGAGGAGGAAATATTTGGCTGTGTTTTTTATTCTCAAATTTCTAGCTCACAAAAGGCCTCACATGAGGTCAGATACCTCACAGCAGAAGGTCCCTGCTTTGTCAGACAATGAAATATTGGTTTCTAAAAGGGTTCGAAAACCCAAAACCCCCTCATCACCTAGTCCTACACTATATTCTCCTAACAGTAGTTCTAGTAATCCTTTGTTTGAAGATATCTCTAAAGTACTTCCTTTCTTGGAACAAGATTTACCTTTCACACCAATTTATTTTCAAGAACCTAAGTTTGAAGAACACTCCTTTGTGTCTGTTTCTTTTACTTTTACTCAAGCTCAACAAAATCTAGTTGTTGGTCCCTTTGCCATTGTTCATCAACCCACTCCTATATCAATTTTACCTCCACCTCCATTCATTTTCACAGCAGGTTCATCGACTGCATCTAACCAAGGAACAATCAATCAAGGTGCAAACATGGTAGCATAATCCAAGTTTTTGTTGAACATATATGCTCCACTTACCTTCCACAACCAATGAATGCGATGCCTCAAGTGTACCTTAAATTATTCCCACGTTTTACTGGAGAAGATGAAATAACTATAGAAAAACACTTGCCTGTGTTTTGTAATTTTTCTTAAAATATGAATGCAGAACATCTTGATGTTGTAATGAGGCTTTTTGTTCAGTCTTTGGATGGAGAGGCTAGAAAGTGGTTTAAGGGATTGCCAAATAATTCTATTAATACACAAGAAGAACTGGAAAATCAATTCACTCAAATATGGGGTGAAAAAAGGGATCATGGATATTCACTAACAGAATTTAATGCAATCAAAAGAAAACCAAATGAGAATATATTAGATTTTATCAAAAGATTCAATAAATTTTATAACATTTTTCCTGTAGAAATGAATTCTCCTCCTTTTCGAAGCAAAGGTGGTTTTTGCTGGGGCTTTTGAAGTTGATTTTAGTTTCACACTTAGAGAAAGGAGATCCCCTACTCTAGAGTAGATACAAACAGACACTTTAGAAATTGAAGCTAATATGACTACAGCTGGGAAGGTGAAAGGGAAGCAACCAGTCCAAGAGAAGGGGAAATCAAAAGAAGAATCATCACAAGATTAAAGAATTGAAGATATGACAAAGGTGATAATTTTTTTTTCAAATAAGCTAGTTAAGATGGAATTGTAAAGTAAAAAATCCAAAGGACAATTATAACAAAACCGAGGAGGATTTAACCCTCAATTCAGAGACAACCCCTGCAAATTTTGCAGAGGGAAAAAAAGATCAAGACCAGGTTCAAGCACCAATGTATATAGAAGCAGCACCTGGAGAGTCAGCAGAAGAAGACCAAAAGGAGGCTGAAGATCAAATATCTTCTATGTACACAATAGAAGAGGATGAAGAGGAATAGTTTGAAGGATAATATACTAAAGCTTAAGTATCTTTTGCTGAAAATGAGATGAATGAATACTGTAAACAATTTTCAGATTTTATGCAGGCTGAGTTGCACAAGAAGTATAATTTGAGATCAAGGAAAAGACCAAGGATACAAGACACTGAGGGTGAACAACAATATCATGATCCTCATCCAAAGATGACTCCACAACAAAATGACCCTGTAAAAAAAGTCAGTAATGGGAAGCAACCTGTAAATTCAGTTAATAGAATGAATGTGCAATAGGGTGAACCTTCCACGAGAAAATTAGTTGATGCTAATATTTTGGAGAGAGTTGTTCCTATACTCGAACAAGGAGAAAATTCTAGAAAGAGTGAAGAAGAACCTGAAAATAATGTTAAACAAACTCATGCTTTCAGTTTGACAAAAGAGTTGGGGAAGGTAAAAATTCAGGTACCTCTTATAGAATTAGCTAAAATACCAGTCTATAAGAAAGAAATTTCAGAATTTATTAATCTCACACATATTGAAGGTATAAGTGACACTGTGAACTTACAAGAAGAGAAGCCAGCGGTCACCTTTGGTCCTCATGTAGAAGAAGTAGATCCTTCTGTTCCACAATTCTATATTTCCCCGTTGCTTCGTGATTTTATTCTCCATAATTGTATGCTGGACTCAAGAGCATCCCATAATCTCATGCCATTGTCTATTATGATGGAACTAAACTATTACTAAACCTTAAAGGGATATGTATTCATTTGATTCCAAAAGGGTGAAATGTGATGGGTTAGTTAAATATGTAGTAGTTTCTTTAGCATAAATTCCAGCAAAGAGTATAGTCATGGATGTAGTTGTTGCTGACATTCTAGCCAGGTTTGGAATGCTCCTGTCAAGATCTTGGGGAGAAAAGTTGGGAGGTGTTCTAAAATCATATTTCGCTTATGCTATCATTCTTGTTTTCAATGGGGAAGAAAGGAGATTGTATAGGGAAACAAGGTTCGTGAATAACACTACCAAGAAAGATGCAGGAAATTCCCCTATTTATAGTCAAGAAACATAAGATATTTCATGTTTAATGCTGCATGAAGATGCATAATTTGCTGAAGACACAGGGAAGAAGATCTCTTCAAAAGTTGTAAATAATGAACTGCATTCAAAGAAGATTTGGAAATTATATTTTGATGGTGCCTACTCCAAGGATGGCACAGGAGATGGATTCTTTTCGATATCACCAGAAGGTAACCTCATGCATTTTTATTTTAAATTAGAATTTGATTCAACAAACAATGTGGCTAAGTATGAGGCCTTAATTTTAAGCCTTCAGGTTGCTAAATAGATGGGAGTTCAGTGTATTTCAATTTTCAGTGACTTTGAATTGATAATAAGACAGATTAAAAATCATTGTCATACCAAGCATCTGAGATTAAGGTCATACATAAATGAAGTTTGGGATCTGATAGAGAACTATTTTGAAGCCTTCAATCTTCAGTTCATTCCGAGGGAGGGGAATAGGTTGGCAGATTTGTTAGCAGTTGCAGCTAGTACCTTTAAGCCACCAATGAATCCAAGGTTAAGGTATGAGATTGAAATTAGACATAGACCCTCTATTTCTGACAATGTGAAACACTGGCATGTGTTTGAAGATGATGAGAAGATAAATCATTTATTGACAATGGTTGGAAGCTTTGAAGATGCTGGGATAGATCAAGAAGAAGAAAAAACAGAGCAGAAAGGAGAGATAAGAAACCTTAAGCAGTCAATAGGTGAGCAGAAAATTATCCAATTGAAAGATAATATACTCCCTAAAGGATTGGTTCCCCTTGAAAGACTACCTGATTCTAATGATGTTGCTATTAATTCAAAGAAAATACATCAAGAGGAAGAGATAGAAGATTGTAATTTGGGAACTCAGCAGGAGTGGAAAATGGTGAAATTATTCAAGGGTGTTCCCAAAAATTATAAAGAAAGATACATTGATCTTTTTAAGAAGTATATGGATGTGTTGGCTTGGTCATATGAAGACTTGAAAACGTATGATAATATAATAATACAACATAAGATCCCATTGAAAGAAGGAAATAAACCTCACAAACAAAATCTCAGACAAATTAATCCATTACTATTAGCTCCAATTGAAAAGGAAGTGAAGAAATTGTTGCAAGAAAAAATCATAGTTCCTCTTAGATATTCGGATTGGGTTTCTAATATAGTTCCCTTGAGGAAGAAAAATGGAGAGATAAGATTGTGTGTAGATTTCAGGAATTTGAATAGAGCATCTCTAAAGGATAATTATCCTTTACCTAAGACGGTTTTTGGCTTATAAAAAGTGACAGGAGCTTATAGGATATCCATGATTGATGGATTCTCTGGGTATAATCAGGTGGCACTGGATAAGGAAGATCAGAAAAATAAAGCTTTCACAACCCCCTGTGGTACTTTTATGTATGAAAGAATTCCATTTGGTATTATGAATGCAGGTGCGACTTTTCAGAGGGCCATGGACATGGCATTTGTAGGTGAAAAGTATGTGGTTATATATCTGGATGATGTAATGGTTTTCTCAGGGTCAGATGATGAACACTTGGAACATTTGCAATTTTTTTTTTGAAAAATGCAGGAAGTTTGGTCTGTCACTAAACCCTAAGAAATCTTTGATTGCCTCAGAAGAAGGTAAATTATTGGGCCACATAATTTCAAAAAAAGGAGTGAAGATTGATCCAGTAAGGGTGGAAGCAATTCAAACAATTCCTTTACCCAGAAGCAAGAAAGATATTCAAAGATTTTTGGGAAAAATAAACTTTCTGAGAATATTTGTACCAAACTATGCTAAGATTGTGAGAAATATAATTGACATGTTGAAGAAAAATTCAGAAGGGAGATGGGATAAATAAGAAAGAGAAGAATTTTCCAGAATAAAAGAAGCACTCCAAGAAGCTCTTGTTCTAATAAGTCATTATTATCAAAAGGTATTTCAAATATTTTTGTTTGCTTCTCCCACTACTATTGTTGCTGTGTTATTGCAGAAAAATGAGGATAATAAGGAGAAGCTAGTGGCATTCTTCAGAAAAGTTCTCAGAGATGCTGAGCTTAAATATAAAATTTTGGAGAAACAAGCGTGTGCATTGGTCAAAGCACTCAAAGCCTTCAGTACTTATGTGTTACAATCCGAAATAATGACGTATGTACCTAATTCTGCTATTAAGGACGTGCTTGTTTAAAGTGATGTTGAAGGAAAATTAAGAAAATGGATAGCCAAAATCTAAGAGTATGATTTGGACATTAAACCCACCAAGTTAATTAAAGGACAGGGGTTAGCAAAGTTTCTAACAGAAACAAATTTTCGAGCATTGGGAATTAACCTCCTGGAACTAGTAGATGGAGTTGGCAATGAAGAAGGTCAGGGTAAGCCCAAAACAGGTATTCAATGCAAATTTTTGTGTTCAGATTTGTATAAAGATGTTGTTCATTACCTATGTTTCTTTTCTTGTCCATCTTCACTAAATAGAACCAAGTACAGAGATCTCAAGCTTAAATCTTAGATGTATGTCATAGTAGAAGAAAAGTTGTACTGGAAAGATCCTGCTGGTATTTTGCTGTTGTGTTTAACTGAAGGTGAATCCATTGAGGTTATCAAGGAATATCATGAAAATCGCTGTGGAGGACATTATAGTTGGAAGGTCACAACACATAAAATCCTCAAGTCAGGTTTTTATTGGCCTACACTATTCACTGATGTGTACAGATTGGTCAGAAGTTGTCAGCAGTGTCAATTGTTTGCAGAAAAGAAGAGACTTGCTCTGTAACCTCACATTCCGGTATTCATAGAAGATCCTTTCAGGCAATGGGGACTGGAATTTATTAGAGATATCAATCCACCATCAAGTGGGCAGTTCAAATGGATTCTAACTACTATTGATTAATTCACAAAGTGGGTTGAAGCAATCCCCACCAAGAAAGCAAATGACCAAGTGGTGATGAAGTTTCTGGAGGAGAACATATTTAGTAGGTTTGGTTGTCCAGTCAAGATTGTAACTAATAATGCTGAGGTATTTAATTCTGCTCGATTCATTAATTTCTGTCAAACATATAATGTAATTTTGTCACATTCCATAGCCTACCATCCACAAGGGAATGGATTGGCAGAGTCTTAAAACAAGACATTGGTCAGGATTTTGAAGAAAACAATCAATGAAAATAAAAAATATTGGGACTCAAAATTAAAATTTTCTCTTTAGGTAGTTCGAGTAACTACTAGGAGGTCCACTGGAGAATCACCTTTTGATTTGGTATATGGAACTCAGGCATTGTTTCCTAGTCAGTTGGCTAAACTAGTGATTGCTTTCCTTCAAGAAGCTTAGGAAGAACCTAATTCTTTGGTAAGAATAATGAATAAGGTGATTGAGTTAAATGAAAAAAGAGACAAAGTTAGAGAGAATTTGATTAATTATCAGGAAAAAATGAAGTCTATTTTTGACAGGAAGGCGAAAGAAATCCTCTTTTATGCAGGAGATTTAGTACTGAGATGGGACACTAGAAGGGAGAATAAAGGAAAGCATGGTAAGTTTGACCCTCTCTGGTATGGTCCGTACATAATTTTTGAAGCTAGATCAAACAATGCTTTCATCCTAGAAGATTTAGATGGAGAATTTCTGCAACTGCCTGTGAATGGGTAGTATTTGAAGCATTATTTTGAGCATTAAAAGTCAGCATTCCACCATTGTAAATACCGGATTTCTCATTGTTCATATGTCACCAAGAAATATTTGAATCCATGCCCAATGGATAAGGCATTGATCTGCGGTTCTTAGCGCTTTCATGGAAAAAAGCACTATCCCCAGGTGGAGCTAGATGTTGTGGCTCATTTGCATTTACTTTTTAAATATTTCTCAAAACACCAAAAAAAAGAATATATGTTAGAAAATGTAAAAAAATTTGTATACTGAAAAATAATTTTTGATTTATATGTTGGTGTATTAACATTATGTGTGGAGATGTGAAGGCAGGTCGAGCCAAGATTTTTCGCGTGCAGAACATTTCAAGAGTCGGGCCGATTGATGCGTTTAGAACATTGCACATAGGTCAGGGTCGAGTCATGAAAATATACATGCATAACATTGTTCAGAGGCTTAATCACAATCACATGTGGAAGGCCTGGTCGCATATCGCAAATCGAAATCGTAAAGCTCAGGAGGAATAAAACTAGGTTAAATCGCCGAAATGCGAAATGCGATACGAGGATCGGATGTGCTATAGCTCGAAGCTCGAATCTAAAGTATTTAAATTCCGGCCATGGGACCCTCTCACATATCGCACATCGTAATCTTAGAAGGGATAGCGATCATAAGATAACAGAATTCGCTGAAGTGCGAAGTGCAATAACAAAGCGGATGCGATGCAACTCAGAACTATGATTTAATATATTCCGGTTGCACATCGCACATCGCAAGCTCAGGAGGAATGGCGATCAAGAATATGTTATGAATGTTGAAATGCCAAATGTGATAAAGGGATGGACACGATAGTTTTCAAAGGAAAATTTGAATTTATTTAAAGTCCATGATTATGTGCAGTTGTGTTGCTTTATGAAGAAACACGAATGTGGGAAGTGGACTCGGGTAAGTGACCAATGCAATGAAAAGGAGAAGAGAAGACAGAACGCTGCAGGCACGAGCAGAAGAGGCAGAGTCAGGAAAAAGGGGACATGATAACATTGTTTGAAACATAGAGGCATAGGCAGAGTCAGGAAAAAGGAGCATATGGTGGCACTATTGGAAACACAACAGTTGGGTCAAGTCGGGAAAAGATGCGTTATTGCAGAACTGTTCAAATACCACATCAGAAACATAAAAGACATGATAGGGAAAGGATGTATGATCTGTTAGGGAGACACATCAACACTTTAGGGAGATGCATCAGTAACAAATCAGATTTAGCAAAAAGAATAATATTTCAAGTTTTAATTTGTTTTCTTTATTTGTTAAGATCAAAGTTATAGTGACGTCCTCAGTTGCAATGTACTAAGTAGTTTTAATAGTTTAGGTAGTCGAATTAGTTTCAAGAAGTTTTAACAGTTACGAACTGTTTTTGATGTATTTATGAAAGATAGAAAGAAGGAAGAGGGGTTTCTAATTTTGGACCTCTGGAAGACTAAAACTTTGGTATTTACTTTTCTGAGGAATTAATGGAAGAAGCATCAAGTTTCCTGCAACTATTGATGGTGATTCGTTTTTCCTGTGCCATTTTGTGTTCCTTATTCTTGGAATGAAGTGAAGTAAAGTAGTTGTCAGTCTCTTAATTACATCTGTGAGTAAGAGTTAAATAACCTTAATTTGCACTTATTCACTCCAACTCCTCTCCCTTCACAAATTCACTCTGGAACTTAAAAGTAATAGATTCCGTGTTTACAACATATTATTTTGAGTTTCCTCTCTCTCCATAAATTCATTATGAAATTTAAAGTGATATATTTTGTGTTACAACATATAATTTTGAGTTTCTTCTACATTTCTTATTTTCCATTCAGACATCAATAGTTAATGGCATTGTAGAGTCTTTCATTATACCATATTATTAAGGGTTTTAAAGAATTAGTTTCCAAAGGGGTTGAACGAAGACCACTTAATATAATTACTTCTGTGACACATTTTAATTTTTTTTCTTAAGCAATGATTCCTTTCCAAAGCCAAGGAATTGTCTCTTAAGATACAACATAAGTATTGGTAGAAAAGAATATCATTGCTCTCCTGGATCTCCCATTGATCCCTCAATATGTGCGTTGTCTCCTTGGATAGCTGATCAAAAATCTTGTTCCTCTCCCTGTAAATATGTTGACATGAGATGTGATAAAAATGTGCTTTGAGTTGATATACCTCATCCAAGATGTTTTTTAGTGTGTGCACGTGACATGCAGTATGCTGGTTGAACCAATCAGTGATGATTTTAGAGTCCCCAAAGATCCGAAGTCGATTGTAGTGTTTAGTAATAGAAAATTGTAGATGGGAAAGGAGACATGATAATTCAACATAGTTGTTTATGCCCCTACCGAGGCCAATTTTGACTTTGAAGTAGTGAAGTTCAGATAGATGTAGTAGTATACCCCTCCACAACCATCTTGTTGTGAAGAGCCATCAAAGTATGCCCATAGAAAATTTAATTCAATGACCTCAGGAATGATGTTCTGGGGGTGGGTGGAGGAGGGTCATCTAGAATCATGTGATATATAGAGGAGATGTGAGCAACAATGGTGTTCCAAGAAGGTTGTATGTTTTGGAAGATTGCACTATTGCGGACGATCCAAATCCCCCAACAAATTAATGTGGGAATATTACGGAGTTTGTGGGGGTTGGAAGATTTCCACCAGGAATTCCATGCCAAGAGAACAGAGTGACCATCCCATCTCGAGTTAAGATTGTGTGCTGAAAGGATAAGTGTCCAAAGGGCTTGGGTGATGGGGCAGGTAAGAAATATATGATTAGTGTCTTCCTCTACCATCATGCACAATGTACTTCTGGTAGGTCTAATGTGAGAGTGTAGTTGGAGGTGTGCCCCTGTGGGTATTTTGTTTCAGAGTATGCACCACATTATAAGTTTATATTTTGCAGGGCACTTAAGTTTCTAGAGTGGACTCCACCATGAACATTGTACCAATGGTCAGTGAGTGTCAAAAATGTGTAGATAGACCTCCTTAGGAGTATATTTTCCTTGTTTGGAGATCACCCATATGATATCGTCCTCTCTGTCGGTGATTCTAACATGTGATTTCGATAGTGCATCAAGATAGTGAGTCTAGGCATCCTCCCATTGCGGATGTATGTGTAAGGCACAGAGGGTTAGCCAACCTTGTGTGAAAATAATTGAATTATCCCTATCTTCCACTTAGTGTAGAGTATAAACACTGTAATTTTTCAAGTCTCTGATAAGTTCGGGAGGGAGGATATGAGCGTTCCCGCAACTAGACCATGGATCACTACCAATGTGAACCTGTCGACCAGAGCCCACCTTCCAGGCAAGTCCATTTCTAATTTTTTCTATAGAATTAAGGATGGACCTCCAGATTGTAGAGATGTTAGATCTGTGCAATGCACCATTCCTAATCCAATCAAGTGGCCGGAGTGGGTGAATATACTTATGTGAGATAACCTTGGTACATGGATTATGATCAGTGAGGATCTTCCATCCCAAATTTGCTGCCAGAGGCTTTGCAAAGGAGTGTAGCTCTTTGATGCCGCAACCTCCCCATTTTTTTGGAAGGGCGATGAGTGCCCACTTGGTCCATGCAAAGGTATGACTTTCCTTAGCTCCATTCCATAGAAATATTTGACAGATTCTCTGTATCCTATTGAGTATGAACTTTGGTATCCAGGCAAAGGACATCCAATAAACTGGGATTTCCTCTAATACTGATTTGACAAGTACTAGTCTACCAGTCCAGGAGAGCCACCTATGGTACCAAGCATTTAACCTTTTGTCGATCTTTACAATCAGCCATGTCCAATCTGTTGTTTTGAAGTTGACATGCTTGAGGTGAAATCCCAGGTATTTTAGGTCATCTTCAAATCTCACTAGGTTAAAAGGAAACCATTGCTGTGAAAATTAGGACTCAAGTGGGGAGAAGCCATGACTGGAGATCATGGATTTTGTGTTATTAAAAGACATACCAGTGGCTTTGTAAAATAGTTGTAGTACAGTTTTAACCACTGTTGAATCTCCAAGGGATCCATTCATAAAGATTATAATGTCATCCACAAATAATAAATGAGTCAGTATGCAATTTTTAGTAATATTGATGCCCCTCACCTTGCCTCTGTCCCTTTCATCAATCAGGCATATGCTCAGTCCTTCCATGACAAGAAGGAAGAGGAGTGGGGATAAAGGGAATCCATGTCTGAGGCCTCTCTCTTCATGGAATAAGTTGGTGGTAACCCCATTTATGAGGACATTGTATGAGATTGAGTTGATACAACACATAATCCAATTGATCATCGGGTTAGGGAAGCCGAGGTGAGTGAGTAGCATATGAATATAGAGCCAACTAGTCCGATCAAAAGAATTTTCAAGGTAAATATTTAGAATCATACCTTTGATATTCTTAGTGTGCATAGAGTGTAGTCCCTCTTGTACAACCCCAATTGCTTTATGAATCTGTCTATTCTCCAGGAAATAAAAATGTTCAGGGGAGATGTGATTAGATAAAATAAGCTTGAGTCTATTGGCAATGATTTTTGCCATGATTTTGTAAATACAACTGCACAAAGAGATCAGGTGAAAGTCCTTAAAAGAGGAGGGGTGATCGGTCTTGGGGATGAGAGCGATGAAGATGGAGTTAAAAACATCATATATGCGCCTAGTTTTCCTTGTTTCCTCCACAACTGTTGGAAATACTGAGAGGGGGGTGAATCAGTATTTCTTTCCAATTGTTATTTTTACCAGTTAGATCACTTATATTTCAAACACAAATGAACAATAAAAATAAATGCTTTTATTAATATTCGTAAATTAAGTACAATATTTGTGTAGGGCTCCAACCGTAGATGAAGACACCAGTCTTCAATCTCCCAGACTCCAACCTATATTATGCCAAGCACTGACTTAGAATTCCCAAGGCTCCAACCTTGTTAGTTTGAGGCACCAACCTCTAGGGCTCCAACCCTATCTTCCAAGGCACTAACCTTGTCTCTAGGAGGCTCCAATGCTCAACTTCACTTCATCAAAATATGTTTGGTTATTCTTCACGACTCCCAAAGTCTTCTTCAATGAGCCATGTAAATCTTCAACTATCCCCTCACTTAGTCACCACGTCACGTTATTAGTGAAAACACTTGTCTTCTCATGAATGTGTCTCCACTGCTCTTCATATCACCCAAACACTTTCTCCAAGGTCACCTCATGATGAAATTAGCAATGCATCATGGTCTCCAAGGATCTCCACGAATCTTCAAAGTCAGCTCCAAGGCCAAGGATGTATACTCTAGGACTTCTCCAACAAATATATCCAAGAGGGATTCAATTATCTATCACGAGGGTAACCAATGTCTCCAAGATATGCTTCCACAAGTGTCTTCAAGGGGTCTTCAACAATCCTTCCCAACAAGATGTCTTCAATAAGTTGCTCTAAGATACTCTCAATACAATCTTCAAGATGACTTCCCAAGATATGCTAATTAAACAGATCCCCAAGACTTCTTCAAATTCACTTCAAGATAAATTCCAAATTTTCACCAAAAATCTTCTTAAGGACTGCCCAAAACAATGCCCAATATATTTCTCTCAATGTAACAGATCCAAATCTGCTAGAATACTTCAGTAGTTCTTTTCAACAATGTCTAAAAGATGCTCCAGTCATACAATGCCAAGATCCGTTAATGAAGTTGCTCTGCCCTAACACAAGATTTCAATGATATTGCTCCTTCAAAGTTTGCCCTCCAAATTCTGCTTCAACTATGTTTTCAAGGGATACAAAGTGTCTTTGATATTCTTCAAAAAGTTTCGTAAGGTTCATTTCAACAATGATGTCTTTTATGATGCTCCAAATTCATTTCAAAGTCTGGCACCTTTTTCTCTAACTTTGGTTTTGTGTACACTTTTGTTACTTTGGCTGCCTGGTAGGTTTTTCACAGAATTCTGATATATGTCCCAAACAACTCCTAAAAATCCTTAACTAGCTGCGAATTTCCTCCTTAGAACAGAGCTCGTTTTATTGTTCAAACTCCTGTACTTATCTGCAACCTCAAATAACAATATTATGCCACAAACACAATATCAAATAACCCAGAACAGTCCTTATCTCTGTGGCACCCTTCCTCTCTAGCTTGGATCTTTAAAAACACAAAAAAACCTTTCAAAACTACCCATATTTCCCTTCAAGGCCTGCGGTAATCTCTCTGTGGTATACTCAATCAAATAATTCAATAATAGAATTAGCCCAACACTTATTTTTCTTGTTTCCTCAACTTCTTTCTTCTTCTGTGTTTCTGAAACTTTTATCTGCAATCTTCACCAATTTTTTTTTTGTCAAATGAATGGTTTAACTCTCCTTGTTATATGAGTTTGACGTTGAATTAAAAGGACAAGTCTTTTTGAAGGTAGGCCGACATGAAGGCAAATATAGGTTGGCTCACTGCTAAGATTAATTTTTCTAGAATTGAAAATTCCATATCTCCTCAACTGCTGGGTGTTTCGGGGCAAGTAAAGGCTCATTAGAACGGGAAAAATATACTCTACAAGATGGTATAAGACCCATGTTTATAGGATGAATCCAAGGTGTTAAAAACATTTTTTTTGTGACTATCCTTAATTTTTGTGTGCAAGAGGTGAATAGGACAACATGTCTTTTCCACTACTTGGATTCCCTTTTGTTTCGCTTATCAATCATAAGATCATAGTGTCATCATGTAGGACATAAATGTCATCATGATAGTATCCAGCATCAACATGAAGGTATAGATCATATAATCAATAATAGTGCAGTAATATGTCATAGTGCAACATCATTAGGAGAACTTAAAAATAGTATTCCAACCATCAAATGATATCTTCCATGTTATCATCTAGTCTTTCAACCTTCATCAAATTTCCATCATAAATTGTGGTCATTCATTTAGTGTATGACTCCATATGTCATCAAGGGTTAAGGTCTAGATCATCAAGGCACATGCAACATTATAGCTAGTTCAAGGACTTATTAGGACTTCTTCATTAGTGGTTTGACATCTTCATGGGTTGACCTCTTCATTGATGGCATCCTTGTCAAAAAAGAGTCATGACATCATCATCTGGTATTAGGCATCTCAAAAATATTGACATCTCAGTCAATGCCGTATTGACATCAATGACAACCTTGATTAACAATCTCCCCCTTTGTCATTGATGGCAATATTCTTTCCCTTCCAACATTCTCTCCCCCTTTGACATCAATGGAAAACGGGGTGCTCAATTACTCCCCCTATCGAGTTGCTTCTTTTCTTCATCAATAGTAATTCTTCCTAGGTATATTACTCCCCTTGTCATGTGCTGTTCCTTCTTGCAATGTGGTCAATGATAGATGTGTTTAAATTTCTTCAATGGAGTTATTCTCGAGAGATTATCTATCAAAGGATGATTTTCCATGTGTGAATCATCAAGGATTTCATAGGGTCCATTCACAGATAGCTTCTGCAAAAAGCTCAAGAATCACAGACTCCCCCTAAATGTATGCATAGTCTCATTTTGGCAGAGTTTCATTATCAATCACTTGGAATATCAAGGATGACTTCATCAAGTCAACAACATGTGTTGTTGGTTGGAGTGTTCAAAATATTTTCGGAGGAAATTTGCTTCCTTCTCCATACTTGTGTAACTTTCTTCTCTAGCTTGGTTGTCATGGTTTTAGCTTTTTTAGGGACCCAAGTCAAGTTACAATCACGAGCCATATGTCCAATTTTATGGCAATTGAAGCATTCCATTCTGCTCATAAATGAGGATGCATGATTTCTTCTTGCAAAGTTGCTTCTAGGAGATTGACGGGGACCATTAAATTTTCCCTTGTGGTATGCCCTACAATCCTTTGCCATATGCCCAAAGTTTGTACAAGAATAGCAATAACCAAAAAATATACTTTGGTACCTGGGAGATGAAGAGTTCCTTGAAGTACTTCTGAAGTATTTTTGCCTTGGAATTATTTGATGATATTCATTTCCTTTTGTATTATTGACATCATCTGTAAATCTCCTTGGAGTAGGGTTTCTTCTAATGTCATCTTGACTCTTTCCTTTGCTGGAATTAGGAGTATCATTTCTTCCTAGCTTCCTCACATCCTTGTTTTTTGAAGCATTATCATTCTTGCTTGAGGGTTCACCTACATAGCCAAGACCTGATTTATCAAGGGGGGATATTTGATGACTTAGGATGCCATCTAGGGTTTGGGAACTCTTCAAGTTCTTATTCATCAAGTCAACTTCCTTTTTAAGAGAGACAATTTCTCCTTTCAATTTTTCACAATCTTCATCTTACATGACTAGTTGCTTCTTCATTTCTTCCATCATCCTTGTTGCTTCGTGTGCTTCATTTTTAAGGGAGATGATATTTGATTTCATTATGAAGACTTCTTCATTCTTCTTTGCTAGACTGCTCTCCATTTCTTCTTTTACTCCTGTAGCTTCACATGTTTCATCCTAGAGAAGATTAATGTCTGATTTTAGTTTGAATATTTCTTCATCCTTTTCTTCCAGTTGGCATATCATGGTGTTTCTCTCATTTTCTGCTTCATCAACTTGTCCTTCTATGAATGCCAAAGTTTCCATCACCTTCTCAGCTCCTTGTGCTTGTTTCCTTGCTTCTTCTAGTTGAGATATAAGAGAGGAGACCTCTTCCTTGTATTGACCAATCTTTGCTTCAAGATTGTTCAAGCTCTTAAGTCTTTGTTCAAGGTGGCTTGACAAAGCTTCTTCCCTTTTCTTTGCCTTATCCAATTGTTTTGTCATAGATATGACTTCTTCAATATGCTTTCTTTTGTTTTGATGAAATTCCTCCTTAATTTTGGCAAGCTCCTCATCCCTTTCTTGTACTTGAAGCTTGACAAAGTCAACTTCCTTCCTTGTCTTGTCTTGGTTACCATCTTGTGCTTTCTTCTTAAGTTCCTCATTTTCCTTTTTCAAATTGTTAATCTCTTCCATGGAGGCCATAAGTTTATTCAGGAGATCTTCTTCAAAGTCTTCTTTGTTCTCTTCATCTTCTAGGTCTTCTTTAGCCTTGTTGTCATCTCCCTTATCTTCAGCTTTGTTGATGGATTCTGGACTTCTTTCTTGTTTTTCATCATCTTCTTGACTAGAGATCATTGTCAACGCTCCTTTTGAGTGAAGATCATGAAGTTTGTCCCCCATATGACTTTTGGTGGCGAACATATTTCAAAATTGGCCTTCACAAAATTTGGTAATCCATTCAAAATTGCCTTCATTTCTCTTGTATTGTACTCCTTGGATTCTTCGCCCATCGTGTCATTAGTAATCACTGATTTCCAAACTTCAATTGTTAGAAAATTAAATATTACAGAGCGATGCGACATATAAAATATGCGGAAAACACAAGCACACAAAACACATAAAACCAAAGAGACACAGATATACGTGGTTCACCCAGTTTGGGCTACGTCCACCCCAAACAGCCAGTCCTTCCTTTCTATTATCCAGCAAAAATGAAGAGACACAACCTACAACAGATCCGCTGTAATATCCTCTGTTCTCTCTCACAGTCTCCCTATCTATTTCTCGCTCTAAGAATACACGCGCAATACATAGCCGCAATACAATACCGTCATAAAAGCGAGGGGTTTCCTTCTAGGGAAAAAAACCCTAAACTAAATATAACTTCTACCATCAGATCATCTGCCTAATGAATGGCCCAGATTGACTAGAAATTACTATACATTTACAAGGAAATTTTACATCTATTCTTAGCTTCAGGGGCGCTACCCCTGAAACCCCCCTCCAACGGGGGGGCTCCATAAAGTCGCAGTCGCCCCCCCCCCCAGGCAGCGTTTAATTACGGGCAGCGTTGCCGCCCCATTAAGGTATAGGGGTCCAACATTGTGATACAAAATAAATAAGATAATCAGGCTCCACACCCAACATCAATTCCTTGAGTCTTCAAGAAATTCCTCATTCTTGCCTCCCATACATCAAAATCTCCATTGAACAATGGAGCCTTCGCAAATTGATTGACTTCAATTTCGATGGTTGAGGAAAAATTATCTTTAGCAGGATTGGAGACTTTCTTCCTTGGTTTTCCCATTTGTGTTCTAATGATCAACCTTCAAGCTGTTAGGCTTTGAGTGAAGGTACTGGCTCTGATACTAATTGTTGGAAATACAGAGAGGGGGGGGTGAATCAATATTTCTTTCCAATTGCTATTTTTACCAGTTAGACACTTATATTTAGAACATAAATGAACAATAAAAATAAATGCTTTTATTAATATTCGTAAATTAAGTACAATATTTGTGTAGGGCTCCAACCCTAGACGAAGACACCAATCTTCAATATCCCAGGCTCCAACCCGTATTATGCCAAGCACTGACTTAGACTTCCCAAGGCTCCAACCTTGTCAGTTTGAGACACCACCTCTAGGGCTCCAACCCTATCTCTAGTACAGGCTTCGACCTGGTTTCTTGAGGACGCCAATCCTCTAGGGCTCTAGCCCTATCTTCCAAGGCACCGACCTTGTCTCTAGGAGGCTCCAACCCTCAACTTCACTTCGTCAAAATATGTTTGGTTATTCTTCACGACTCCCAAAGTCTTCTTCAATGAGACATGTAAATCTTCAACTATCCCCTCACTTAGTCTCCACGTCACGTCATCAATGACCACACTTGTCTTCTCATGAATGTGTCTCCATTTCTCTTCATATCACCCAAACACTTTCTCCAAGGTCACCTCATGATGACATTAGCAATGCATCATGGTCTCCAATGATCTCCACGAATCCTCAAAGTCAGCTCCAAGGCCAAGGATGTATACTCTAGGACTGCTCCAAAAAATATCTCCAAGAGGGATTCAATTATCTATCACGAGGTTAACCAATGTCTCCAAGAATGCCTCCAAGATATGTTTCTACAAGTGTCTTCAAGGGGTCTTCAAAAATCCTTCCCAACAAGATGTCTTCAATAAGTTGCTCTAAGATACTTTCAATACAATCTTCAAGATGAATTCCCAAGATATGATAATTAAATAGATCCCCAAGACTTCTTCAAATTCACTTCAAGATATATTCCAAATTTTCACCAAAAATCTTCTTAAGGACTGCCCAAAACAATGCCCAATATATTGCTCTCAATGTAACATATCCACAAATACTAGAAGAATTCAATAGTGCTTTTCAACAATGTTTGAAAGATGCTCCAGTCATACAGCTCCAAGATCCGTTAATGAAGTTGCTCTGCCCTAACACAAGATTTCGATGATATTGCTCCAAAGTTTTCCCTCCAAAGTCTGCTTCAACTATGTTTTCAAGGGATACAAAGTGTCTTTGATATTCTTCAAAAAGTTTTGTAAGGGTTGTTTCAACAATGATGTCTTTTATGATGCTCCAACTTCATTTCAAAGTCTGCCACCTTTTTCTCTAACTTTGGTTTAGTGTACACTTTTGTTACTTTGGCTGCTTGGTAGGTTTTCCACAGAATTCTGATATACGTCCCAAACAGCTCCTAAAAATCCTTAACTAGGTGTGAATTTCCTCCTTAGAACAGAGCTCGGTTTATTTTTCAAATTCCTATACCTATATGCAACCAAAAATAACGATATTATGCCACAAACACAATATCAAATAACCCAGAACAATCCTTATCTCTGTGGCACCCTTCCTCTCTAGCTTGGATCTGCAAAAAAAAAAAACAACCTTTCAAAACTGCCCAGATTTCTCTTCAAGGCCTGCGGTAATCTCTCTGTGGTATACTCAATCAAATAATTCAAAAACAGAATTTTCCCAACACTTATTTTTCTTGTTTCCTCAACTTATTTCTTCTTATGTGTTTCTGAACCTTTTATCTGCAATCTTCACCGATTTTTTTTGTTTGTCAAATGAATGGTTCAACTCTCCTTTTTATATGATTTTGACATTGAACTGAAAGGACACGTCTTTCTAAAGGTAGGCCAACATGAAGGCAAAGATATGTCGGCTCACTGCTAATGTTAATTTTTCTAGACTTAAAAATTCCATATCTCCTCATCCGCTGGGTGTTTCGAGGCAAGTAAAGGTTCATTAGAACGAGAAAAATATACTCTACAAGATGGTATAGGACCCATGTTGATAGGATGCCTCCAAGGTGGTAAAAACATTTTTTGTGACTGTCCTTAATTTTTGTGTGCAGGAGGTGAATAGGACAACATGCCTTTTCCACTGCTTGGATTCCCTTTTGTTTGGCTTATCAATAATTGGATCATAGTGTCATCATGTATGCCATACATGTCATCATGATAGTATCCAGCATCATCATGAAGGTATAGATCATATAATCAATAATAGTGCAACATCATTAGGAGAACTTCAAAATAGTCTTCCAACCATCAAATGATATCTTCCACGTTATCATCTAGTCTTTCAACCTTCATCAGGTTTCCATCATAAATTGTAGTCATTCATTTAGTGTATGAATCCATATGTCATCAAGGGTTAAAGGTCTAGATCATCAAGGCACATGCAACATTATAGCTTGTTCAAGAACTTATTAGGACTTCTTCATTAGTGGTTTGACATCTTCATGGGTTGATCTCTTCATTGATGGCATCCTTGTCAAAAAAGAGTCATGACATCATCATCTGGTATTAGGCATCTCAATAATATTGACATCTCGGTCAATGCCATATTGACATCAATGAAAACCTTGATTAACAACAACCTCCAGTAATTCATGTCCTAGAAGATCAGAGAAGGCAAGGTAGAATTCAACCAACCATCCATCAAGTCCTGGGCTCTTGTCCTTCTTAAACCATTTGAGAAAAACCTCCAGTTTTCCCATAGTAACTGTTTCATAGAGTTCCTCAGTTGTGTCATGGTCGACATATCTAGCAAAGAGGCTGGCGACGTTGATTGTTTCTGCCAGTGATATATGCTGTGGTTCCTTGTAGAGGCTTCTGAAATGAATGATGCCCATGTTTTCAATTTGTTCAAAAGTAAAGGCAGATGAACGATCCTCATTTTCAAGCTTCCAAATTTTATTGATGGCCTTCCTACCTCTGGCTAATTGTTGAAATTTTTTTGTGTTTTCATCCCCTTCTTTAATCTAGATGGCGCATATTTTTAGCCTCCACATTTCATCTCTGTCCTTAAGAATTTTAAGGCGCTCTCTTTCCAATTTAATGAGATGTTCTTTTGCAGATGCTAATGTGAAGCTGCCATGAGTAGGGTCCTCAAGTGTTTCAATCTCCTTTTCAATCTTGTCGAGGTCACGATAATTATGTTTCCTCTTTCCTTTTTACGATTCAATGGTCATCCTCTTAATAAGATGTAGTTTGTATGAAAAGAGGGAGGATGACGTATGTTCAAATGGAGGTTGAGCATGTCTCCAGGCATGGTTTACATTACTAGTGTAATCCTCATCCTGTAGCCAAATAGAGTAGAAATTGAAAGGTGAGGCTGGTTTTCAGGATGCACCAGAGATCCCAAGGTAGATGGGTGAGTGATCAGATATGCCTCCCGATTCGACCCACCACCTATAGGAGCCCAAATGTTGAATAAATTCTTCCTTGATGAGGAATCTGTCAAGACTACGGGAAATCATAGCATCACCAGTACACCGATTGCACCAAGTTGGAGAGGGGAGGCAATAATGGGATCCAAAAAATAATGAACAAAGGTCTGATGCATTGGGTCCCCAGGATTCAGCAAGGCCTAGTGATAAATTTAGGTCTCCGGCTAATATGATGCTATCAAAATGAAGGAGAGTAGATTGTAAAAGTGTCAACCAGAAGTTATGACGGTGTTGGTAAGGGCGATACACATTAATGATCCTAAGCAGCATACCAAGTTCTTCAGAGAAGACATCAACAAATAGGGTGCTTTCCCGACCCCAACAGTTAACAAGTCTAATGGTCCTGGGGTTAATTCCCAGAGCAAGTCCACCTGATCTCCCACGGGGATCCAGGGCATGAAAGGTACATGAGGGAAATATGGAAGAGAGAGTGGCAATATATGACTCAGATGGTGCAAGGGTATTTTGAAGGAGCATAATTTACTCTATGACAAATTCATAAAGGCGTCGAAGAGCAAGGCGCTTTGCAGGGCTAGCCAACCCCTACAATTGAAAGAGAGGCATTTCATTTGGTAACCAACATGGGGGAGTGTCTTGCTATAAGGACCCCTTCAATGAAGATTTATTTTCCAATAGAAACATACAAGCTAGCTTGCAAAATGGCCTTGGATATATTAGAGTGTCGGCCTCTGGGGAGTTTAGTAGGGATGTGCGATATATTGTGTGAAGAACCTAGGCCACTAGGAGAAGAGGTTCAAGGAAAGAGGTTGTAGGAGTGGGTGGATGTAGTGTCAGATGAATCTACCACCAAGGTGGGAGGGGAGGTAGGGGGTAGAGGGATGGTAGGGGGAGTGGAAGAGAAAACCAGAGGGGAGGTGATAGTAGATAAAACAATAGATGACACACAAATTCTAGGCTGGTGAAATGCAGAACAATTATGCAATGCAGGAATAGACAATAAGGATGAAAAATTAAGTGGGGGAGGAGTAGAGGCACTGGATCCCGGAGGGTGATCAAAATATGCAGCCACAGTGATAGATCGAGCGATCCAAGTTGAAACACGAGAAACATTTTCTTTGGAAATTCCTGAGGATGGGGCATCTAGAGGCGTCGTGAGGAAGCTTAACAATTGAGCCTGCCTGTTTAGAGAGAATGTAATGGGGTCCTATATGTTCTTATTGCCAGCTTATGGAGAGGTTGTATTAGTAGTGGTGAGAAATGGATAGTCTTTGAACACGTGACCCACCTTGTGGCATCGTCTACACCTGAAGGGTACTCCTTCATAGTCCAGGATCTGAACCTGGGTCGTTTTCCTCCAATGAATTTTTAATGTCTCTTCTAGTCCCTCATGGGTGTCTAAATGTACAAGTATGCGGGAAAAATCCATCTTGCTAGACTCAAGGTATGAGCGATTGTGGTCCAGATAGGTCCCTAGAATGTTTCTGATATTGGAAAATATTTTCTCCTTCCATAGATGTAATGGTAGTCTAAGAAGATGAACCCAAATGGGACCAAACCCAAGATGCTCCCGTTTAGGGTCAAATAAAGGGTTCCATCTCTTGAGGAGGACATGAGCGAGCTCAATATGCCAAAATTGTGACAAGACCTAATCTGTGGGATTCTTTGAGGTAAACTGGAGAGAAAACCATCCCTTTGTAAGAGTGTATACAGTTGGGATATCTTGCAGCGATCTGCCCCAAATTTCTGAGACCCATTGCCTAAGTCTCTTAACACTATAGTTCCTTCCACGGACTCTTCCAACCAGGACCTTATCCATCGTACCCAACACATCAGCCATCTGGATGCCCTCCCCGAGTGTGAGTTGGCTGCCTTTGTTTCAAGATTTTAAACACTTGGTTCTCCTAGCCGCACGGGGGGGGGGACGGGTTGATTGTGGTTCCGAAGCCTTCGAAGAAGGGGAGGTGGTGGCCGTTTCAGAGGAGGGTGGTCTATACAGCTTTGGAAGTCTGACATTGAAGTGGCCAGAGGGGGGACGGGGAGCAGCAAGGGCGATATGATGTGACAGAGATGATGTAATCATCGCTGTTGGGTTAGACGGATGAAAAGGGCCAATAATAAATGAGCTAGGTGCGACAAGGGGGAGGGTATGCAATGGGGAGGTAAATTGAGGGTTCGTGCCAAAGTGTTCCAAGGATGGCAGAGGGAGGGTTTTCACGAGGAAAGCGAGGGTAGACAGGGAAGGCGGTCAGAGGTCCGACAGGTGAATATGATCGAATTCAGCTGAAGTGAGTATGAAAGGGGGTGTGGTAGAGAGCTCAGGAACCAGAAAGGTATCAAAATCTAGGATGGGGCAGGTAGATGAGGGGTTAACAGGTGATAACCAAGGTGATGAGACAGGAAAAAAAGTGGCAAAACCCGGTTGAGAAATGTGCACACCTGAAGAAAAACAGGCGAAGAGGGACCAGATTTCCACAGAAGAGTATGGGTCCTTTGAGTAATCGAGGATTTCGTCATCCATAACCCTAGCCATAGTCAAACCTCAAACTGTTAGATGAGACAAGGAATCGCTGGTAGTAGGTCGACTCCGTTGATAGTTTGAATAGTGGGCAGTGGAGGTCAAGGCGTCCATTGAGCAGGTGGGAGTGATGGGGGTCAGGATGGACACGGAGAAGCAAGAAGCCCAAAACCCTCCATTGCTAGGTCACACATAGGTCATGGGTTCGAGCCCTCCTTTGCGCCAAAATCGAACCTGTCGGCTCCATCTCTTTCTCATTTTTCTAAACTTATTTTAGCGATGCTTTAAATATAATTATGTTGAGAGTTGAATACTAAAACATAAAATAAACACAATTGTTTAAAAATCATTAAGTGATATTATGTTATAAATTAATGGTCAATGGTTAATAATTAGGGTTTATTTGGATAATGTGTTAGTGAGTTAGTAACTATAATAAGCTATAACCAATCATAATTAACCACAGTCAATGATGACTAATTATAACCCATGGTTTGGAGTGTTAATGGGCTAGTGGGTTACCATCTTAGTGATTTGGGGTCATTAGGTTAGAGGGTTATAGGTTGTCTGGGATTGGTGGGTTGGTGGTTTACCGCTTGGGGTTGGTGGGTTTGTGAACAATCATATTCAATCATAGTCAATTATAATATATGATGGATAAATATAATCATCCATAATCAATCATGGAAACATATACTCAACCGAATTCACTTGTTGACAACTATAGTGAATCATAATGAAACATTGTCAACTATGGTCAATCATTATTAACCTTGGATAACTATATAGTCAACCATGGTTAGTCACTAACCCAGTAAACACTAAACCTCTAACCTTCTAATGATATAATAATATAACTTAATAATGCCCTAAAATTTAATTCCCAACCTTAATTATAACCGAGTTAATGGTTCATGGATTAGAGGTTGGGATTTAGTGGCATGAAAATATTAACATGTACACTTTTACAGTTGGTCTTATCATTGAATATCTTTAAGTTGTGATTGTATGAGATGTTATTAAGCTATATGTTTTGGGTGGTTTCTTTACCCATATCGATGAGCACATCAAAAGTATTGAATGGTAAATTTTGCAAAAATTGAGTGAATGCTCTTATGTAAAAAAGGAAGACAACATCGCCATAAAAGTAAACACAAAACAACAAGTGATGAAGGAGTTCACCCCTCCTAGGTTACATATCCTGGTCTAGCTTCCAATTGTTGGGTCTGTTTCATTATGCTAAAAAAAATTGATTACACAAAGTTACAGTGATCAAATTGCTTCAGCAATGTCTCCAATGGCTCCACAACAGTAAAAAACCCCTAGCTAGGCTCTTTTTGCTCCAAAAAAGGCTAAAAATTGAATGAGTTATGCTCCAATGCAAATTCTGCACTATATGTCCTACAATCTGCACCTTTATGCAAATCGTCCTACAATTTGTACTTTTCCGGCCATGTGGGGTGAAAAATTTTCCACGCACCAATGAGATTCCCTCTGCGTCGACGAGATTCCCTCCGCGCCGGGTGCAAAATGTTGCCTACTTAATTGCGCTGATTAGCCCTATGTCCAGCTAAATTCTCGCCAAGTGGCATCTTTCCTGCTGTCGATTTCGGATTTCTAGCAGTTTTGTTGACTCAACTTAGGTTGAGTTTTAACATGGGTTTTGACTGTGGTTGTGTTCAAGTCCACCCGTTTAACCAAACCACAATATCACATATCACCGTGACATGTGACCACTAGTCCGGACTTAACCCGCTCCAACCTGTCAATGAACCCCACTGCGCTAAACCTTAACCGTGGCAATCAAATGGTTAGGAACTCCACCATGTGAACACATGCTCCAACCTGTTAACATAAACACCAATGTTGTGCTATGGTAAGGGATAGCCTGATCGTGGTGTCAAGGGTTGGCAACCCGCCTGCATTTGTTCGCTGCATTTAAACTGCCAAGAAACCACCAACATAACGATAAATACTTCACTCCAGACTTGAGATCAAACCTTGACTGCGACATGTTCACATGTGTTCACCACCATGGTATTTGGTTCTAAAACTGTCATATAACCTGCTGCATATAACTTTAGGTTTGTGGGTTTATGAAATATTTCCACTGATTCAAATGGTTTGTAATAAAACTTTGGTTAAGTGGTATTTAACATATGGTTTGTGGTTATGTCTGCCATGATATATGGTTGTACCATAATATAATATTTCAGGGTCGAGGTTAGTCCTTAACCTTGGTCTGTGGATCGGGGTCGGGGTTTAACCCCAGTCCCCACCCCCAATTACGCCATCAATAAAACTTAAATATGGCTTGAGGACCAATAAGGTTAAGCAACACATGTAGTCAAGATGCTTGGAGGCATTTGGTAGATTTTGGAGGTCTCGTGCTCGAGTCCGTGAGAGGCTCGCTCTGGCTTGATCTAAAATTTTAATGGCCACCAGGAGACCATGTGGAAACCTATGGTTGGCCCACGTTGTCCTCCCTGGCTGGTCCACCTAACCATACCATTAACCAATAAAATCCATTCAATCTTGAGCGAAACTTCCACTTTTCAGATACCTACTAGCCGAAGCAGCTCAACCATCATGCCATGTCAGGGTTCAGTTAGAAGTACAGACTGCTGACTATGTAATCATGTAAAACCCAATTCCAAAAGTTTTGTTGTTTCCCAAAACAGACAAAATGCGATATCAGGAGAATACGATGTGAAATTTGAGCGAAATGAGTTGTGCTGGATTCATAACGACGAGATCTACACAATCGTGCTAGTTATGAGCCATTCTGACAACTTTGAATTTTGATCATAAAATTGATCCACCGGATCATTCCTCCCCATTGGAAGCTTTTGGGCCTACAAAATCTCTTTATCAGTAAAAAAAATATGAGGGTACAAATCCCTCACCCTTCCTGTCTCAATCCACTGAAATTTTCTTGAATGCAACATTTTGAGTTTTTCATGAAAATACAACGTTTTCCCTAATTTTGGAGACCCTGTATTGTTGTCATAGATAACTTCTCGCTGCACTTTTCCATAATATGCAGAAAAAAAAATAACCTTGAAACAGTAAACACATTCCCTCAGTCTTCAATAAAGGTAAACTTAAACAACTTCAAATTCCTCTCACCTTGAACACCATCGACTTGACGATGCTTAGTATGTCTAGCTTTGTGCTTGGCTCGACTCTTGACCAAATGTGTTTTCCATTGCCATGCATCATCCCTTTTCAAATCCAACACATTATGAAACCCACAAGAAGAAATTTTGGAACCAATGTCCTCTTTGTCAAATTAATTTTGCACTTTCTCTTTGATCTCTGCACTCTCTAACACTGGCATCTTGTTCACATCAGTTTTCAACAATGTTGCATGATGCTGCAAATTTACTTCATCTTTTTTACCTCTTTTAGGAGGAAACATGTTAGACTCCTGAAAAATATTATCACACCCATTAGAAACATCAATGAAATCATATTTTACATTTGATTCATCTCCTTTAAAGGCCTCATTCACAACATCTTTATGCTTGAACATTAACAAAGCAAAATTATGACTAGTATTAACAATTCTCTTCATTTGTCCATCATTCATAAGAAACAAACTCATCTTCTTACTAAGCGCTCTAACAATATACTCAATCCCATCCTTGAAAAAAGTGATACTTATTCTCGTGGCGATGAAATATTTCTCTCCTATCATAAAGATACGGGCTTCTAAAAAATATACCACAAATATCAAGTGGAATCACATCAAGTTCAACTTCATCAAGAAAGTTTGCAGTGATTGCAAATCTAAAGATACACCTCCTTGTCACCTGGAATTTTGCATTATCACATACCCAACCTAAATGATATGGTATAGGATTTGGAATGGTCTCTAAATTTAACTTCTTGAGAATGTCTTCTAAAATAATATTTGCTTGTTAACCACTATCAAATAGTGTGTCTATCTTGGTATGCTTTGAAATAACTCTAATATGGAAAAGCTCAATTCTTGTTTCTTCATCTTCAGTATTATTGAGACAACTTGAAGAACTAGTACTTTCAATGTTATTACCTTTCAAACCTATCATTGTGATCTTTGTTTTATCTCCGAAATCAGAACCTAAATCATGTTGTATAGTTGTAGTTGTCTTCTCCTTCTCCTTGTTTTTCAACTTCTTGGGTCTCATTTCTGGATGAAGTTTATAGCAATGATATTCATCATGTCCATATTTAGAACATTTTTTTCATGTGAGTTTATATTTCTCCATCTTGATGGATGCACTTTTGTTTCCTTTTCCCTTGAACTTACCCTTTCCGTTTTCTCCAGATTTAAAGGTAATCTCACTTGTTTCATGTAAAACATGTTTCCCTCTTTCCTCTAGATGTGTGTCTAGTACACAAAATTCATCTAAACTAGGCTTAAACATGAGAATGGTATGTATTAGATAGATATGAAAACCTCCAATGCATTTCAAAAAATTATCTTGAGATGTCAAATCTACGCTGAATTTTAGTTCTCTTCTTCTAAATTATTGAGTATAGTTTTGCACACTATGTCCCTTTCCTTTCCTAAAGTTTTTCCAATCCACTATAGATTTCTGCATGTATGCTAATGTTGAAGATTGAAACAAGAAACAGTGAAGGAGGCATCTTGAAACATCATTCCTGATCCTAGTTGGAAAATGATCACCTAAACTAGGTGGGGCCCACACAGGTGATTTTTGGCGCAAAGTCTATTTTTAGACATGTCGATCATATTCTATGAGTTGCAGGATGCTATTTGTGGATGGTTGGTCAAGTCGGAAAAATAGATGGACTTCTATTTTTAGACATATTGGGCGGAATCTATTTTTAAATTGCTAATCTAAAAATAGATATGTCGAATATTATTAGCTCTTAATAATATTTGGACTCTAAACATTATCTTATTCTCTTGGAGCACTTCAATTAAGTGCACGAAGAGATGTATTACAGAGGAGGCGCGGAAGCAAATTCGCTTTATTCACGGGGTTTTATTTTGCGGAGCTATTTCATGGAGGACTTGAGTTAGAACTCATGTGACAGAATTTGGTGGAGTTGTAGAAGTGGTTGGTGGAGTTGTAGAAGTTTAACTCAGTTAGACTTAGTTGAGCTAGTTGTATCTAGTCTAATTGATTGATACACTAATGAGAGTGGTGTGAATTAATTATTAATTAATTCAAGAAATATTAAATCATTAATCAACTGAAGAATAAATCAGCTAACTACAGTGCATGGACATTTTCAGTGGAGACCGGTGGAGAGGTGAGTTAGCAAAGTGTGACTATCGGTTGACGCCAAGTGTTGCATTCACCACACATTCATTAGAATGCCAATGAGGATTGTGTGAGAAAGGATGGACCAATTCAATTTCATTCAGAGCCATTCTTGAACAGGTATTTCACAGTAGAGGCAGGTTAGCAGGTGGCAAAGATCGGTGCATGGATTTGCAAGATCTAGCCTGATTAGTGTGTAGCGATTTTATTGTACTGAGAGCTTGACATGATCAGCTTTGTATGAGGATTGTTACATGATCTCTATGAAATATTTTTTATACAAATATTTCGGGTTTTTAGCTTTAGGCTTTCCAGATTCAAAACAATTAAATATTAGTATTAGTTTGTAGTTTCATGTATTGCAATTGTGTTTATTTCCGCATGTGATGATCAATGGTGGAATAGATTCTGTATTGTGCATGAAGTCAAATAGTGTATGATCAGGAGAATCTTGGACATATGCATGTGTAGTGGATATAATTTCTACAACTAATGGATATAATTATATTCTCGATGCAACAACAAAATCATTCCAAGGGGTGAATACCTTGCCATGTTTCTTCATGTCTTCTTGAGTTTTGGCTTCCCACCAAATAAGTGTTGCACTCTCCAATCTTAATGAAGCAAGTTGAATCGTGGTGTCATCATGCTTGATCCTTTGTATCCTGCAATGCACTTCAATATTACAAACCCAATTATCTAATCTTTCAGCATTTACCTCTCCATCATACATAGGCAAATCAAAATTTATGTCAAATTTCAGAAATTGAGTTTTACCATGTCCCTTTAGAGAATGTGGAGGTGATTCAGAAGGGCTTGTTGTGGAGGAAAATGATGGTGAAAATGGTGGTGAGGATGGAGGTGACGAAAATGGTGGTGTCAAAGGTGGTTTATCACCATTACTTCCATTACCTTTTGGAGTCTTGTCACCATCTCCTTTTGAAGACTTATCTCCCTTTGGAGGATTGGAGCTCTCACCTTGCAACTTTGTGTTTCTCTATTCATAAATAACTTTCACCATTTATGTCATAACAAAGAATGTTTTTTTCTGAAATTTTTTTTGTCCTCTCACTTATTGTCAGGCTCTCCCTCATGTGCCATGACTGTTGAAGCTTCAACTACAATTTGAGGTGAAATGTGTGGTGGAGATTGTGGAAAATTTGCTCTCCTTGTCCTTGACCTAACTTGAGGACTTGATACCACAAGATTTCCTTCTCCTCTCTTGAACTTCAACCTTGTAAGCATCAGTAACACTTGCAAACAAATTAAACCCTCACATCAACAAATAACTCTAGCTCTAATACTAAACTGATATGTATATGAAAGCTCGAGGATTATGTAAAATTTTTCAAGGGAATAAATTAGGGTTTTTAGCCTCTTATGTCAAATTTGTAAACCAATAAACATGCATTAAAAATTCATTTTTTATATAAAATAGAAGACAACATCACCACAACAGTAAACAAAAAGCAACAAGTGATGAAGTAGTTCACCCCTCCTAGGCTACATCTCCTGCTCCAACTTCCAATGGTTGGGCCTCTTTCATTATGCTAAAAACAATGTGATTACATCAGGTTATAGTGCTCAAATGTCTTCAAAAATGTCTCCATTGGCTTCAAAACAGTAAAAAACCCCTAGCTGGGCTCCTTCTGCTCCAAACAAGGCTAAAAATTGAATGAGTTAAGCTCCAATGCAAATTCTGCACTATCTATCCTACAATTCGCACCTTTCTGCAAACCGTCCTACAATTTCGGACTTTGTTGACCACGTGGGGCGACAAATTTTCCCCGCGCCACCGATATTCCCACCGTGCCGGATGCAAAATTTCCCCTACTTAATCGTGCTGGTTAGCCTTATGTTCGTCTAAATTCTCTCTAAGTGGAATTTTTCCCACCATCGATTTCAGATTCCCATTGGTTTTTTTTAGTCTAACTGGGTTGAGTTTTAATGCGGGTTTGATTCTGGTTGTGTTTTACTCTGCCTGTTTAACCAAACCACAACATCACTAATCACCACGACATGTGACCACCAGTCTAGACTTAACCCGCCCCAACCTGTCAACGAACCCCACTACTCTAAAACTTAATCGTGGCAATAAAATGGTATGGAACTCCACCATGTGAATAGATTCTCCAACCCGTTAACGTAATTTCCGATGATGTGCTATGGTAAGGGCTAGTCCGACTGTGGTGTTAAGGGTTGACAACTCGCCTGCATGTAAACGTATCTCCCAACATTTGAACCACCATGAAACTGCCAACATAATGTTGAATACTATGCTCCAGACTTGGCATTAAACCTTGACTACGATATGTTCACATGTGTTCACCGCCATGGTATCGAGTTTCGAAACCGTCACATAACTCGCTACATATAACTTTAGGTTTGTGGTTTGTGAAATATTTCTGCCAATTCAAATGGTTTGTCATAAAACTTTGGTTAAGTGGTATTTAACATATGGTCTGTGGTTATGTCTGCCATGATATATGGTTGCACCATAATACAATATTTTGGGGCCGGGGTTAGCCCTTAACCCTGGTCTGTGGAATAGGGTTGGGGCTTTACCCCGGTCCCCACCCCCAATTGCACCATAAATAAAAATTAAATATGGTTTGAGGACAATTAAGGTTAAGCAACACATGTAGTCGAGATGGTTGGAGGCATTTGGTAGATGTTGGAGGTCTCGTGCTCGAGTCCCTCGGAGGCCCGCTCTGGCCTAAACCAAATTTAAATGGCCACCAAGAGGTCGTGTGGCAACCTCTGGTCGGCCCACATGGTCCTCCCTAGTTGGTCCACCTAACCATACCATTAACCAATCAAATCCATTCAAACTTGAGCCACTTAGAAACTACCCCTTTTCAGATATCCAGTGGCCAAAGGAGCCCAGTCGCCATGCCATGTCAGGGTCCAATCAACAGTATGGAATGTTGACTATGCAACCCTGTACAACTCAATTCCAATTTATTTATTTATTTATTTTTTCCTCTCCCCAAATAGAAATAACGCGATATCAAGAGCATTTAATGTTAGATTTGAGCGAAACAAGTTGCACCGGATTCAAAACAACAAGATATATGGAATCACGGTGGTTTCGAGCCATTCTGAGAACTTCAAATCTTGATCATAAAATTGATCCGCTGGATCATTTCTAGATCAACTTCCTAGATAATGACTTGAAGTCGATACAAAGTGACTCGTCGCAGGAGGGCCTACGATTCGAAATTTATGTCAAGTTTTTAAGAACAAAATTGGAATGATTCAGGACTAACTTGGGGATGGCCGACATGATTGAGGGCTATGAATTACAAGGTAATTTTGACTGAGTTAAAACTTCTCTTGAACATATCAATGACACAAAATTTCACCTTGGCAACATTTGACTCAAAAAAAGACCAAAATTTAGTGTAAATAATTTCAATAAGGTATGATCGACTAAGAGGCAAATGGATTTACCAACCCAGACACAAAAGTGACATAGTGTCATGTTCAAGATTGACATAATTCCTTTTTACGATACAAGAAAAAATGTTTCTTTCCTAGTTCCCCCCGCCATTACTGGCGAGTACCTATTTATTTTGATGCAAGCTTGAGGAGGATAACATGTGCTTGTTATGTAAGCTCGTCCTTTAGATGAGTCCTTCAAAGTATTTTTAATGGACCCTAGGAAGGAGTGGTTCAGTCTCATCATGATTGATGAGTCCTACATTGTTTACATTTTACGAGTGCAGTAAAGGGGTAACTCGGCTTTGTTTTCATATTTAAAGAGTTCGAAAAAGACATGAAAAGAAAACTCATTCAGTTCTTTCAACATAAAGCTTTAATTAGCCCAGAGAAAGTAAAGCTCGACATTTTTCATATTTAGGGTGTTAGGAGAAAAACACAAGTAAACTCTAAAATGTCCTTTTTCATAAATTTAGTCTCTCAAGAGACACCAAAAGAGTCATGAGAGAAGGAACTAACTCAGGTGATCCTAAATTTTGCCAAATATTGGTAGCCATGACATAGGTAGAAGCCTGGAAAAGGGTAAAATAATGCAGGAGATAACTCTTTTGATCATGATTAGTCAAATTATACATTTTTCGTAAATAATCTATGTGGTCCATAAAAGGGGTAAAATTATACTAGGTAGATGTTTTTCATTTACTTTAACGAGTTGTAAATAAATAAGCATACTTGACAATATTTACATATTTCAAGAGTAAAAAATGAGCTTAAAGATAACTCCACCTAGAGGAATGAGTAGTATAAAGGGTAGAAATTGGTTTTGGTCATGATGGAACTGCTCAAAACACGTAAATATCAAGAGGCTGGCTAATAAGACCACTCATTGCAGCTGTTCCTCGAGAAAGGGAAAAAAACCAAGTGAAAGTGAATGATCGACCAAGAAGATGGTGACGATGGAATGAAAAAACAAAGGCTTATATATAAAAAATACGTTGATAAAAAGTGACAATCATGAGTACGAGTGGTTTCATTTTTACACAAGCTTGAAATAGAATAAAATCTTGCTTGAGAATGGTTTCATTTTTACACAAGATCGAAACAAAGAAATAATTTTGCTTGAGATCAATTTTAATTCCCCCCAAGCATAACCTATAAAGGCACATGGCCTCCAAGCTTTGTTTGATATGCCTAAGTAGACTACTGGTTACTAATAGGCAGATGAAATGAATATTCATTTATGATATCAGATGAAAGACTCAACTAAACATTTACGATATCTAGTAAAAGACTTGAATCAAACAGGGGAGGATTTGTTTCATTTTTTAACGAGCTTAACACAAGAAAATAATTATGATCATGGAACCTTGTTTCATTTTTAACGAGGTTGACACAGTAAAAGAACTATCCTCATAAGGACCTGTTTCATTTTTTAACTAGGTTGACATAGTAAAAGAACCATCCTCATGGGAACTGTTTCATTTTTTAATGAGGTTGACATAGTAAAAGAACCATCCTCATAGGGACTTGTTTCATTTTTATGTGAGCTTGAAACGAAATAACTATGCTCGAACTTTGTTTCATTTTTTAACGAGCTTGACACAAGTAAAAGAACTATCCTTTTGGGGACCTATTTCATTTTTTAACGAGGGTGACACAGTAAAAGAACCATCCTCATAGGGACCTTGATCATGGCTTCCAAATGGAAGGAACACATGCCAAGGGACACACCTCAATCATGGCTTCCAAGAGTTCTTCATGATAAGGAAGAATAGTTCTCTTGAAGGAATACATGTCAAGGGACTCAATAGGGGTAACAAAATTGGGTTCAAATGTCCCCATTGAAGGGTTCACCATGTCACCTACCGGATTTAAGTCAAAATAAGTTGAGCATAAAACCGTAGGCTCATTTCTATCGATATTTGAATGGGATTAGTTGCCACATAATTAAGCCATGGTGGGGTAGATACCACTTCCATATAAGGAACATTCAAGGATGTCAAATGGTTGGTAGTCGAGTCAAGAAAAATGAACGAAATTTGGTCAATAGTCACAATGCTTCCATTGTGAGGGAAAGACATCACTCGAAAGAGTGCTGACACAATAAATTTCATGGCATAGATATAGTATTTCCAAAGGATCCTTAGACTACCATAACAACAATACAATAATTTTACTGTCCAATGTAATGGGTAGGTTAGGAAGGATCCTTAAAGGTTCAATGATGGTTATGTTAAAATCCAAAATATTATGTGTAACAAACATAAGATAAGGGGAACCCAAAGCTTTCCAAGCGGTTGAGGATAAAATACTAACAAAATTATTTGGAAAGGGGTGGAAGAAGGGAGGCGAAGCTCTATCCATCTATTCCAATCAAAGGAAATGACCTCAATACTTGGAGGGGGTTTTGTGGAAACAAGTGAAATTCCCCCTAGTGCGGTAGAATTTGAAGGAAAAAAAAAAACCTGAGTGGTATTTGTTAGCAATCAATAAAATTTTGTCATAACTGATGATGGCTAAAACAGGTCTTTAGTCTTCAAGAAACAAATTTCATGCGGAATCTATGACTCCTAAAGCCTCTCTGTGTTCTTTATCCTCAAGGATCAAACCTTCATTCAAAAGCCTTCAAGAAACCCTGCTGTTACAAAAAAAGTGTTGTTTTTCAGATTATTTTCCATCAAGTTCACCTTCATAATATCCTCTCCATTTCATCATTTGTTACTCATCTTCACCCACCTTAAAAATTCATCTATTCCTCTAAAAAACCCATTTTTCCCCTCCATTTCCTAAAAAATCCCTTTAAAACTATAAAAACTCCTTTTTATGGTTTAAAAACGCCCTTTTTACCCTATCGGAACCCCTAAAAAAGGCTTAAAACCCTCCATTTTGCCTTATTTCCAACCATTTTATCAAAACAGGCTTTAAGCCCCTGTGGGCTTAAGCTCTCCGCCCTTGCTTCTCATATGACCCGATCCCACGACCTAGTCATAAGGTCCATCGGCGCATCGGAGCTTCCAAGTTTTCGCGTCCCATTCTCTTTTTTCCTCGCCGATGCGATTCCCTGAGGGCTTAAATTATTCCGCCCATTTTCTCCACGTGTCCGAGCCCCATGACCTAGCGCCAGGCCCATCGACATTTTGGCCTTTCACCTTTCCCCACGACCTTTTTCTTTTGTAAAAATATTTGCCGCCGATGCGAAGCCCCAATCGTTCCATTGCGTCGCACTTCTCCATCACATCAGCCATCGCCATTGGTGATCCCAGTTCCTTTGCTTTCAAAGCCTTTCTCCGTTGATATGCCGATCCTGCGATGAACTCTCCACCGTCGATCTCCCCTAGATCGGAAGGCCAACGCTCCATCGCATCGCATCACTTCATCGCATTGCTCCTTTGCATCAGACTTTACCTTTTCCTTATCCCCCCATAATAGATTTGGACTGTTGATCTAATCAGATCCAATGACTCCCGCTAGTCCCCAGCCCCTTATCTCTCCACTCCTGGTCCTATCATTTCTCCCCACGGGACTTGTTCCTCCCCTTTATATTCCCGAACCTTTCCCTTTAAAACCTTGTTCCTTTATAAATCCCTCACCTCGACGATTGTTCCATAAACGCATCTTAACTGTCGATCTGGGAGATCCGACGGCCATCGGGCTTTCCCCATTTCCCGAACTCCTTTATCTGTTCTCCTCGCTAACATATCTCTGCCGTCGATCTTTGAAATCCAATGGTTCTTGTAAAGCCTCCCATTCGAAACCCCGCCCATAAACACATCTGCTACACGACAGCGCTGTACACGTCATCACTGGCCCACCTTCCACTCACAGGTCATCGCCCAACCCTGGCTTGCCACTTGACCTCGACCATCCCCCTATGCCATGCATCTTCTCCATTCGCGCTTAACCTCAGCCGTGGATTTGGCTTCCCCAGATCCAATGGCTCACATGCGATTTCGCGCACCATTTTCTCCCGAGGTTTAACACCTCTTTTTCATGTGAAACAGGTGGTTTCACAGAGGCCACGCGTCAAGAAGATGACCATATCACGTTCGATTTGCGTGAAACCACAAACCACTTGAACGCTGCGCAAAAACTGCCGGTGGTTTTCTGAAACCACTTTCCCTATTTCGCGCCAATATTCAAATTCAAACCCTATTTTTTGCTTCTCTGCCATGGAATCCCTACCTATGCCTGCATTCCGCCTCTCTGCAATGCTCCTCCACCACCATATCGAGCCTCCGAAGCAGTTTAACCATTAAAATGCAGGTTTTATTAATGTTTTTGGTCAGTATGCAGGTTTAATGGCAGCCAAAGTTAAAGGCCACCCCACAGCCAATCTAAGTGGCACAGAACCTCAGGATGACGATCCTGGGAGAGAAAATTGCAGAAAGGGAACAAAAGGGGTTAAAACTCCAAATTAATCGATGCATCATGGGCATTGGTTACTCAATCAAACCCTCCAGCGCGCTAAATCCCCATGTATAAAAGAAAACACAAAAGAAAAGTGAAGATAAGAGACTAAAGATAAAAGGATTAAGCATAAAGTTGAAGATTAAAAGGCTTATTCCACAGTTTATGGATAAAGCACAGTGTAAAGACAAATTGATTAAAGTTAATACAGTTAGCAGAAAGGAAAAAGAAGCCCGAAGATGATTAATGAAAGCCTTAAAGCATAATCAAAGGTAAATCAGTGTTTAAAGCCACAAAGCAGACATATCAGTAAGGAAAGCCTCCAAATGCCATATCAGTGAGGCAATTAATCCTTAGAAGTGCCACCTGCCAGTTTATTTTCCTCAAAAGAATACAAAGTTAATGCACAGTCAAAGATATTTCCAAAGACAGCTCAGAAAGTAATTTCCAGCCTACCAAAGCCTCAAAAGTCAACAAAAGTGACTGAAATTGATGAAACTTAATGTAAAAATAAATTAACAGAGTTAAGACATTAGAAATATTCTCCATTAGGCCTACCAAAGATCGAGAAGCATTTACTGTATATTAATCGAATAGTTGGACCTTCTTTCCACTCCACCTCCTCAATTTACCTATATATATATCATATGAGGAGTTCATTGTTGTGGTTGGTTGAATTATTATCAAGTGTAAATAGTTATTGAGGCTGCTGAAGCTCTGTTAGTAATTGAAGAAAGATAGGCTGAGAAGAGAAGTTTGAAGCTGTAAGGACCTACTGGACTTGAAGATTGTAACTGTTTTGAACATCAAATATACAAGCTGATTTATGGGATCCTGGTCTATGTCTATAGTGATGTTTTTCTTACTGTAATTTTTATTTTTCTTATGTTTTTCATACTGTCCACTTTCTCTGATAAAGAACAACAAACGTAGATTAGGATTTACTTCTAAAGGTACCCTAAATCCCACTGATAAGCTTTATCTTAATGTTTTCTTCTAATTGTGTTTTAAGGATAATTCAATAGAGTATAACCAATGAATTGTTGGTAAGCCCATGTTTCCTGAGTACAAATTGAGATATTGTCTTTGAAAGTTTCCCTAAGAGTATGCCAAAAGCAGGATAGGTTCAAATTCCTTACTTGATCTTAGGCTACTTTTTATGTTTATCTTAAATATTTTCCTTTGAGAATATGCTGAAAGCAGGCTAGGTTAAAAGTCCTTACTTGCTCTTAGGCTATTCTTTGTTTATCTTAAATGTTTTTCCTTTGAGAGTATGCTGAAAGCAGGATAGGTTCAAAGTCCTTACCTAATCTTAAGCTGCCCTTTGTTTTATTATATATTTTCTTCTTTCATCACACTTCTTGATGTTTCATACCATAATTCAATCTAAAAAGATCCTTTGATATAGATGACTTTCCCCATGTACCATTCTTGAAACTTGTTGTGCAATTAAATCCTCTTGTGACTCCATAGCCCAATGGATTGATACTGTCTCTTACCTATCCTATCAGCTGAACCATTCTGTCAACTCACTGACACCTTTACCCTTCAAAAGACTTCCTTCATTTTGATGATATCCTACCTGTTAGTGTCAGTCTAGTCATACTACCATCAAAGATCAAAATTGCACTTTTGCATTTGCATATTAGGAGTCCCATACCAATAAATTTCACCATTCCGCTAGGTCATGGATTCATTGATGGCAGTGATTTTCATCAGTTTTCCCTCATGCGAAACTTGTTGATTCTCCTCTCTATGGTCTTTGGTAATGAGTCACTCTTCTCTCTTGAAATCATATTATTAGGTCATAGGGTTGCTCTCATTAGGTTCTAGGGTCTCACCATGGTCAATTTAATAAGTCAAGTGTCAATAAATATCAGCAAGGTCATGAGGAAGTTAATAAACTCAAAGTCACAGCACCTGGAAGATAAAAGAGATGTTTTATTCAGTTTGATGTAATTTTCACCTCAAAACCATGTTTTGAGGTGAAACCATGATACTTTTCCTTTATTATCATTTATTATGTAATTTTATGTCAGCATATGTAATAAGTCACAATTCAGAAGCTGTTATCTTTACAAAGTCATAACCCTGCCTTCAGAGAAGTTTTCCACAACATGTTCAACATCAAATCATGTTCTAAGTATTTCTAGCAGAAAGAGCTCGGAAAGAGCTTTCTAACGGTATATTACACTTTCAAAACTGACTTCTGGATTGAAATTTATGCCTAAGTGAATAAAGTCCTCTATACCTTCCCCCCTTTTCCCATTTTTCCCTTAAAATTTATGTTATTAAAGTTTAATATTTTCTCTTATAAATCAATTTTTCCCCTTCCAATCACATAATCGCATTATAAAAATATTTAAAATATATATGCGATGTGTTAGCGCTCAAATCTACCTTAGGCTGAAATAAGGTAAAACTCAAGGCTACATCAAACCACGCCACCGTAATAGTATGTCGAGGATGAGAGGCCCTCCGATATTTCCTTTGAAAAAGGCTCCCGCAGGGGCTGAGATGACTTATAATGAACAATGAATACTAATTTTAGGCTAGTAAAGAGATAGGAATGTTTGATTTTTATTTTTTGGGTTTTTTGTTGAAGAGATGGGAAAACAATTTTGGGTCCGGGGATAAGGCCAAATCTTTGCAGAATTCGAGTTGGGGAAAGGTAGGCAATAGTCTTGATGCTTTTGATTGAGTATATGGATGGATAAGAAAGACAAGGAGCTGAAAAGGGCAAGGATGAACATGGATCCTTTTCAAACAGGTGAAAACATACAAAAATAAACGAATTCAAAGGCAGAGCACTGTAAACAATGGATTCAACCTCATCTAATCATTCATTTAGTTTCATAAGCATAAGAAGGGATGGAATACATTAAAAATGAAATAACTTACAATAAACTGAGAGAAAACACCATCAAGAACTGAAAGCCACAAGAATCCCAACAGGTGTCGCAAACCTCTGATCTTTCCTTAGCCAAAATATGAAAAATATGTACAATAGTGTGTCAAAATCTTCCCAAGAGTCCAACCTCTCCAACCTCTGAAAATGATTGAGAAATTACATCATATAGACCTCCTAACCCCTTCCCACACCTCTAGGGGTCGAATTCCTCCTTCTAGGAGCAGTTCCAACTAATTATAAACAAAGAACTAGAAAATAGGCATCTAAACAACTTGCCTCTAAAAGGAAGGAAATTGATTCTTACATCTGATTTTTACTTTTTTAGGAGTGAATCATCTAGAAGAGGTAAAAGTGAGTCAAAGTTACATGCCAACCATCAATTTACATCATGATAACTCGAAAATTTCATCCACAAGCAAAACTGGTTCAACTGGCCGAAATTCTAAGCTGGAAGGTGAAAAATTGACCAAAAATCCATATGCGTAGCGCCCCTGAGCCATACGCGTAGCGCGCCTTTCAACCTGATTTTGGGGCACTTTCTGGCATCCAAATTGAGCTCATGATAGCTCGTTGGAAATCCCTAGATGTTGGCTATCCAACCAAAGTGGAATTTCCAAATTTGGAGCTCATTTTCCTCTCCAAAACTTCATTCTCCCAGAAGTACTTCCTGCTGGTGCAAAAGGTGGCAGCAAGGTGGTTTTCATGGTGTTTTTGGGCCTTTTGACTATCCAGAACCTGATGAAATGCTTCGGAAATGCTTGAGCATGCATAAATTACCATGAAAAACCCAGAAATATAAATTTTTCCTTCAGCAAGTGTCCCAAACAAAAGCGAGCGCGTCGACGCGCTACTCGTATAGCTGAAAATCTGTTTTGAGACCAAAATATTTCAAAATGACAAAAATTTCTCCGAATTTGCTCAAATTCGAAGCGAAGACCCTCCATCATGTATCATGCCCATCCAATGAATCCTCAGCCAAAATCCGGAGTGGATCATGCCTTTTCTGCCGTTTTAGTGCTTCGCTCAATCTCCTTTTCAGAATCTTCATTTTTTCCTTGCAGACGTGCATGCGGGCCCAATAATGACCTTTCATGTGACGAAGCATGTCTTTGTCTCTGTTGGCTTTTTCCAACAACTTCTCCAGATGAATTTTAACACGTGTGAGGCAAGCATCTCGATCGATTGGTGTCATGTCGCCGGGTCTCTTCCGGGCCAATTGTTGATCTTCACGGATTCACCGCAGCTCATAAAGTGTGTGCTCATCCTCTAGCTGTTTATTACGCTGCTCCAGGTAGTTTATCACCCACTGAGCCCTCTGCAATTTCTCTTTCAGCATGTCATTATCGGCCCTTTGCTCCTGGATGATCTCTTTCAATTTCGAGCTAGGAGAGCTCGCATCAACATCAATGATCGTGAATTGTGGTTCCGCTCGATGGCTCCCTACCATGCATGCGGTGGGTCTCTTTCCTTGTCTCCGAATCAGATGTCTTGTCAAGAAGAAGGTGAGACCCCTTCCACATCATGTGGAGATAATACTCCCTCTGCTGATGGAGTCGGCGAGACCCCTTCCACCCCGGGTGGAGATAATACTCGCCGTGTAGCTGCAACAAGGGCCTCCGTGGCTCGCCGTACAAGGCATACAATGGAGCACTGCTATGCTCGATCTTCGTGAATGTCAGCTGTGAAGGCTTCGCATCATGCGAACTACCGTAAGCAACAACAGAAGACCACAGAGATGAAATCTTCTCATGATGCTCGTGTCAACCGATGTACTATCACGATCTTTGATCGCGTAATGATATACTTATGTCACCGTGTTGGGTTTTTCTCGTAGAGCATGCACTATCCTCTCTATGTTGCGATACATGAAGTACAGAATGTTCATCATACGTACCCTCGTGAAATGCATCAACAAATGGACATGGTACACATAGAGATGCGAGAATCTGCCCTCGCAACTGAAATACCGAATGATGAGCTTCATCAGTGGTGCAAACTCATCCTTCAGGAATCTGAAAGGAAAAACCCTGCTCAGGTGCCTCATATACCCAGGTTTGATGTATGGCTCATAGTGGAATTTCTCTAACTGCTGACGTTTGTTCCATTCCTCTCCTATATTTGGTATCCCGGTGGCCTGAGCAATAGTCACTGGTGACAGAATGAAATCTACTCCGGCGAGGTTTACACGACCATCATGTAAATGTAGAACAAATAGACGAGCTAGTTCACGATGATGATGGGTTTGTGAGATCATCTCACAGTATTGGAAACATGACTGACGCTGAAAACAATCCATTGCAAGCGGGCAAGCCTGCAATTGAGCCAAAGAAGTAGGCTCTTCCCTGAGATGCTTACCACCTTTGCCACCTTTGTGAGACCTCTGTGGCACATTACCCTCTGCTGTGGAATCACTGTCATACTCCTGCTCATAAACTGAATCCGTCTCTGACATGACTTCGAAAACAAAATGTCTGCAATATGGATGCTGATATAGGTGTAGTGAAGACAAAAGTTTCAATGTATTCTCACAATCCAAGTATGTTGCATATGTACCAAGACACCATAATAAAATAAGTCACAGTGGTAATAGCTCTGTTTAGTGGATTGGCATTAAAGACAGTCTCTGTTTTGGATCACAAGTGAATTTGACAAACAAGTACCAAGTGAAAATGTAGTGTGCAGCCCTTGTAATGCTAGCTAGAGTTTGTCAAAAGGGAAAATGAATATGAGATTGTGTTTGTCAATGGGAAATGGGACACAATGTGACAATGACCAAAGTGAAACAAATAGCCATTACAGTGGTAAAATAATGATGATGACAGCAGTGGTAGAATGATAAACTGAGAGTGTGAGGGCAGTGAGACTTTGACAATATATGCAGAGGTATATATATCAACCATACAAGGTGGGAAAATCTTCACAAAGCCACCAATATGTATTTAAAACCCTAAGGAATAAATCTGCTATGAATATAGGGTTTCACCTCTCCACATCAAATACATTAATTTTCCCCACCTCAAAACACCACAATCCTGTTCAAAAATCACTGAGCAATGATTAAAAACCTACTTGCAAGTTGAAGGAGCCGTTGTGACATCCAACCGGACGCATGAGCAAAAAAAATTCGGCTCTGTGACTGTGTGCGTAGCGCCCCTGCCCAACGCGTAGCGCGCAGCATACGCGTAGCGCACTTGATATTTAACACGGGCTGTGGGCGTTATATGCGTAGCGCCCCTTATATGGGTAGCGCGCCTACTGTGTGGGTAGCGCGCACCTCCAAAGCCTGTCAACAATTCTGCAAACACGTCTTCGGCCCTCCACTGCACCACTTCGACTTCTGCCTTGAATATTTGTGCGAATGAATGATTTTTCATGGCTTATATATGAAGAAAAATATCCCATAAAATCAGATTTGATTTTAAATTTGTTTGCTAACCCACTTTTATAATGTTTGGCATTTTGACATTTGATCATTTAATACAATGCTTTTCTTTTGGCTTTTCTGAGTTTTGAACTGATAATACTTGGTTGTTTTTGCAGGGATCCGGCATTTGACTTTGGAAAAGATCAGAGGCTTGCTCTGGAACTTTCTTACAATGAAACAAATACAAAATTATTACAACAATGAAAATTGACAATTTCTAGTTCCAAAACAGAGTTTTGGACTAGAAATGTCTTCAAATGCTTTTGATAATAAAAAATATGAAATGAGAACTTTTTGGAACCAACCTCATGGCCTGCGGGCTTTTATGACATGTATGCAAAGGACTTGAAAACCCTAGACTCTAGGACTAAAGAATCTTTTTTAACAAAAACAATCATTAATAACCATGAATGCAATGACCATGAACTTCAGTGATTTTTTTAAGGAATTCTAATTAGCCCTGCAGGTACAAGCATGAGGAAACACAAGACAAGCAGACCCCCTCATCAGTCAATGGCGTGCTCCTAGCGAAATGCAACGAAGTGGAACGAGCGAGACACCTAAGAATGATATGCAAAAAGTGAACTAATCTCTGACGGAGGGCTGTAAGGACCGACTCTAACATTGGCTCCAATGGGGATGGTGGCTCCGAGGAGATGCCAAGAACGGCAGATCTCTGGGGGAGTCAGACAGTGCCTTCATCCATTGGGCGATGGAGTCATTATTTCAACAGATAACACAAAACTTTTGATACATTTATTGACTGCAAACTTGACTGAAAACCGACTGAAATTTTACCAAAACTGACTCGATTTTTAAACTGAAAAGACTGATAAAACTGACTTGACAAACTTCAAACCAACTAACCTCCATCTCCAGAATTATAGCCTTCGCTCCGGGCCCCAAACTGAAGATGAGAGATCAGTACACACTTGCAATAAAATAGAAGTAAAATGATATATACAATGATGATGAAATCAGCAGAAAATACTCAGAAGTGGTATCGCTTTAGCAGCCGACCATTGATCGGCCCTCCAGGACAATCATCTCCATTCATTTCCTTGAGAAGAAAGGCATTTTGACCACGATACGCTGTTATCTTGAAAGGACCCTTCTATAAGTTTTCAAATTTGCCGTGCTGTCCCTTATCTTCATTCCGAGCATCCCACTTCAAAACTACCTCATCCAGCTGAAACTTATTTGCCTTTGCCTTCCTGTCATAAATCTTCTTGATGCGCTCCTGCAACTTGAAAGTATTTTGAAATACCTCCTCCCGTGTCTACTGTAAATGAATCATCTGATTAATCCTCCGCTGCATGGGATCTTCCTCACTACCAGCCTCCTGAAGTAATTTGACTACCGGGACAGCAAGCGAAGTAGGAAAAACCGTGTCTATTCCGTACACCAACTCGAAAGGAGACATGCCAATAGACTTTTTTTGACTTACCCTATCAGCCCACAGTGCATTCACTAATTTCTTGTGCCAGCCCTTTTTGTTGATTTCCAGCAATTTCTTAATGATATTCACCAAGGACTTATTTGAAGATTCCGCCAAGCCATTTCCTCGCGAATGGTAGGCAGTCGAATGTCCCAAGCTGATATTGTACTTATAGCAAAATTCAACCATCCTCTTAGACTTGAAGGCCGCTGCATTATCTGTGATTATCTTACTAGGACACCCAAAACGTGACAGAATATTGTTTTCAAGAAAAGAGATAATTACCGCATCCGTGGCCTGTCGAGTGGGAATCGCCTCGATCCATTTCCTGAAGTAGTCCGTAGCTGTCAATATCCATCTATGCTGTCCGGAAGATGCTGGGTGACTTTCCCCGATGAAATCCAATCCCCACTGCTGGAATGGTGCACTAACTTCAATTGGTTTGAGAGGAAAAGGCTGTAGTTTCTGCTTCCCTTCGAAAATTTGGCATTCGTGACAATTCTTAACAGCCTTGTATACATCTGAAAACAAAGAAGGCAAATAGTAACCTGCCCTTAGAATCTTATTCACTGTGGTTTTCCAAAACAGATGGCCGCCGCAGTCTCCTCTATGAAAGTCCTCTAAAAATCTTTTGGCTTCCTCCTCTACCAAACAATTCAACAAAATTCCACCAGGGTCTTTCCAATACAATGCAGAATTTAGAATGCAAAACTTTGTAGCTCTCAACTTCAATGTTCTACTCTTATTTCTAGGCATCCTGGGAGGTGGAGACAAATTCTGAAGTACGTATAAGATGTCAGCATACCAAGGAGAAGAAACAAAAATATCAGATACCTGAACTGACGTACTCTCCTCATCTTCATCGGACATGGCAGCGATCAAATTTATATCTAGAGCATGCAGATTTGTTTCAGCCATGAGCTTGGCGAGTCCTTGTCCTTTGATCAGCTTGGTCGGTTTAATCTCCACATCGTATTCTAACAACGCAGCAATCCACTTACCCCGTCTTCCTTCTGGATCTGCCTGTACTAAAACATCTTTAACTGCTGCGTTAGGAACATATGCTATAATGTGGGAATGCAGTATATACACACGGAAGTCTTTCAAGGCCTTTACAAGCGCAAGTGATTGTTTCTCAATAATATTGTATTTCAATGCTCCATCCCTTATAATCCGACTGAAAAATGCAATGGGTTTCTCAACTCCATCTCTTTTCTGCATTAAAACAGCTGCCAAAGTGTGCTCAGAAGCAAATGAAAACAAAATGAAGTCCTGTGTGTAGTCCGGGCTGATTAAAATAGGGGCTGAAGAAAGAGATATCTTTACCAAATTGAATGATTTCACCGCCTCTTCTGTCCACTTTACCTGACTGTCCTTTTTCAGCATATTCGTGATTTCTTTAAGATGCTCAGCAAGATTTGGAATGAAATGACGCAGAAAATTCATTTTACCATTAAAGGATTGTATTTCTTTCTTGTTCCGAGGCTGTTCAATCTGTTGTATGGCTTCAACACGTGCAGGGTCAACACGGATGCCATCTTTCGATATGATGTGGCCAAGGAGCTTGCCTTCATCCATGGCAAAAATACTATTTTTCGGATTCAGCGAAATGCCATATTTTCTGCACTTCTGGAAAACAACTTTCAAATGATATAAATGTTCCTCATCAGAATTTGAAAACACAGTTAAATCATCAAGGTAAACAACCAAAAATACATCTTTCTCGTTGGCGAAAGCCATGTCCATTGCACGCTGAAAAGTGGCACCTGCATTCTTCAAACCAAATGGCATTTTTGCATAATGAAACGTTCCCCATGGAGTGGTGAACGCAGTCTTGTCACGATCATCTTCATGCACTAAAATTTGGTTATAACCTGAATAGTCGTCGAGTAGTGACATCCTTGATGCTCCAACTACTCGTTGCAATATATGGTCCATTTTTTGCAGCGGATAATTTTCTTTTCATGATACCTTATTCAAATTTCTGAAGTCGATACATAAACGGATCTCACCTGTTTTCTTTCTCACGGGCACCAAATTCGATATCCAATCTGAAAATCGAATAGGCACAATGATTCTTGACTTATACAACCTGTTTACCTCTTTTTCAATCGATGGTAGCAGCTTTGGATTGATTCTCCTCAACTTTTGACAAAAAGGCTTCTGATTCGATTTAATGGGGATAGTATGCTGAATGATATTAGTGTCATATGTTTTTAGATCTGAGTAATCCCACGCAAAAGCATCAGAAAATGAAGACAACAATTTCACATACTCTGCCTTTACCTTTGGTGACAATGACTTTGATAACTTTACCATCTTGGGATTCTCAGCTGTCCCAATATTTACCTCTTCAACACCTTTCTCAGTCGGCCTCAATGTCGGTTTGCGGGCTACATCATCTTGATCAAATAGTTCCTCCAATGGAATCAATCCTTTAGGAATGATGTTATCTTTAAGTTGTAGCACTTCCATTTGGTTTATTTGTATATCATCATTACCATCATCATGTTCTGTATCTATGGAGGTGTCTTTAAACTTACCCTTATTCTGCAGAAAATCACTAATCTCCTCGTCATCCCGAAAGACTTGCCAACATCGCTGATTTTCTGGAACAGTGGGGCGGTGTTTCACATGAATCTCAAACTTGTTGCTGGAATTCATTGGAATTTTTAAATTGCTAGCTGCCTTAGCAAGTCCATCAGCAACACCATTTTGTATGCGAGGCACACATGTCAAGGTATGATCAGAAAATAACTTCAAAATATCTAAAACTGCATTACGGTAAGCCCTCATGCGAGGATGCTTGGCCTGAAACTCACCTTTAACCTGCTTTATCACCAACTCTGAATCACCATACACTGCAATCCTTTTCGCTTTCAGCTTTCTAAGAATCTTAAGGCCAGCAATTAGAGCCTCATATTCCGCTTCATTATTAGAACAATCAAATGCTAGCTTGTAGGAACACACTGTCACATTGCTTGGAACCTTATCCGGAGCGGAAAATGGACTACGAATCCAAACACCAATTCCAGCACCGTCACTACCCACTGTGCCATCAAAATCCATGGTCCAAAGAGCATCTTCATCGTCCTCTAAATGCTGAAATTGCGCCAGCTCTGTTTTTTCTGTTTGCTGCCCATTGTCTTTAGCTGATTGCTCCACAGTAGCTTGTTTTTCTCTTCTTTCTTTTTGCAGAACTTCTCTAAAATTATCAGTGATTTCTGGTATATCTTCCGCCTGAACTAATTGACTATCTATATCATTAAAACTATCAGCAAATAAAACAAACGATTCTAAGTCGGTATGTACATAATTTACAGGATGATTGATTGGCTTCTCCTTGCTGGTTATCATGTATTTCATCTTCTGCTCTCGATATAACTTTCTCATTTGACCAAAGACTAGAATTGTAGCATAGGAAAAATCTAACTGAAGTGTACCTTTCAACTTTTCTCCCCAAGATCTTGAAAGGAGCATCCCAAATCGCGGAGGAATGTCCGCCACAACCACATCCATTAAGACATTCTTCGCTGGAATTTGATCTAAGCTTACAACCAAATCTTTGATGAGTCCTATACACCTCACACAGCTGGAATCAAATGAATACAAATCATGATATTTTCTTGTAATGTCTAGTCTCAACTTTTCCATGATCGCCTTTGGCATCAAATTGTGCGAAGCACCCGAATCGAACATGGCATTGTGCAAAACATATTCATGCAACCTCAAACTGATATAAAAGGGAGGAACATCACTGTCAGGGGACTCACCATCTAATGCAGGCCCGAAAATCAATTCTGGCTGATCATCTTCAACATTTACCGTGTCAAAAAATGGATCAAAATTCAGAATTTTGGAGACTTGACCTCGGTAGCTGCTGTTCTTCATGATTTCTGTCAAAGGAATAGATATTTTTAATTTGGAAATTTCATTTTCCAAACTAAATGCTGAAACTCTTTCAACCTCTTTGACTGAAACTTCCTTCTTTTCAGCCTTATCTTTCACTATGTTTGGCTAATTTACCTTTTCTGCTGATGATACTTTACTAGCTGCGAGATCAATTGTCTCTTTTCCTTTCTTCTGTGGTATCGGTGAATCTGCCTTTGGTGCTGAAGCTTCTTTTCATTTCTGAATTGGATTTATGGGCACATCTCGGTTTCTCAATGATTATTGCTTCTTTTGAGTGGACAAAGCATTCAAATATCCTCTTTGGTAATCATCTGACTCTTCCTCTAAATCTGCATCATTTGCTAAAATGAAATCTTCATCTTTTTGTGCAGCTGAAATTTCTCCATATTCTTCATCCTCAGTAATATAAATAGGCAGATCATCGGGAGTGAAGAAATGATTTTGCTCACCTGCTACATCATCATCATCATCTGAATATTGACTCACAAAATTCTGCAAAAGAGGTGTTTTAATCTGCTGCTGGGCTGCCGGCTCTTGTGGTCTTTGTTCACGCAGCTTAATTCTGAACTGAGGCTGCTGCTGGCCACGGTAGTTTGGATTACGAATCTGCGTTTCAGGTTTGTCAAGTGTCATCCTTTTGAACATTTTTTCCATCTCACAAAGCAAGTGTTGTTCGGATGTAGATGTGGAAGGCTCTTCCTTTATAGTCACTCTTTTCTCTGCTTTCAACCGTGCTCTTTTATCATTCAGGTTTGCCTCAACACTAACAGCAATATTCTGCATATCTTCTAAGGTAGGCAGATCTCTATCTCATAGTGAATAAGCCATCTCCGGATCAAAACCATCCAGGAATTTAAGGAGAGCTAACTTTCTAGACAGTCTTAAGTCATCTGGGATTGCATTATAAACTGTATTGAACCTAATAATATAATCCTCAACGGACTCACCAGGATTACGCTTGATGTTTGTATACTCTGAAGTGATCTGCAGCGGATCTTTTTTCATTTCCCATAGATCTAAAAATTGTGTCTGAAGCTCTTGCAATGTATTGATACTTCTGGCCTGTAGAGCTCTGAACCATTTACGAACCTCTCCTCCAAAATTCTGGGCAAACAATCTCATTGAAACATTTTTTGCATCAATTTCATGCAGGTCCAAGAAATCTATCATTCGGAAAATATGCTGCTGAGCTGATATACTCTGTGGTGTGCCATCGAATATAGGAATATTGCTCTGGTAATCAGCAGGCATAGGATCTAAATTGGCCGGCAAATCAAGAGGTGCAAATCTGGCAGCCATGACTCTCAGCGGATTGATAATCTGCTGTCTCGGAGAAACAGGAGGACTGGGAGCAGTAGGTGAACGAGGTGTATGCAGTGGAGACGGAGGAGAAACTACTGCTGATTGTTGATCAGAAATCTCAGGCTGAACATGAATGGTAGGGATAAAGGAAGGTTCAGTGGGAATCCGTGAACTAGATGCAACTTCAGATGGTCCAAGAGTTTGTGAAGCAGATTCAATGAATTCGGGAATGTTGGTAGCCACGATGGAATTTTGCAGATTCAGAATATAATTGTCGATAGATCTATTTGCTTGCTCAACTTCTAAATACTTGATGAACTCAGGATTGATAACGGAAGAACCAGTGGCACTTTCGGATTTGGTTTCAAACAATGATAACTCAAACTGATCGTCGAACTCAATATCATCAATGTATTCAAAAACAGTGGGGTATGAGTGAGATTTGACCAATGGAATAATAGGAGCTTCTCGACAGAAAATTCTTGGGATTAGGTTGGGGTTTTCATATACTGGAGGCGGATTTGGATCAGGATTTGATCTGGTATGCCTTCTTGAAGCCAGTGTATTGATCTATTCGGGAAAAATTTCAAGGAACACAATCAATTATCTTCAGCCTATCGACTTCTAGACTCAATCATCCGAAGGTCTAGAACGAACAAGTATACTGGGGTGATTTGCAAATGAAGTGCTGCATTCACAAGCTTACCGGAGATCGACTGAAGCAGTGTTTATCTACTTCCGCTTATGCATGGCAAAAGCGTTTCGAAACCTACCTGGTGTGACTTCAGACTCCGTCTAAGACTCATGAAACAAACACATCAACAAGCAAACCATTGAGAGTATCCCCAGTATGGTCGTGTTGAAGCCTCGAAAATCGCTGCTACAACATTGGGGGATAACCACCCGGTCCGGACCTTAATACAGCTCCTTTTCCGTTTATGATAGTGGCTCCGACTGGTTTAACTAGGTCCAGTTACCTTTTCCCTATTGCTATTGGTTTACGATATATCATTAACTACCAATAGACAGGGATATCAGATCAATTCTTCTTGCTGATCAGGCAAGAGAATGACCCTTACGCTGATTTCGGTTCAACCAAACCACAACTAAGACTTTGCCTCTTTGAGAAGAGGACTTAAAAGAATGTAAATTTAATCTAATTGCAAACTTATTCTATTATGCAAGCAAAAAGAAACTAATCTAAATCCTATCTCAATCAGGTAGATGAAAATCTAACCCAACTAAGAGCAAGATAATTAAGTGATGAGAATTAAAATATGTCTGGCTTTTAATTAATGTCAAACTAATGAAGAAATTCAATTAGTTCACATTTCTGAGTACCAAAACACATTCTATTGAGACCATTCGACTAAAATAATAAATCAACAACACTCCGGAAGAAATTCACAAAAATGATATCGATTATCATATCAGTGAAACTAATAATTAAACAATAACATGTGGAAGAAATTCACAACACATTACTATTTAATAAATCAGTGTTATAAGACAGATTTCTGAGTAATGGTTACTCAGAAATCAGAGTTTAATTCATAAGGGCAGAGATACTTAACAATTTGAGACAAATTATCCATATCAACAGAAATGCCAAAACATGAATAAAATGAAACAACAATTTTATTAATATAAAAATGAAACTGGTATTTGATACAAAAATGCCAAAAATACCAGTTAATTGAATCTGCTTCTCTGATCCTGGTCTCTAACAGTACTTTACATTACTTGAATTTCTGCTTTCAAGACTAGAGCTGCAGAAATGCAAACTCTGCTCATCATGCATAATTCAAGATATAAATAATAAACCCTCACTAATGTTCATATTTGAAACATTCTCTCCTCCCCATCTACAACTCTAAATTCTTATAACAGAAATGCTTTTAGAAATCTGGAATTGCATAGGAGAGCCGCCTCTTTTTACATTTTGCCATCTGCAATTTATAATCCTCCCAAAAGTATTTTTAGAAGAGAGTTTGTTGAAGAAAAATCTACCCAATCCAACTTTAATTGCTCAAAAAATTCCAATCTTTAATTGTTGGAGTCTTCTCATTGATTGAAATCTTTTTCCTCAATATCCCTTCTATTGTTTTTTCCTGCAAAAAGAAATTAAAATGAATTAAGATGCAACAATAAAATCCAAATATTATTTCTAACATTTAAAACAAATCCAATCAAATTCTATTTAAATAAATAAAAAGGAAATTTGAGCTTCTTATTGATACTCATAACAATCTTAATTAACCAAGGATAATATTGATGCATGAATCTGCAATTAGAAGAGGTTGGGCAAATGAAAATGAAGAAAACAAAACTCAGAAAATTGATTTTATTTTTAGAAATTCGGAGCTTGATCTTCTGCCTGATTTTTGACCCAATAAATCATCAAATCTGTTAGTGAAACCTCCTCATAAATGTTCTCCTTGATTTTATCTTTCCAATGAGCCGTCCTGGGCCTCATTTGGTCAAGTATAACTCAATCTATGAGCTTCCAAAGTTGATGAGTCAAATATGGCATAAATCTGGAAATTCTGTTTGCTGGGCTAAAAATCAGAATTTTTAATTAGAAATTTAATCCTAAATTAGATTCTAATTATCTAATAATTAATTCTAAATTAATTATTAACTAACTAACAATTAATTCAGTTACAAAATTAAATTAATATACAAATGATTTGAAAACAGTTAATTTAAATACGATTAATATTATAGTTCAAATTATATTAAAATTATAATAAACATTATAATTATAATATAATTTTTATAATATAAAAAATATAAAAATTAATTTACAAACCATTGGAATTAATCCAAACCCAATGGATCCGAAATTTAAAATTGCGATCTTGCGATATTGCGATCTCGCGATTCTGGATCCGAACATGAGCATTGCGATCTCATGACGATTCCGAAATTGTAAAATTGCGATTCATGATTTGATTCTCAAATTTAAGATTCATATCCATGACTTAATCCGAAATTATGATTCAAGGACACCGCGACGGATTCGAAATTTGCGATTTGCGATCCGAGACTCGATTCTCAATTAAGATTCACATATGCGATTTAATTCGAAATTTGTGATCTCGCGTATCCGTTGACTTTATCCAATTTTTTTTTTTTTTAATTTTAATTTTATTTTTTAATAATATATATATTTTTTAATATTGAGTTTTTCTAAACTACAGCTACTCTGAAAATAAATAAAAAGAATAAAAATAGCATTTTTAACCCAGACTTAGATAAATGATGGGACTTCAAAGGAGTACCATTTTTAAACCAGTTGACCAAATGAGGCGAAACAAGCGTCAATGGGAGGCTTATAAAAATTAATTCTAACAAAGCAATCAAAACAAGAATTCAAAGAAAATGAAAAATTAACAATCGCGTAGGATAATCAAATAAAATAAAAATCTGAAAAGGCGTTTAGTCAAAAATTTATAGAAAGGGTCCCCATTATTTAAATTGAAAAAGTAAAAAATGGGGGGGTTGTGTTTTACCACAACAATGGTGACACACGGGAGAAGAACTAGTTATCTCTGTTTGATATGAATGAGATTTTCCTAAAATTCAAGTAAAAATAATTAAAGAAAAGAGAATTATACTTAAAATGCTTGACTAGGTTCATTAGTCTGAATAAAAGAAAGAATCATCTAACTGTAATTTTTCTTAAAATTCCTCATAAATTAAAATATTTCAAAACTCTATATCAGTCCTTAATTAGTTGTAGAGATAAAGCAGGGGCCACTTTACAGCTTAGCTTTTAAAATATACTCATTTGTCACAGGTAGAGCCACTGTTACCAGCAAACATCTATAGTCTCGACAGGGTTACCTTTTAACCACCAATGATTCAGAATCCCATCTCTTTAAGAATTATTGACTTAGAGATAAATCCATTTATATTATTTTTATTTTTATTTTTTTATTTTTTTATTTTTATTTTTTATTTTTTATTTTTTAATATAAATCTTAAAAGTCATTGTCCTGGTTTGGTAGCCAGATAGTTGACAATGCCATTCACTGGTTATAATTGGACTGAACAAGCTGGCTCGTGATGAGACCCCTTGTCTTATAATTGTTTGCAATCATAAGCCATTACCCTGGTTTGTTTAGCAGTGTTGGTAATGTCAGTCTATTTTTCCCCTATGATCATGGTAAGCAGGCTCATGATGAGACCTCTTATCTTTTAAGTTTAAATATATTTCTGGATTATACTCTAGAAAAATAAGACTCTTCAAGACAGGAAGAATCATTGACTCCTTAAGAGTTAAGAATGACAATTTCAAAGTTAAAAGGTGCTTTGCTGTAAAGTGTCTTTACTTGGTTAAAAATAACTTTTCTTGACTGATAATAGAACTTTGAAAGATCTTAATAAAATATTGAAATTTCAAAATGATTACAATTTTGATGAAAAAGAAATTTCTCCAGATTTTATGATACTTTGTCAACTTCTCTAAATTGGTAATCTCTTCCTTAAGTATATCTACCTTTATAACAAGAAAATCAAACTTTACTAAGAGATTTAAGAAAAAGTTAATAGATGATTATTAACAATTTTTCTCCATGTATACTGACCATAGTTAGGTAACAAGAAGGCCTTCCATATAAATCATGGCAAAGTCACCAAAGTCAAAACTGAAAACCAAACGAAAAAGAATTCTTATGCTAAAATGAGAAAGAAATTAGCAAAAATAAAAATGAAGAAAATTTAAAAATGGAAAGGAAAATCCAAATTTCGCAAGATAAACTCAAACAAGAATGTTTATACCAATGTCTCAACAATATGAAGAAAGAAAATAATCGTGTAATCAATCCTTCTTATGTCGAGATTTAGAAAAATCATACCTTGTAGGGTTGTAAGTGTTTTAGGCTTTTTGGATAGCAGTGACGATAAAATTCAGCCACAATGAAAACTTTCTGTTTGATATCAATCTTCTTGTTTCAAAGCATCATTTTAATCATTTTCTAATAAAATAAATGCTTAAAGAAACAAACCAAAAGTTCAGAAACTTCCTGGTGTAGCTGTTTCAACGAGGATTATCGCTGCTTCTTGAAATTAAGCCAGGAGAAGAGTATGGACTTCGATAATATGATCTGGCGGAGGATTGGAAGCTTTTATGAAGAGCTGCAAAACAGATTCATGTATAAGAAAAACAAAACTGAAACTAAAGTAACGAAATGGAAATTAATGAAATTGGGTACATGAATCTTACCATTGGATAATTGCTTTTGATCTTACCTGAAAGGTATCAGTTTCTCCAAACTAGCTGACTTCTTATTTTAATTAACATTAAAAACATGAAAAAGTCAAACTAACCAAAATCCTATAACCCAAAATTATTATTTATTTTATCTAAACTAAAGCAAGCAGTAAAATGGAATGCTTAATGTTCAAGGGAAAACAAATGCATCAGAAATGAGAATGAAAATTTGCAGTAATGACTGTTTCTCAATATATTATAAGTTTCATATAAACTCCATGATTTTATAAATTCTCCAGAATCAAGACCAAATCCAAAATAATAAAATTAAAATATGAAAATAGAGATGTCTTGAATTCCTTTTTAATTATGGAATTATATATTTAAAACTGAAATACATGAAAAATCGGAATGATTTGAATATTCCGCAAATTTGTCATTAATGGCTTTCTTACCATAGTGGTTACCCAAGCTCGCTTTTTAAAATAACACATCGCCGTATTGGATGATTCGCATCACATGTTTCTTCATCATGCAAGACTTCACCTTTGTTGCTATGCCATATATCGATTAAGTGTTAATGGCTTAGAGGCATGCATTGAAAAATATCACACCGGAGATTGCAATGGCATATGAGTGAGGTAATACATCAAAGATCTTTTATGAACAATTTTTTATCAAAACTGCTAAGAGCTGCTTCCGATAAAATCTTATGATATTGTTTTTAATTTCGATTGGGTTTCCCAAATGAATAAAAACAAAGTTAAAGAATGCTCAAATTCTAATGAATCTCAAATAAAATTTCCTTGAACCTGTTGCAAATTTTAAAATGGGTTTGCTGCTTACTTCAAGTTTTGAAAACAAATGAAAACCTGCAATTAAAACAGAAAAAGTATAAAAAATAAACTAAAGAAAAGATAAACTAATAATAGATGAAAATGAACTTGTAAATGCATACCTGGAAAGAAATTGTCTGTAGATTTTACCTCATGAATCTTCAAATTCTTCCTTCGATTTATCAAAATTCTGACTTTGTTCAAAATCATCTTATTATTTATTCTAAATCAGAGTGAGCAACCAGCCTAAATAAAATATGTTTATTCATGTTCAGGAAATATAAAATTTACCAGAAATAAATATGAAACTATGCTTCCTTTTTGAATTGCAACAACAATTTATTACCTCTGCACATTCCGAATTATCTTGAGAAAAATCTGTATTGTTATAGTGACTGTTCAATAATGCCTTTAGTAAATAAATATGATGCGTATTACAACATCAGATAATAAACTAAAGGTCCGAATGGGATTAAAGCCAGTAATTGTAGAAAAATGTCAAAGTAGATTTGAATGTGTGCACACAGCAAAATGGACATCCTAAAAGTCGGCTTAACAAATTTAGAGGAAGATAGTATGAACTTTATATGATTACCATGAAAGGTTAGACTGACTAATATTGATTGATTCAGAATTAAGCTTATCATAGACAGTCATACATTTCGTGGGATAATGAGATCATGAAGCTTTTATATCCTCAAAACCTTTATCATATAAATTTCAAAAGAAAATCTTAGAAGGAAATCCCGAAATTAAGAAAAGTGGCTTTAAGGCGATTGATGCCAAGTGCAACCTTAATTGAATTTAATCAAGAGATTATTCAAAATAGACAGAGTAGAGGTATTGCTGTAAGAAATTTAAAAAGGAAAGCAAGAATTAAAATTTTCTGATTGGTAGAAAATGTTTTCGTTGAACATGTATGAAAATGGCTGATTGCTTTGTTTTATTTTTAATCTACAGAACTATTAAAAATAAATTAACTATATAAAACAAACTAACTAAATTAATTCTACTCTTATTCTAACCATATACTTGAAAAATGACTAGGTATAGTCATATTTCCAATGTAACCATTCTCTCATTTTTATTCTTGCATATATGTACAATTCAAATGTTAGTAATAAAAATAGAAATCTAATTGAACTAAGAAAATTAAATCTGTAAGTAGAATGTACAACTATTGTTAGAAGCTTATCTAAAATCTCCTTCTGATGAAATTTTCTTTCCAATTGAATACCAATTGGATCATAGAAATCTGGATGGATTTCTATTAATAATTGGGAAACGTTCAAAATAGGAGATGAAAGGCCAGATTGTGGATATGAGCTTTTAGATTCAAAGGCCTGGAAGAAATTGTTAGTGTTATGTGTAAATGTTAAGCTATTGACAATCTTCCATGAAGGAAAACTTTCCAAATATTTTTCAAATGAATTAATGAAAAATAGATGGAAATCTTTCAAATGAAATGGAAAATTATTAATTAAATTGGATTGCTGGAAGATTTCTAAAAATACATTCTCTTTTTGATACTGCTTTTGGGAAGATAGAAGCTTTTGATATCTATGATTATAATATGAAACTTCAATTTCCCAATATGGCAATGCATCAATTGAATATTTGATAGTAAAGTGCTCAATATGCCAGCGTAATGTATCAAAATTTTGAAAAATAAAATCAGAAAACAAATCTAAATTTGAAAGAAAAAACAAAATGAAATCTCTATTGGTACAACTAATGTTACAACACAGTCGGGATCGTTTTGAAATAATTTCTTTTTCACAAGGATTGGCCAGAATTATGGAATTTGAGTAATTTCGAATTCCAACTTGTGAATTAGAAAAATATTTATGATTATGAACAGGAATGAAAGCTTGATCATGATATGAATCATAAATTGGAATATTTTCTCGAATAGTGAAATCATGAAGATGATTATCTGCTTTAGAGTGAGGATTAGTTGGAATAATTTCTAAATTGAAATGTTCCTCATTTTCAGATGTTATTTGAATTTTTTCATGAGGATTTTCTTTAGAAGAATAGAAATCAACATCCTCAATGTCAGAGTAATTATCATAAATGACTTCACAAAATTCTCTAGAATTCCCTTCAATCTTATCCAATATATCCAAACACGGAGGAACAAGAATTTCATGTTCATTAATGGCAAAAGAATGATCATTAATTGCTTCTCTATCTTGATAAAAATTTAATGGTAATTCATTTAAATCAGCCTCTGTATTTTCTGAAATATCATTAACACCCAGAGGGGAAATTTTACCATCATAAAAAATATCAGGATAAAGGGAAAAATGTGAATATGAAATAACGCAATTAAAAATGTCTCGGTTCAAGAACTCTTGTGCATTATGATTATTGTAAATTTTAGATTCCATATCATTCCTTAGCGTGCACATGCTTTCTTGAAGAAGATTGCTTTGCTGCTCTGATTTCAGCATTTGTTCACCATGGAAAAATTCAGAAATTTGTACAGCAGTTTGCATGTTATTATTTACTTTGATTGTTGCTTGCACTTGCTGATTTGCAATCTGATTTTCTGAATTTAATACAGAGAAACTTTCAGATTCTAATGCAGGTCTTTCTCCAAAATTGTTGTTGTTGTCTTCTTGCATTTGATTAGAAATATTTTCCAAGCTTTGTGAAACCTCTTCATCACAATTTATTTGCACATCGAAATTGGATTTCTCATTTATATTAGAAGGGGATGGAACAAAGCTTGAACTAATTTCATATGGATCGGGACTAGGGGGAAGGGAATAATTATGTTCAAACCAATCTAGTGATTCTTCTTTCATAGGTTCATCTTTGAAATTAAATTTTAAACAATTCAAATGAAATCGAATATTAAAATCTCTAACAGACTCATTTTCATTTCGTAGATATTCAATTTCATCACATACCTGAACATAATCATAGCGGTCAAATTTACAAACGAAAATTGTAACAAATTGATCCCAGCTGTGAATTGAGGCAACCGGAAGAGTTCTACACCAGTTTCTGGCTTTTGCCGCAAATGTGAGAGTAAAAAGTCTGCATAAGATGCCTTCATCAATTCCTTGAAAATCATAATTTGAAAGATTTTGAATAAATTGAAGGACATGATTAAAAGCAGAAGAATTTCTCTCACCATTAAACTTTACCTGAGACAAGAGTCTTACCACTTCGGGTGGAGTATTGGAAGATGCACGTCCATGGATACAACTCCAAATTGGAAGTTTAAGAGGAGCCATCGTGATTAAATAAAATGTTAAAATTAAAAAGACTCCAATAGACAACAAGTTTCAGGCCCTCCTTCTAGCGCCAAAAATGTTGAAGCCTCGAAAATCGCTGCTACAACATTGGGGGATAACCACCCGGTCCGGACCTTAATGCAGCTCCTTTTCCGTTTATGATAGTGGCTCCGACTGGTTTAGCTAGGTTCAGTTACATTTTCCCTATCGCTATTGGTTTACGATATATCATTAACTACCAATAGACAAGGATATCAGATCAATTCTTCTTGCTGATCAGGCAAGAGAATGACCCTTAAGTTGATTTGGGTTCAGCCAAACCACAACTAAGACTTTGCCTCTTTGAGAAGAGGACTTAAAAGAATGTAAATTTAATCTAATTGCAAACTTATTCTATAATGCAAGCAAAAAGAAACTAATCTAAATCCTATCTCAATCAGGTAGATGAAAATCTAACCCAACTAAGAGAAAGATAGTTAAGTGATGAGAATTAAAATATGTCTGGCTTTTAATTAATGTCAAACTAATGAAGAAATTCAATTAGTTCACATTTGTGAGTACCAAAACACATTCTATTGAGACCATTCGACTAAAATAATAAATCAACAACACTCTGGAAGAAATTCACAAAAATGATATCGGTTATCATATCAGTCAAACTAATAATTAAACAATAACATGTGGAAGAATTTCACAACACATTACTATTTAATAAATCAGTGTTATAAGACAGATTTCTGAGTAATGGTTACTCAGAAATCAGAGTTTAATTCATAAGAGCAGAGATACTTAACAATTTGAGACAAATTATCCATATCAACAGAAATGCCAAAACATGAATAAAATGAAACAAAAATTTTATTAACATAAAAATGAAACTGGTATTTGATACAGAAATGCCAAAAATACCAGTTAATTGAATCTGCTTCTCTGATCCTGGTCTCTAACAGTACTTTACATTACTTGAATTTATGCTTTCAAGACTAGAGCTGCAGAAATGCAAACTCTGCTCATCATGCATAATTCAAGATATAAAGAATAAACCCTCATTAATGTTGAGATCTGAAACATTCTCTCCTCCCCATCTACAACTCTAAATTCCTATAACAGAAATGCTTTTAGAAATCTGGAATTGCAAAGGAGAGCAGCCCCGTTTACATTTTGCAATCTGCAATTTATAATCTTTCCAAAAGTATTTTTAGAAGAGCGTTTGTTGAAGAAAAATCTGCCGAATCCAATTTTAATTGCTCAAAAATTCCAATCTTTAATTGCTGGAGTCTTCTCATTGATTGAAATCTTTTTTCTCAATATCCCTTTTATTGTTTTTTCCTGCAAAAAGAAAATAAAAATGAATTAAGATGTAACAATAAAATCCAAATATTATTTCTAACATTAAAATAAATCCAATCAAATTCTATTTAAATAAATAAAAAGGAAATTTGAGCCTCTTATTGATATTCATAACGATCTTAATTAACCAAGGATATATTGATGCATGAATCTGCAATTAGAAGAGGCTGGGCAAATGAAAATGAAGAAAACAAAACTCAGAAAATTGATTTTATTTTTAGAAATTCGGAGCTTGATCTTCTACCTGATTTTTGACCCAATAAATCATCAAATCTGTTAGTGAAACCTCCTCAGAAATGTTCTCCTTGATTTTATCTTTCCAATGAGCCGTCCTGGGCCTCATTTGGTCAAGTATAACTCAATCTATGAGCTTCCAAAGTTGATGAGTCAAATATGGCATAAATCTGGAAATTCTGTTTGCTGGGCTAAAAATCAGAATTTTAATTAGAAATTTAATCATAAATTAGATTCTAATTATCTAATAATTAATTCTAAATTAATTATTAACTAACTAACAATTAATTCAGTTACAAAATTAAATTAATATACAAATGATTTGAAAAAGTTAATTTAAATACGATTAATATTATAGTTCAAATTATATTAAAATTATAATAAACATTATAATTATAATATAATTATTATAATATAAAAAATATAAAAATTAATTTACAAACCATTGGAATCAATCTAAACCCAATGGATCCGAAATTGCAAAATTGCGATCTTGCGATATTGCGATATTGCGATCTGCGACGGATCCGAAATTGCAAAATTGCGATTTTGCGATATTGCGATATTGCGATCTGCGACGGATTTTGAAATTTGCGATCTGCGATCTGCGACGAATCTGAAATTTGCGATCTGCGATCTGCGACGGATTCTGAAATTTGCGATTTGCGATCTGCGACGGATTCTGAAATTTGCGATCTGCGATCTGCGACGAATCTGAAATTTGTGATCTGCGATCTGCGACGGATCCGATTTTTATTTTTTATTTTTTATTTTTTTTTATTTTTTAATAATATATATTTTTTAATATTAAGTTTTTCTAAACTACAGCTACTCTGAAAATAAATAAAAAGAATAAAAATAGCATTTTTAGCCCAGACTTAGATAAATGTTGGGACTTCAAAGGAGTACCATTTTTAAACCAGTTGACCAAATGAGGCGAAACAAGCGTCAATGGGAGGCTTATAAAAATTAATTCTAACAAAGCAATCAAAACAAGAATTCAAAGAAAATGAAAAATTAACAATCGCGTAGGATAATCAAATAAAATAAAAATCAAAAGGCGTTTAGTCAAAATTTTAAGAAAGAGACCCCATTATTCGACTGAAAAAGTCAAAAATGGGGTTTCTATTACCCACAACAGTCGCCACTATGTTAGCGCTCAAATCTACCTTAGGCCGAAATAAGGTAAAACTCAAGGCTACATCAAACCACGCTCAGCCTCGTAGCTAGCCCTACGAGGACAGGAGAGGGCTCTCTCCGGGTCTATCTCGGCAAAATGTTTTCAGAGGGGCTGAGATGACTTATAATGAACAATGAATACTGATTTTAGGCTAGTAAAGAGATAGGTAAGTTTGATTTTGATTTTTGGGTTTTTGTTGGAGAAATGGGAAAAACAATTTTTGGGTCCGGGGATAAGGCCAGATCTTTGCAGAATTCGAGTTGGGGCGAGGTAGGCAGTAGTCTTGATGCTTTTGATTGAGTATATGGATGGATCAGAAAGACAAGGAGCTGAAAAGGGCAAGGATGAACATGGATCCTTTTCAAACAGGCGAAAACATGTAAAACTAAATGAATTCAAAGGCAGAGCACTGTGAACAATGGATTCAACCTCATCTACTCATTCATTTAGTTTCAGAAGCATAAGAAGAGATGGCATACATTAAACATGAAATAACTTACAATAAACTGAGAGAAAACACCATCAAGAACTGAAAGCCACAAGAATCCCAACAGGTGCTGCAAAACCTCTGATCTTTCCTTAGCCAAAATGTGAAAAATATGTACAATAGTGTGCCAAAGTTTTCCCAAGAGTCCAACCTATCCAACCTGTAGAATGTCTCAAAAATTACATCATATAGACCTCCTAACCCCTTCCCACACCTCTAGGGGTCGAATTCCTCCTTCTAGGAGCAGTTCCAACTAATTCTAAACAAAGAACTAGAAAATAGGCATCTAAACAACTTGCCTCTAAAAGGGAGGAAACTGATTCTTACATCTGATTTTTACTTTTTAGGAGTGAATCATCTAGAAGAGGTAAAAGTGAGTCAAAGTTACATGCCAACCATCAATTTACATCATGATAACTCAAAAATTTTATCCACAAGCAAAACTGGTCTCAACTGGCCGAAATTCTGAGCTGGAAGGTGAAAAATTGACCAAAAATCCATATGCGTAGCGCCCCTGAGCCATACGCGTAGCGCGCCTGAGCCATATGCGTAGCGCGTCTTTCAGCCTGATTTTAGGGCACTTCCCAGCATCCAAATTGAGCTCATGATAGCTTATTGGAAAGCCCTGGATGTTGGCTATCCAACCCAAGTGGAATTTCTCCAATTTGGAGCTCATTTACCCCTCCAAATCTTCATTCTCCCAGAAGTACTTCCTACTGGTGCAAAAGGTGGCAGCAAGGTGGTTTTCATGGTGTTTTTGGGCCTTTTGACCATCCAGAACCTGATGAAATGCTTCGGCAATGCTTGAGCATGCATAAATTACCATGAAAAACCCAGAAATATAAAGTTTTCCTTCAGCAAGTGTCCCTAACAAAAGCGAGCACGTCGACGTGCTACTCGTATAGCTGAAAAATCTGTTTTTGGACCAAAATATTTCAAAATGACAAAAATTTCTCCGAATTTTCTCAAATTCGGAGCGAAGACCCTCCATCATGTATCATGCCCAGCCAACGAAGCCTCGGCCAAAATCCGGAGTGGATCAGGCCTTTTCTGCCATTTTAGTGCTTCGCTCCACCTCCTCTTCAGAATCTTCATTCTTGCTTTGCATACATGCATGCGGGCCCAATAATGACCTTTCATGTGACGAAGCATGTCTTTGTCTCTATTGGCTTTTTCAATCAACTTCTCTAGATTAATGTTAACACGTGTGAGGCAAGAATCTCGATCGATTGGTGTCATGTCGCCAGGTCTCTTCCGGGCCAATTGTCGATCTTCACGGATTCGCCGCAGCTCATAAAGTTCGTGCTCATCCTCTAGTTGTTTGTTACGCTGCTCCAGGTAGTTTATCACCCACTGAGCCCTCTGCAATTTCTCTTTCAGTGTGTCATTCTCGGCCCTTTGCTCCTGGATGATCTCTTTCAGCTTCGAGCTAGGAGAGCTCGCATCAACATCAATGATTGTGAAATCCGTGTCCCGGCCTCCTGATGGGCCCTCATCATGCATGGGCCTCTTGCCCCTGTCCTGAATCTGTACCTGTGCTGAAGAAGAAGGTGAGACCCCTTCCACATCATGTGGAGATAATACTCGCTCGGCTGATGGAGTCAACGAGACCCCTTCCACCCCGGGTGCAGATAATACTCGTCGTGTAGCTGCAAATAAGGCCCTGTGGCCTCGCTGGTATGTCACATACAATGGAGCACTGCTATGCTCGATCTCAGGAATGTCAGGCCGGTGTGAAGGCTCTCCCGCATCATGAACTACCTCGGGAAGCGGCTGTGGTGCTGTAAATAAGTCACGAGAGATGAAATCCTCCCAAGTGATGCCCTGCTGTGTCAACTGATGTACCACTACGATCTTGATCAGCGCGTAATGATATATACTTCTATGCTGCTGTGCTGGGGTCTTCTTCTGTACAAAAATAACCATCCTCTCTATGTTGCGATACATGAAGTACGGAATGTTCATCATACGTACCCTCGTGAAGTGCATCAACAAACGAACATGGTACGCATAGAGATGCGAGAATCTGCCCTCGCAACTGAAATACCGAATGATGAGTTTCATCAGTGGTGCAAACTCATCCTTCAGGAATCTGAAAGGAAAAACCCTGCTCAGGTGCCTCATATACCTAGGTTTGATGTATGGCTCATAGTGGAATTTCTCTAACTGCTGACGTTTGTTCCATTCCTCTCCTATATTTGGTATGCCGGTGGCCTGAGCAATAGTCACTGGTGACAGAATGAAATATACTCCGGCGAGGTTTACACGGCCATCATGTAAATGTAGAACAAATAGACGAGCTAGTTCACGATGATGATGGGTTTGTGAGATCATCTCACAGTATTGGAAACATGACTGACGCTGAAAACAATCCATTGCAAGCGGGCAAGCCTGCAATTGAGCCAAAGAAGTAGGCTCTTCCCTGAGATGCTTACCACCTTTGCCACCTTTGTGAGACCTCCGTGGCACATTACCCTCTGCTGTGGAATCACTGTCATACTCCTGCTCATAAACTGAATCCGTCTCTGACATGACTTCGAAAACAAAATGTCTGCAATATGGATGCTGATATAGGTGTAGTGAAGACAAAAGTTTCAATGTATTCTCACAATCCAAGTATGTTGCATATGTACCAAGACACCATAATAAAATAAGTCACAGTGGTAATAGCTCTGTTTAGTGGATTGGCATTAAAGACAGTCTCTGTTTTGGATCACAAGTGAATTTGACAAACAAGTACCAAGTGAAAATGTAGTGTGCAGCCCTTGTAATGCTAGCTAGAGTTTGTCAAAAGGGAAAATGAATATGAGATTGTGTTTGTCAATGGGAAATGGGACACAATGTGACAATGACCAAAGTGAAACAAATAGCCATTACAGTGGTAAAATAATGATGATGACAGCAGTGGTAGAATGATAAACTGAGAGTGTGAGGGCAGTGAGACTTTGACAATATATGCAGAGGTATATATATCAACCATACAAGGTGGGAAAATCTTCACAAAGCCACCAATATGTATTTAAAACCCTAAGGAATAAATCTGCTATGAATATATGGTTTCACCTCTCCACATCAAATACATTAATTTTCCCCACCTCAAAACACCACAATCCTGTTCAAAAATCACTGAGCAATGATTAAAAACCTACTTGCAAGTTGAAGGAGCCGTTGTGACATCCAACCGGACGCATGAGCAAAAAAAATTCGGCTCTGTGACTGTGTGCGTAGCGCCCCTGCCCAACGCGTAGCGCGCAGCATACGCGTAGCGCACTTGATATTTAACACGGGCTGTGGGCGTTATATGCGTAGCGCCCCTTATATGGGTAGCGCGCCTACTGTGTGGGTAGCGCGCACCTCCAAAGCCTGTCAACAATTCTGCAAACACGTCTTCGGCCCTCCACTGCACCACTTCGACTTCTGCCTTGAATATTTGTGCGAATGAATGATTTTTCATGGCTTATATATGAAGAAAAATATCCCATAAAATCAGATTTGATTTTAAATTTGTTTGCTAACCCACTTTTATAATGTTTGGCATTTTGACATTTGATCATTTAATACAATGCTTTTCTTTTGGCTTTTCTGAGTTTTGAACTGATAATACTTGGTTGTTTTTGCAGGGATCCGGCATTTGACTTTGGAAAAGATCAGAGGCTTGCTCTGGAACTTTCTTACAATGAAACAAATACAAAATTATTACAACAATGAAAATTGACAATTTCTAGTTCCAAAACAGAGTTTTGGACTAGAAATGTCTTTAAATGCTTTTGATAATAAAAACTTAAAATAGAAATCTTTTGAAACCAACCTCATGGCCTGCGGGTTTTTATGACATGTATGCAAAGGACTGAAAACCCTAGACTCTAGGACTAAAAGACTCTTTTTAACGAAACTAATCATTGATGACAATGAATGCAATGACCATGAACTTCAGTGATTTTTGAGGAATTTTAATTAGCCCTGCAGGTACAAGCATGAGGAAACACACAACAACCAGACCCCCTCGTCAGTCAATGGCATGCTCCTAGCGAAATGCAACGAAGTGGAACGAGCGAGACACCTAAGAATGATATGCAAAAAGTGAACTGATCTCTGACGGAGGGCTGTAAGGACCGATTCTAACACGATGTATTAACCACTTCCCCTCCATACTCCTTTAAAACCTTATAATAACGCTTTAAAGTTTTGTTATTATAAAATCCCGTTAAAACAAACCACTTCCCCTCCGTGCCTTTTAACTTTATAATAAAGTTAAAGTTTTATTATAAATTCCCTCCTGTTACAATCGAAATAATCAAACCACTTCCCCCGCATGACCCTTTAAAACTTTATAACAATGTTTAAAGTGTTATAAAACCCCGCCGACCCAAGTCCCTTTCCCTTTCCATCGAAATTGAAACTTTTAATAATTGCGCTCCGATTGGCCCATGCCAAAATCTCTGATGCGATTATGTTAAGTCTCTTTCGATGGAACCCTGCACGATGTACATCCCGACCGTTGATCACCCCCTTTAATCGGATGGCCCATATGCTATCGGCCCCTCGCCGTCGGCGCTTTCATAAGGCCCCACCCCCCCCGATTGAGCGCTCTCGATTAACATTCTCCGATTACATGTCCGCCGTCAATCTCATCATCCGATCCGAAGGCCCACAACCAATTGGACCATCCCAATCGGCGTTGTTAAAAATTTCCTCTGCTCTCTCCCGATGCCGATTGACCTTCGGGCCCACCACATAAACTTCCGCCCATTCATAATATAAAGGGCTATTTCCTTTGTGAAACTTGAATTTTGTTTTATTTTGTTTTATATAAAGGCCCTCCCCTTCATTGTTTATTCCCATCGCATTGGTAAAATCCATTAGCACATTATATTTTGCCCCGCCTCGATCTTCGATCTTCTGATTGCGATTCATACCCCGAGTCCCACCATTTGATTGTCCGCCCATGTATAATACAAATGACCTTTTCCTTTGTAAAGCTTAAAATTTTATTTTATTTATTTTTACAAAGGTCTCGCCCCCATCGGCATCGGCGTTTTTCACATGTGTTTTGCTCCCCCTTCCCTTTCACCTCCCGATCCTGATTTTCCCCGGTCCCACCTTAAAAGCCTTTCGCCCTTTCAAATAAAAAATATTTTCTCCCTTTGTAAAAAAGAGAAAAACCATTTTTATTTATTTTCAAAGGGATTCCCCTGCTTCCTTATTGCATTACCCATTGGGCCTTTCAATCACATCGGAAGATTTTTTGCCCTCGTTCAAATACGCCTTCCCCCATTCCTCCGATCCCGATTGCGATGACACCATCGCAAACATGTATTTTAAACGTTTTATTATATTATATCCCCTCTGCCCCATCGATTACAATTCCGATTTTGATGTGGACCCCACCTCATTTCCCTTTGTTCCTTCTATTCAAAATGGGTTTTTCCCTTCACTAAGGTATAATTTCATTTTATTTTATCTCAAAAGCATTTTATTAAAAAGTCAATTTTATTCAAACAAATAATGGAAAGCAATAGTCAAAAGTCCGAGAGATACAATGAGGCCGAGATTTCTACAACAGCAGGAAAATAGGATCTGCTCTTCAAATTGTCTATTTTTTATTCAACAATGTAAAGTGAATCTGCCAAAGTAGTCAAATGTAATGCTGCTCCTTCTTTTAGGCAGATTGTTGGTTTTCTTTTCTATCTTCAGATTTTAGTTCTTTAGCTGTTAAAACAACTCCCTCTTTCTCTGATTTATGTTCCCACATTTAAACTTATTTAATGTAATTGTAAATCATTTGTAAAGAGTCTGTAACTCAGAATTAGGGGAATAGTGTGGAAAATCAAGGAGAACGCTCTGCACTCCATTGTAACAGTTTTGGACAGGGAATTAATAAGAGATGCAGCTCTGATTTGTGGGATCCATGTGGTATGAGTTTTAGCATTTGTTATCTCCTTTGTGTTCATATGTAAATTGTTATGTGTGCCATTCATTCATAAACATATCTCTTTGAATGCTTTCAAGATAGAAAGGTAGAATCCATTTTTTATGCTCTGCCTTGGGAAATCATTCATACTCTGTGTTTTTCTTCTGTTTGAGAAGGATCCATTTTCTATGCCCTTTTCAACTCCTCATTAGTCTTTCCATTCCATCCTTATTTAAAATTTATTGCTAAATTCTTCTGCCTACCTTGCCCCATTAAATACCCTATATCCTGATTTAATTCCCCAGTTTCAAACTGTCCCATTTGTCCCACACATCCCTGAAAATTTTCATTCATTTCATTTAAAACCTTTTCCCCATTACTATACCTAGCCTAAAATCAGTTCATTATTGTACTTTGTTGAAAATCCTTTTCACGGAGAGAGCCCTCTCCTGACCTTGTAGGGCTAGCTACAAGGCTAAGCATGGTTTAGATGTTACACTGTTTTTCCCTTTTTCAGCCTGGGGTCCAGATTGGGTGCTAACACTACCCAATCAAAACAAACAAAAACCTTGGACTTCATAACTAGCCTAATATCATATATTTTCTAAACACGTATAGAGAGATCCCTCTCTGAATCTAGGAGGGCTGGATCCTAGGATTCCAAAGTGGTTTTGATGTAGGCCCTGCAGAATTTGTTCTTGCCAATATTGCAAACTACGGGAGTCCTAACATAGTGGCAACCATACTGGGGAGTTCTGAGTTCATAGTTGCCTCGCAAGCTCTTATAGACTCATTAGTCCTTCAAAAACCATAGAAACTCAGAAAACGCCAAAAATATTTCAGATTGGATTTCATAATAAACCTTGGTGGTGGACCATAGAATATTTTGCCTCCAAAAGAGCTAAAAATTTCCACCTGGCGACTCCACTAGCCTCCAGTAGGCCTATTACTTCACTAGTCCTTGTAAACTCCCCTGGGAATGCATTGAGAAAACCCAATCATGCTGTTGGTGGACAACATAGTTCAAATCTTCCACCCGGTGAGTCCACAACCTCAAAAAGACCAAATGACTCCAATGGTAGAAGACTCTAGACTGGTTGAAAAAATTCAGTGACCCTTTCTGATTTACAAACATGGATCCAAGGATACAAAGGAGATATGCTCCAATGAACAGAGTTCATATCCCTGGATTCCCACACAAAATTCCTCAAATAGATTGGTTGAAAAACCTGCCTATTTTTCAAGATGAAAAGTTTGATGACCCCTTGTTACATCTCATCAAGTTTTATATACATATATGGAGGTTAAAAGTTGAATGGCATGAGGACTGTCTTATGAAAATGTTCATGGCAACATTAGAAGGTGAGGCAAGGGATTGGTATGAATGGTTAGAACCTAAGAGCTTGTTTTCTTTAAGAGACATGCACCAAGTGTTTTATGAAAAATATAGAGATAACCTTTCATCTTTATCATGGACTGCAAATTGTTGTGATCAATCTCAGAACATCATACAATACCTGTTAGATATTGATGAGGATTTGGTTAATATGAATCCTGAGGATCTCTTAGCAGCCATTCATGAATTTCATACCCAAGAAAACTATCATAAAAACCTAGATGAATCAGTTGAGGAAGAAATCAATCAAGAAACAAAAGAAAATCCTCAGGATCCAACTAAAATCATAACTAATAATGATTCATCATCCCTTTTAGAAGAGGCTCAAGAAGACAACCAGCCTCAAAACCAGTTAACACAAGAGAAAGAGGACTGTTGTACTCCTGTCTATGCTGAAAGAGAGACCCCTCCTTTGACAGAAGGAGAAATTGATCAAATACTAAACGAACAACCAACCTCTGAATTTTTTTGCAAAACAAACATTCTTGCCCATTCACCTAATGAAATTTGTTGTAAAAATCTAGAAAGTTCCCTTGTAGATCAAAATGAAGAAAGACCTGCTGATGATCCAGTATTTTTGATTGGTGACATTACTTACAATAATTATTTTCCTAATTTTGATCTGTCCGATGATGATGTTCTCCAAACAGAAGTTAACCTTGCAGGACCATCATTAATAGATTCATGGGAGAAAGATCAGTTCCACCAACTCTGAGAAAGTAATGAGCCAAAGCGAGCTATTTATGATACTGATGAAGAAAGCTTTAAAAATGCAGAAGAGGGTGAAGAATCTCTGAATCCTTGCTCTGCTTCATTAAAACTCATCAGTAACAATTTTCATGTGATTGGGAATCAAAAGTCTTTCAGCTCAAAGGTTGAGGAGGAAAACAATGAAGAATTTCTTGAACATGATGAATATAAGGAACCTTCTCCTGAAAGGGTTGAGGTAATCAAAGAGATCCCTGATCAAGAATATAATTACCTCTTCACTGAGCTCAGTCCACTAAATCAAAATACCCTGGGACTACACGAGGACAACACTGCCAAATATGATGAGTCCTCCAATTCAGATCACAATGAAGATGAGGAAGATTTTCTTTCTCAAAAGAATATTTTTCTTGATCCAGTGGAAGAAAAATAATCTTGGTTGAAACTTACCTATCAAATACTCCCAACCAGGTATTATTTCAAGACCCCTTTTCTCATTTTTTTAAGAGATTTGAAGAAGCGATAGAGATTGTTAGGAGCAGTGTATCACCAAAGGCAGCAAAATTTTTTAGCACTGCTGCCAAGAAACAAGTGAGATGGGGGTGGCCCTGTCTGTCCTACATGCTCAAAGAGATGAGCAAGGACC